>VZQC01005525.1:259738-330145 GCA_009823505.1 Rhizomys pruinosus
CCCCCAACCCCACCAGATCTCATGCATTCTGCTAAGCATGTTTTTCTTCTTTTTCTCAGTCTTTCTCAAAATTCTCGATGCAGAAGTTGATTGTTTCGAGCAGAAGTTCACCATTTCGGTCAGTTCCTTGACGCAGTCTTTTCTGTTGTTGTTGTTGTTGTTGTTGTTGTTGTTATTGTTGTTGTTTCCAATATGCACCACTCCCAACTACTTGGACAAAAGCTCAAGGAGCCCTGCACAAGAAATACTTACTACTAGGTAATTAGCACTAGCGTCCACAGATGAGGGACACCATTCATCATTTGTTTTTCTGGGACTGTGTTACTTCACCTAACATAATATCTTCTAGTTCCATCCATTTACCTGCAAAGTTCATGATGTCATCTTTCTTTACTGCTGCATAGAACTCCATTGTGTAGATGTACCACATTTTCTCTATCCACTCATCAGTTGAGGGGCACTTGGGTTGGTTCCAGCTCCTTGCTATTGTGAAGAGAGCTGCAATAAACATGGTTGTGCATGTATCTCTGTGGTAAGATGAGTCTTGTGGGTACATACCCAGCAGTGGTATGGCTGGGTCGGGTGGCAAGTTCATTCCAAGTCTTCCAAGGGTTCTCCACACTGCTTTCCATAGTGGCTATATGAGTTTACATTCCCACCAGAAGTGAATGAGTGTTCCCTTTTCCCCACAACCTCTCCAGCACTTGGTATCATTTGTTTTCTTGATCCTAGCCAGTCTTATTGGAGTAAGATGATTTCTTAAAGTAGTTTTAATTAGCATTTCCTTAATTATTAACAACATTGAACACTTTTTGAGATGTTTCTCAGCCATCTCTAATTCCTCACTTATGAAGTCTCTGCTCAGCTCTTTGCTCCATCTATTGAGTGGGTCATTTGTTTTCTTTCTCCTTTGTTTTTTGAGTAGTTTATATATTCTGGAAATCAATGCTTTGTCAGATGTATCTGCAGTGAAGGTTTCCTCCCACTCTGTGGGTTTTCTCTTCACTTCTTTTTATTTTAGCATAATTTCAGATTTCTAGAAAATGAATAGTATTAATAACTTACTAATATAGCACCTCGTCATAATTAATAAACCTACATGGATATATAAGTCCTTCAAGCCTTTATTTTACCCAGATTTCCTAGGTTTCTGACTGTTTCCATTTTCTATTTCAAGATCCAAAATTAAATCTAGTCATCATATTTCCTTATACCTTTCTTGGCTATAGTAATTTCTCAGGTTTTCCTTGTTTTTTTTTTTTCTTCTCTTTCATGTTGGGGAGTATGGAAGGCAGAATAACAGCCCCCTCCAAATGTCCACACCCTCATGCTCAGGACCTGTGCGCATGCCATATGGTGTATATTACAGCAGAAATGAAGAGGCCCGGAGGAGCTGGGCTGGAAATGAGGTCATTTTGTGACGGGAGACTGGCATCATCCGGTAACTCAACACGACCACTAGGGTCCTTCAAAGAAGGCAGAAGACTCAGTGGTCATTGCTAGATTGAAAATGAAGGGCAGAGATCTTCAGCCAAGGTATGTGGCCATCTCTAGAAGCTGGAGAAAGGATTGCAAAGGATTCCTCTGCAGACTGTAGGAGAAATCATGGTCCTACTATAACGTGGAAGCTAGCCCAGAAGATCTTTGTCAGTTTTCTGACCTACAGAACTGAAAGGAAACAACATTTGCATCATGTAAGGCAACTTGGCTTGTGGTAACTTGTCCCAGCAGCAGGAGAAACTAATACAGGGCTTCAGTCCCTTAGCCCACTCCATTCTGACTTCACTGTGGTGTGGAGAAAATCATCTCTTGAAATGCTCTGAAATGCTGGTTCCTAGTGATCTCTTCCAGGAAAGCACTGGCTTCTCCAGCAGGGTCCTCTGATATCCTCTCTGAAAGTTCTACTTCAACCTAGGGGTGCAGAAGGTCAAGGAACCTCTGCTGGCTGAATCTGACCATTACCACTTCATTCTTGAGGCGGCTTTAAAAAAATACAGGCTCTTCCAGGCTGATCTTGAACTCACAATGTAGCCAAGAATGACCTTGAATCTGAACCTCTTGCCTCTGTCTACCTGGTGCTGAAATTATAGGCCTGTCCACTACACCTTGTTTACCCAGTGCTGAGGATCAAACCCGGGGCTTTGGGAATGCAAACACCCTACAGTCTGAATATCCCCAGAGCTCCTGGGGAAGTTTGGCAGACAATTTCCTTGGGCTAAGCATAACTCCTCCAATGCTGTGTATGTCTCCAAACCCTCACCCTGATCCCCATTATTTCTGGAGGGGAAAAAACCACATCAGCCTCCTGCCTAGGTCTATGTCTGGGATCTAAGCAAGGTGGATAGACTACTGTGCACTGCGCACTTGTTTAGCTTCTCACACTCCCTTTGGTATTAGAGTCCTTAGTGGCTGGGCTTCTCTGGGATGCCACAGGGCTAACTAACTGTCTCCTCTTTGGTACCACTTGTTCTATAAGACATCCTGGCTTTCTGGGTACAGTTATACAAGACACCTCTCCATCCCTGTTCTGTCCTTTGAAATATTTCAACCAGTGACCTCTCTCCTACTCCCTTTGTACTTTCACAAATATAAGCCTCTTTTATTCTTCCAAGTATTTTAGTAAGATCTCTGGAAGGAGAGGCTGCAAACCTGGGAGCTCATTCTTCTGGCTTTAACTTGGACAGATGGAAAAACATTGGAATGGCTAAGAGCACAGACAGACCTGCATTTGCATTCTGTTTCCATCAGTTAAGTTACTCACTGCCTCTGAGAAGGAGCAATTTGCTTCACCTCTGGAGATCTCAATATCCTCTCTGTGACACAGAGATAACGCTACCACCTATGTCTTTGGTTGCTGTGAGGATCAAATGAAATACTGTATTTATGTCTGGTGCAGTGCTTGACGCGCAGCAGCTCCTTAATGAATGCTGATGATTGCCACTATGCAGATAGGAGAGGATTTACATAAGGTCCCAAATTAAAAAGGCAAATTGGTGTTATAAATGAATAAACTACAGCAGTGACAAAGTGCTTGGAAGGCCCAGGAGGCAGGAAAGTCAATTAGGAGGCTATTTCCATGGTCCAAGAGAGACATGGTGAGGCCAGGGACCCACAAAATGGCAATACTCATAGAAGGGATAGGATTTATAGAAGCCACTGTGTGAAGAATGGTTCTTAGGCCTGTTGCACGTTAAAATCCCTGGGCCGGACACCTGGCTCATGAGTAGTAACGTCTGGGGGGAGGCCCAACCATCACATTCTTTTTTTTTTTTTTTAATTTTATTTATTTTTGTATGTGTATGAATGTACTGTCTGCATGCAAGTCTGTGCACCCGTGTCGTGCAACGCCGTGGAGGTCAGAAGAGGGTCTCGAATTCCCCTGGAACTGGAGTTCTCCTGGAATTGGAGCTTCAGACGGTTCTCGGCCGCCATGTGGGTGCTGGGGATTGAACCCGGGTCCTCTGTAAGAGCGGTCGGCACTCTTAACCGCTAGGCCATCTCTCCAGCCCCAACCATCACATTCTTAAAGCCTCGTAGTTCATTCTAGGGTGTCTCTGGGTTTCAAAACAAGGGCTTAACTAGTAGAGATTAAAGGCTGGAGAGATGGCCTAGTGGTTGAGAGCGCCGACCGCTCTTGCAGAGGACCCGGGTTCGATCCCCAGCACCCACATGGTGGCTGAAAACCGTCTGAAACTCCAATTCCAGGAGAACTCCAGTTCCAGGGGAATCCGAGACCCTCTTCTGACCTCCGCGGCATTGCACAACACGGGTGCACAGACTTGCATGCAGACAGTACATTCATACACATACAGAAATAAATAAAATTTTAAAAAAAATTAAAGGACTGAGTGATTGTCTGATGCACAATAGATAAGGAAAAACGCCAAAGTATCAGATTCTGATTTGAGAGTTTGAGTGATAGAGCTTTATAGTTTCTGGAATCTGTTTAGGAGATGATTCACACAACTTCAAACCGCATTTCATCCAACCTCCTATGCATAAAAGGACAGGAGGTAGGATGCCTGATTAAATTAATGAGAAAATAAATGTCTGATTCCAGTGTGTGTCTGCACCTTCTTCACCTTTACAGAAAGCATACACAGGAACATGTCCCCTCCCCTGCATCCATAGCAGTCAAGGAGATGTAAGCCAGCATTTCAGGGCCCCTCTGGTAGGCAGTGGCTGCAGCCCCTAGCAAGAAATGGGGAGAGAGGATTACAGATCACTGCCCCTGACAGGAGCCCCAGGCCAGGCTTACCGAGCTCCAGTAGTTTTACTTGCTTACTTTCTGAAGATTTGTGGTAGCTTATCAGATTAGGCTAAAGCACATGATTAGGAAATCAAAACAGAGACCACCAAAGGGGCCTGGGAGAAATAGATGCTTCCAGGCATCTATGATGAACTGTCCTCTATAAATGGGCCCCAATGTGGGTTCTGAGTTTGCTGAGGACACTGTGTGTTATATGGTTTTAAGATTTGACAATGAAAACAAGCAAGCTCTTTTCAAGGAAGGACCACTTCTTTTTTCAGGAAACAGGTCTAGAAAAGGTTTTACTGCAAGTATCCATCCTTTTCTTGCATAACAAGTTTCTGGAAGGTAAAGGAAAGTAGAGCAAGATCAATAACCCAGGTACTTACAGCCTCAGCAGGTATAAAGCTCAACACTGCCTGAAAGTCAAAGGCCTGGGCTCAGTACCAGCAAGTCACTTAAGCTTCTTCATCCATAAAAAGACAGAACTGAACAGATATATTTTCATTTTATCTCTGATGCTTGGATTCATTCGCTTCTGATTAAATTAGAAAGGAAGGGTAGAACTATAATTGACTAGAATTTAGAGTGAGTATATCCTTAGAGTTCTTGCTTTCAAATGTTAATCTAATTGGGTCCAGCTCTTAGTATGTGTTAGAAGAGTTTATCCATCATCGAATTCCAACAAGAATCTGAGTGTGGAAAATTTATCTTGCTGGTAAAGGAAAACCAAACAATTTATAAACCAGGTGTGGTAAAGACACACTGCTTTATATTCCCTGTTAAATCTAACTACCCTACCTTATTGAGAGAGCAGGCAATAAGAACCCTGCAGGCAGAATCAGCATATTGCTTAAAAGAAATTGTTGAGTTGGGGCTGGAGAGATAGCCTAGCGGTTAAGAGCACCGATGCTCTTGCAGAGGACCCGGGTTCGATCCCCAGCACCCACATGGCGGCTAAGAACCGTCTGTAACTCCAATTCCAGGAGAACTCCAGTTCCAGGACCCTCTTCTGACCCTCCGCGGCATTGCACGACATGGGTGCACAGACCTGCATGCAGACAGTACATTTATACACATACAAAAATAAATAAATAAATAATAAAAACAATTAAAAAAAAAAAGAAATTGTTGACTTGCAAGAATATGTACAAAAAGAAAGACTCTTTACTGTGTTCCAAGCCCAACTCTGCAACTTGGAGACACATACACACACACACACACACACACACACACACACAGAATGCATATATCTCAAGTCCAAGGGCCCATCTATTCTACTGATGCTTTCCTTAATTTTTTTTAATTTTTAAATTAATTTTATTTTTTTTATGTGTATGAATGTACTGTCTGCGTGCAGGTTTGTGCACCTGTGTCGTGCAATGTCGCGGAGGTCAGGAGAGGGTGTCGGATTCCCCTGGAAGTGGAGTTACAGACGGTTCTCAGCCACCACATGGGTGCTGGCGATCGAACCCAGGTCTTCTGCAAGAGCAGTTGGTGCTCTTAACCGCTAGGCCATCTCTCCAACCCTAACCAGAGTCAGTGTCCCCATCTCATCTTTTGAGGGAACTGAACTTAAATAATTGCCCCATGTTACTCAGATGGGACACAACCCAGATTTGTGTCTCTCCAAAGCCTCTAATTTTCCCTGGCTGATGGACTTGCTGGTGGACTGGGCTGAGCCTCCACAGGTCTGTTTCATCCAGCAGGGAAACTTACTTGCCACAGATCTTTGTTAAAATTGTAAGACTACGGTCGAAAGATTCAGACAGCAAAGCCCAGTATGTTCTATATTTATGTTATTCTTCTGAGTATTTGTAAAATGCTTTAAGTGTGTTCATTTTTATTATCATTCTCCTAACAAGTTTTTTTTTTTTATCTTTTTGAGACAGAGTCTCCCTTTAGTCTCAGCTGTCCTGAAGCTCTCTATGTAGACCAGGTTGGCCTCGAACTCAGAGATCTGCCTACCTCTGCCTCTCCAGTGCTGGGATCAAAGGAGTGCGCACCACGCCCAGTTCTCCTAATAATTTTATGAGTTGATTTGTTTCTGGTGTGTGGGGCCAGATAAATCCATTATGGCTGAGTATAAGAGAGCTGGCTTCTTTCTTCAATAACCTGGAAGGTCGGTTTCACCTGGAAAACCTACAAGGCCGGCAGAAGATGGGAGCCACTCCCACTCATCATATCGGACATCAGTCATCTGCAGCCCAACCCCAGGGGAGTGTAGCTTGAAGCGTGGCATTCCCAAGCCTTGTCCCTCCTGAGGCATGTCCACCCTGTCCTCTGGAGGCAAATGGTGCAAGCCATAAGTTTATCTCAGGGGGAGCTACAGTTTTCCCACCATAAAAAGTTAGCCATTGCCCAGTGTGGTGGCACATGCCTTTAATTCTAGCACTTGGGAGGCAGAGGCAGACAGATCTTTAGGAGTTCAAGTCCAGCCTGGTCTACATAGCAAGTTCCAAGACAGCTGGAGCTAGAGGGAGACCCTGTCTCAAAAAGACCAAAAAAAAAGCAACTTAGCCATTGGAATTCTATGCAGTGGTAAAGAAAGATGGCATCATGAACTTTGCAGGTAAATGGATGGAGCTAGAAGACATTATGTTAAGTGAAGTAACACAGCCCCAGAAAAACAAACGACGAATGGTATCCCTCATCTGTGGATGCTAGCACCAAGTACCTAATTGTAAGGCAAACTGACCAACATTAATGTTATATTCTTCGTGATCTGGAAACAACTGTGCTCTAATACTATTAATCCCTTAACAGGTTCTAGAACTAAAAAAAAAAATAATTAGCCATTGCAGAACACACGTAGGCTTCTCCTCTTTCCCCGCCCACTTCCTGGTCAAAGAGCCCAACAAAACTATGTAAGTGCTTAATATCTCTGTAATAAATGAGTTTTGCTCACTGACACAACTCCTGAGTCTTTCTTTGATCCGTTTCAGGTTCATTGCCATCTTCGGACTGTCCTCTGCTCCCTCCCACTTCCCTCCTTGTTCCCCCCACCCCCAGCAGTCACGCCAGCCAGGCAAAACTGCCATACCTAGGGCAGAGAGGCTGGTGACCTGGAAGGCAGGAACCTCACGACACGGAGGGAGAAGGCCAACACTGGTGGAGTTAATCCAACTTGGAAATCTATGATAAAAACATGGAGGTCCCCAGAAGTTGAGTGACTTGGAGAAAACAATCAGTCCAAAGGAAACCTGTTCCACTTCAGTCTAGTGACCTGCCACCTCTGCATGTGCTAGATCACGTCAAAGGCCAGTTCACCTAAATCTATTTCGTGGGGTGTTGGAACAACAGAGAGGATTATGTAGAGGGGAAGCCAAATAAGACAAAAGTTGGCTCACTCTGCTGAGAAAAAGGGGAGAGCAGAGGAGGCTGGACGCGGGACTTACGCGGCCCAGATTCTAGGCCAACTGGGAAATTCTACCAGGGGACCAATTTCTTTTCTCAGGGTGGTTGGGTCAGGATCAACAGGGGAAGGGGCTAAGAAGAAGAGCACTCTTCACCACCAGGATAGGCCTTGGTCTCTGCCTCACAGGGTGTTCTTGCTGGCGGGTTTTTACAAACAAACAGAAAGATCACTTTTCACACTTGATTCCCATTCCCAGAAAAGGAACTTCTATTTTAGGTGCTCAGTTCTATCCAGCAAGAGTTTATATTGAACACTGAGGTCAGCACCATGGCTGTATTAGAATTGCTGTTATTATTATCCAAATGCGGATTTAAGACAGCTCAGTGTGCTACTATCAAATTAAATATTGGGGTGGGATGTTGGACTGGCATGGCAGAGAAGAGGAAAGAAGGCAAGGGACTGGTTCACATTCTAATTGAGGAAAGGAGGCAAAGAGGGCACTGGGGTGGGGGGTGAGGCAAGAAAGGGACCCAAATGACCTGTTTGGCACCCTCATTACTTTTAATGAAAAATGGTTAGAATGGTCTACAGAATGATTTATAAAAACCTGCTAACTTGGTATTTGCATCCCTAAGTATGCTCAAATTATACATAAAAATGGCAAAGGAGATTAAGAGACAAAGTGGTTCCTGAGTTTATATTTAGTTTCTTTTTGTCTGTTTGTTTGCTAGAGATGAAACCAGGGCCTGGTGCTTGTTAGACAAGTGCTCTACCACTCAGCTACACCCTGAGCCTGAGTTCACACTTAATTTTGAATGTGGCAGCAGCTTATAAAAATTTGAAACCAAGTCACTTTTGAAGTAATCTTATAATTAGTAAATAATTTAATTAGACATTTTATTCTTCGGGAGTGACTAATTTATCTTGAACATAGTGAAATGGGGAAAAAGACCCCTTAGAGGGTTCTCAGTCTCATTCACTAAAGAATTTAAGAACAGACCCAAGCAGAGGCCTTAGGACAATTTTATTAGAATTTAAAGAAAGTCCTCAGGGCAGGTGAGCAGGAATCTCAGTGACTGCCTTGAGGATGAGAGTTGGGGGTGGGAGAGGGAAAAGAGCCATGAGCTCATGTGGGTTTAGAGCCTGCGTGGAGGTCAGACATGGCAGAGTAATATCCACGTGGTGGGGAGAAGGAAGCTTTAGAGAAAAAGTAAAGAAGAACGAGATGCTAGGGTAGCATCAAGAAAGCATGGATATAAAGAAGAAAAAGAGAGATTACACTTTTCTGAAGAATTCAGAAAATCAGGCGGACTTACAGAGACCTACATGTCTGTGGCTAGGTTCAGAAGCACTACAATAGGAGGTGGGATTCCAGGCAGGAAAGGTTCACTAGTTCATTAACACACTATTATGTTTTTTTTTACATTAAAAATGTGTTGTTGTTGTTCCCTTTAATTTTATATTGATCCAAAATATGCATATACATACTCCACACATATACCAAAATTATGACATTTGAAAATAAACTATAGGTTAACTCCAAAATATGTTTAGGGATTCACATTTTTTTTTATGTGTATGAATGTACTGTCTGCATGTAGGTCTCTGCACCCGTGTCGTGCAATGCCGCAGAGGTCATAAGAGGGCGTCAGATTCCCTTGGGACTGGAGTCAAAGATGGCTCTCAGCCACCATGTGGGTGCTGGGGATCAAAACCAGGTCCTCTGCAAGAGCAGTCGGACTCTTAACCGCTAGGCCATCTCTCCAGCCCAGGGATTCACATTTTAATAGTAGAGTTGCATGCAAGTAAAATGAAATATTACTTTACATTCCTAAATTACATAACAATTTGATGTATATTTTAATGTAGTTTTTTATAGTAGCATCAGGTATTATATTTACTAAAAAAGAGAAAAAAATTACTCATTTTGCCTTGGCAATTGAAGACACAATTAAAAACCTCCCAATCAAAAAAAAGCCCAGGCCCAGATGGATTCACAGCAGAATTCTATAAAACATTTAAAGAGGTCTTACAACCATTACTACTCAAACTATTCAGAAGGATACAGAGGGAAGTCTCCTAAACTCCTTCTGTGAAGCCAGCATCACTTTAATACCAAAACCAGGCAAAGACACAACCAAAAAAAGAAAACTACAGACCCATCTCATTAATGAACACAGATGCAAAAATTTTCAACAAAATACTTGCAAATTGTATACAGACACACATCAAAAAGATCATCCATCATGATCAAGTTGGATTCATACCAGGGATGCAGGGATGGTTCAACATATATAAATCAATAAATATCATAAAACACATAAATGGACTGAAAGACAAAAATCACACAATCATCTCAATTGATGCAGAAAAAGCCTTTGACAAAATCCAGCATTCCTTCATGTTTCAAGTTCTAGAGGGAATTGGACTGAAGGGAACATTCCTAAATATAATCAAAGCCATATACAACAAACCCACAGCCAACATTATCCTAAATGGAGAATAATTAGAACCATTCCCCTTAAAGCCTTACTGGGTTAAGGCTGCCCCTATTGTCACTCCTCTTCAATATAATGCTTGAAACACTCACTAGGGCAATAAGGCAAGAAAGGGAAATTAAAAAAAAAAAAAGGGAAATTAAAGGAGTACTAATTGGAAAAGAGGAAGTCAAATGATTCCTGTTTGCAGATGGTATGATAGTTAAACTGAAGGATGCCAAAAGCTCCACCAGAAAGCTCCTAGAAACACTTATGAGTTTCAGTAAGTGGCAGGATACAAAATTAACCTAGAAAATTTTTCTTTATACCAACAACAAGCAACTGGAGAAGAAATATAAGAAGACCCTCCCACTCATAATAGCCTCAAAAAATAAAATAAAATACCTGGGAACAAACCTAACCAAAGACACCAAAGACTTCTACAACAAAATTTTAAACTGCTAAAGAAGGAGGTTGAAGACAACATCAAAAGATGGAAAACCCCCCATGCTCATGGACTGGAAAAATTAATATAGTAATAATGTCCATTCTACCCAAATTACTATATGGATTCAATGCAATCCCAATTAAAATCCCCATGAGTTTCTTCACAGACTTGGAAAAAAAAATTCTTAAATTCATATGGAAAGACAAAAGACCCTGAATAGCTAAAGCAACCCTGAGCAAAAAAATGCAATACAGGGGGAATCACCTTACCAGACTTTAAGCTATATTATAGGGTTATAGTCATAAAGACAGCCTGATACTGGCACAAAAACAGACTCATTGACCAATGGAACAAAATTGAAGATCCAAACTTGAGCTCATTCAATTTCAGCCCCCTCATATTCGATAAAGGGACCAAAAAGCTCATTGGAGGAAAGATACCATCTTCAGCAAATGGTGGTGGCAAAACTGGATCACCATATGTAGAAGAACAAAATTAAACCCCTACCTCTCACCCTGTACAAAAATCAACTCCAAATGGATCAAAGATCTCATTGTGAAACCTGAAACTCTGAAGGTGATAGAAGAAAAAGTTGGTAGCAATCTACAAGACATAGATGTAGGAAGAGACTTTCTAAATCAAACAGAAGCCACACAGGAAATAAGGTCAACAACTGACAAGTGGGACCTCATCAAACTCAAAAGCTTCTGTACAGTGAGAGAAACAATCAAGGAAGTGAAGAGAAATCCCACAGAGTGGGAGGAAACCTTCACCAGTGATACATCTGACAGAGCATTAACATCCAGAATATATAAACTACTCAAAAAACAAAGAAATAAGAAAACAAATGACTCACTCAAAAGATAAAGAGCTAAACAGAGTTTTCCCCAATGAGGAAGTAAAGATGGCTGAGAAACATCTTAAAAAGTGTTCAGCATCATTAATAATTAGGAAATGCAAATTAAAACCAGTCTAAGATATCATCTCACTCCAATAAGACTGGCTAAGATCAAGAAAACAAAAGCCATCAAATGTGGGAGAGGTTGTGGGGAAAGGGGAACACTCATCCACTGCTGGTGGGAACGTAAACTCGTACAACCACTGTGGAAAGCAATGTGGAGAACACTTAAAAGACTCAAAATGAGCCTACCACCTGACCCAGCCATACCACTCCTGGTATATACCCACAAGACTCATCCTACTGCAAAGATACATGCACATCTATATTTATTGCAGTTCTCTTTACAATAGCCAAGAGCTGGAACCAACCCAAATGCCCCTCAACAGATGAGCGGATAACAAAAATGTGGTATATCTACACAATTGAGTTCTATGCAATGGTAAAGAAAGATGACATCATGAACTTTGCAGGTAAATGGATGAAACCCAAAGCCATTATGCTAAGTGAAGTAATACAATCCCAAAAAACCAAACAGGGGTGGGATGGTTTCCCTCATTTGTGGATGCTAGTACCAAATCACCCAATTGAAAGGCAAGCTGAGCAGCGTTATTGTTCTACTTCTTTCTAACTGAAGGTAACTGTGATGTTATAATGTGAGACTCTTAATGAGCCTTAGAATTAATTTACCACTTACTTTCAGACATGGTAATTAATGTATATGGGTGGAAGATATATATTCATATTTTAGAGTAATATAAAACTAAAGGGAGCTGGGCATGGTGGCACATGCCTTTAATCCTAGCACACTTGGGAGGTAGAGGCAGACGGATCTTTGTGAGTTCAAGGCCAGCCTGGTCTACACAGTGAGTTCCAGGACAGCTGGCGCTACAGGGAGACCCTGTCTCAAAAACACCAAAAAAAAAAAAAAACTAAAGGGAAAAAATGTGAACTCCTGCGGGGTGCGGTGGCGCACGCCTTTAATCCTAGCACTTGGGAGGCAGAGGCAGGTGGATCTTTGTGAGTTCAAGGCCAACCTGGTCTACAAAGTGAGTTCCAGGACAGCTGGGACTACAGGGAGACCCTGTCTCAAAAAGACCAAAAAAACCAAAAAACAAAAAACAAACAAACAGGAAAAAAAACAGAAGTCCTAAACATATATCAGAGTTAACATACAGTTTATTCCTGGAAGACATAATTCTGATACATATATGACATTTATATAGGCATATTTTGGAGCAATACAGTTGGGAGGGAACCACAACAACTTAAGGACTGGGTCAAAGAATGGACTGATATAGTTAATTTCTGCCCAAAACAATAAACCTTTGCAGAGGATAACTTTAAAAAGACTGAGAGAAAGATACAGGACATGTATGGCAGAATGCATGAACTGGGGTGGGGTGGGAGGAAGGGAAAGGGGAATATGTCTAAATTGAATTGAAAAATGTATGAAATACACAAAATGCCAGTAAAAGTATTATATTTTTTTAAAAAAGGTTTTAGTGCTAGGATCCACAAATGAGGGACACCATAAGTTGTTTGTTTTTCCAGGACTGTGTTACTTCATTTAGCATAATGGCTTCTAGATCCATCCATTTACCTGCAAATTTCATGATGTCTTTCTTTACTGCTGCATAGAATTCCATTGTATACACGTACCACATTTTCTTTATCCACTCATGAGTTAAGGGACACTTGGGTTGCTTCCAGTTCTTCACTAAGAGACCTGTAATAAACATGGTTGTGCACATTATCTCTGCAATGAATGAGTCTTGTGGGTTTATACCCAAGAGTGGTATGACTGGGTCAGGTGGTTGGTTGGTTCATTTTGAGTCTTTTAAGAGTTCTCCACACTGCTTTCCATAGTGGTTGTACAAGTTTGCATTCCCACCAGCAGTGAATGTATGTTCCCCTTTCCCCACAACTTCTCCAGCATTTGATATCATTTGTTTTCTTGATCATAGCCAGTCTTACTGGTTTTAATTTGCATTTCCTTCATTATTAGCAATGTCGAATACTTTTTAAGATGTTTCTCCACCATCTTTACTTCTTCATTTGTCAAGTCTCTGTTCAGTGCTTTATTCCATCTTTTGATTGGGTCTATTCATTATTCTGCCTGTCTATTTAGCATGACTTAAGGGGAACTTGCCTTCCTAGGGGTGGTTCTATGACCAAGTGATTGACCAGTGAAACTGGAAAGGTGGGTGTCTCAACCACATAGAGATTTTTATTGCCTTGGCCAGTTAGTCTTCTGGGGGGCTATTTGCTACTCTAACATTAGGTCCCCTTACTACACAGATAGCATTTTTATTCATGGCTGCTCATTCAATTTGAGTATTGCAGCACAGGGTGAGAGACCCAGTCCACTCAGAAAGGAGAAAGCAAGCTGCTCATCTTTTCAAGCTTTCTAGCATGGGTTGTATTTAGATCCATTTTTCAGCGATAGTTTTCTCACTCCAAAGCTGGGTGTGCAAATAAGTAGGGCTGAAAATGAGATGCATGGCAGCAGTCTGGGAGCCGTGCAATGTTTGCCCTTGAGCTTTCATCACTTGGCCTTGTCTTTCTCTTAGCTGCTCACTGTGGAGGCCCTGATAGAACCACACGTAACTGGGACCAGTGCTTACTTTCTTTCCCAGTTTCCAGCATTCCAAAGAAAGAAAACCTCAGACCTCGATTTCTTGGCATGATTCCTTTTAAACACAGCTCAAGCCCAGTTCTCTTTTTATTAAAAAAAAAAAAACAAAAAAAAAAACCTGCAAATTTTTTTAGTTTATTTGAAATTTAGATGAAAAATAAATTTTCAGGCCTAAATTGTATATGTCAGAGTGCAGGACTATAAAGCAGAGGTGCTGAAGCTGAGCCTGGCTCAGGCGCCTCACGCCACTTAGTGCCTCCAGGTTTATGGAGATTTTTTTTCTCATCAAAAGTTTAGGTGCCTACTGTGTGCCAAAGCTTCTGCTAGGTTCTAGGGAACTCACAGAGGAGGAAGGCATGAACCACACCCTAAAGGAAATGTCGTAGTCATCACCAGTTAACTGACATGCTCTGCTGTGACAGATGGCATTGCTGCCAGAGTGCCCTACTGATTACTGTTATTATTATTAACCAAGGAGAAAAAAAAGCCATGTTTAAAGAGAAAGTTTTAACCTATTTTCCCCAATCCAAAATAGAAATGGGGCCATAATGTTAGAGCTATTATTATAATGTGCGTTTCATATGCAAAGATGCGGGATGGGATTAAGGGAAAGAAGCATCTTGGAACAGATTCTAAGCATTCTGCCTCTCTCTCTCTCTCTCAGGCCCTCTTTGCTCAGTATTTGAAGTAGTTTTTCTCAAAATGTGTTTCACAGCAAAGTTGTTCCTCAGAAAGTTACCAGTGTTCTGTGAATGCAAGTTCCAGCATTATGGAAGTTGGAGGGATATTGAACAGGAAAGGTAAGCAGGTTTCATTACAGCAGGTTTCCTTGATGCCTCTCTTGGGTAATACGACTCTAACAGGGCAGGGAAGCATATAGAAAAAATGTATTGGGCCATACAACTTGCCCATTGTTTTACAGAGTACCTTGTGGGACCAGTGCTCTCTAGAAGCAGCCATTAGGCCATTTCTTGAAATGGTTAGTTTTTAAAATGCACGTCTTTCACACACAACTTGTACATGAATTTTATAGCATGTTATGCATAATAGTCCAAAAATAGAAACAATCCAAATGTCTATCAAGTAATGAATGAATACATAAAATCTGGCATAAGCATGCAGCAGATTACTATTCCACTCCAAAAAGGGATGAAATGCAACAGTACTGACAAACATGCCAAGTGGAAAGGAAGCAAACCCAAAAGGCCACGTATTATATGTTTCCATTTATGTGAAATGTTTGTAATAAACTAATTCTTGTTAGGATTGGGGAACAGAAAGAGCATTAGATGACAGCTAATGCATATGAGGGGGGGTGAAAAAAAATCTTCCAAAATTATGTTTTGGTGATGGTTATACAATTCTAAACACAACAGAAGTTATTGACGTGTACTCTTTAAGTAAGAAAATATTACTGTATGTGAATTATATTTTAAAAATACATGTGAAAATAGGCATAACTAAAAAGAGGTTCTGACCTGTCTTTTTGATTGCTGTCCATAATTCAAAGAGCCAACCTGGGTTAAAGCCCAGTTGTACCATTTCCTGGTTAAACAGCCATGAAACAGGTCCAGCTTCATCTAAAACTAAAAATTTTAACAAGACCTTTGGGAGTAGTTATGAACTCAGTAAGCATGTTCTTTTGAAAAACTAAACATTTTATAAATACTAATTACTATTTTATACTAAATAGACATCTTGTATAAAGTTGCTTAATAAAACCTGTTTTCTCCTCTGATATTTATGTATGGATATTTTAGGCAGAGTCTCACTACTTAGCCCTGCCTGTCCTGGGAACTCATTATGTAGACTAGGCAGGCCTTGAACTCACAGAGATCTTCCTGTCTCTGCTTCTCAAGTGCTGATACTAAAGGCATGAGCTACTGTGCCTGGCCTTTCTCTGAAATCTTAGAATACCTTCAGGATTATTTACTTTTCTTGTTACTGTGACCAAATACCTGACAAGAAGCAACTGAAGGAAGGCCAGCTTTGCCTGGGCTCTTAGTTTGAAGGACAGCCCATGGTGACCGAGAAGCCAGGCCGGTAGGGCCCTGAGAAAGCTTCGAATCCCATCTACAGTCAAAGGCAGAGAGACATGACCAATGTGCTCAGCTCACTTTCTCCTTTTTATTCAGTCTCAGGCCCCAACCCAGGGGATTCTGCTGCCCCACCCACAGTGAGCATGGGTTTTCTCTCTTCATCTAAGTCTCCCTGGACATGTCCTCACAGATACATCCAGAGCTTTGTCTCATAGAGATGTTCTAAATCCCATCAAAGTAATGACCAGAATTAACCATCGCACATTCCTTACTGGTTTGTTACTAAGATTAATGAGCTAATAATACCTGTAACACTTTTAAAATAGTGCCTGATACTTATCATTAAATATTTGTAGCTATAGCAAATAAATTTCTTATTTTACTTGGTAAGCTTGCTTACCAATACGGTTTTTAGTATATTCCAGTTTTTTGCTATTTCATTCTATTCTTGTTTTAATCTCTTTGACCATATACAGTAGAATCCATCCTCTTTTTTTTTTTGTCTTTTTGAGACAGGGTCTCCCTGTAGCCCCAGCTGTCCTGGAACTCACTCTGTAGACCAGGCTGGCCTGAACTCACAAAGTTCTGCCTGCCTCTGCCTCCCAAGTGCTAGGATTAAAGGCGTGCGCCACCACACCTGGCTGAATCCATCCTTTTTAGTAGCTCTTAAGTACTTAGAGATCACTTCATCCTTGTGCTCCTACCAATCTTCCAAGCTGTGCATGCCAATTTACTTTCGTTATATTTCAAACATATACCCTGTAACCGCTATTGTAGTTTTTGGCTGGTATCCAACATATCCACAAACTCTCTCCTCATTCATTCTTTCTGGATAATAATGGTGATGATTAAAAGGAAAAGACTACAAAGAAAAAAGGAAAGATGAACCCAAAATTTACCTGGGATTACTTATTACCTACCTCCTTCAAGGAGGAATGGTGATTAAAGGGCAATTGCATCAAATGAAAGTGGGATCTGGAATAGTGGGAAGGTGTTCTGTGCTTGTGAGGACAAATATTAGTGACCCATGCCCAGGAGAGCAGAGAGGATGCCATGCATCTCCTGTGATCAACACTGTGTCTGTGCCCTTGAATAAGTTCTGTCACTTTCTTTTGAAACCTTCGTAATGAACATATTTCACTTTAATAAAATAAGAAATATGGCAATACAGATAAAGTGTGAAAAGGAGTAAAGAAACAGGACTCATAAATTATACTTACTAGTTTTGGTTTTTTTGTACTGTAAACATATTCAATAAGATCCCTTTGATGAGTGCCGCATGATTTTGGCTATGTATCTTACTTCCCCAGTCTCCTTTTTCTTCTTAAACCTATGCTTAAATCATGTTAAATCTATTTAATACATTCCTCGCCTGGATTTCTTTTAGTATTACCTCTTTATAATTCTAAAATTAATTGAGACGTTGCATTCATTAGTTAATGAACGCCTGCTGAGGGTCCCTAGTGTATAAGATCCCAACACATGGAATAAGAAGAGATCTCTTAAGAGGCAGGAGGATCTCTGTGTGAGTTCAAAGCCAGCCTGGTCTACAGAGCTAGCTCCAGGCCAGCTAGGACTAAAGGGAGACCCTGTCTCAAAACAAACAAACAAACAAACAAACAAACAAACAAACAAAAAAGAAGAGATCTCACGGGAGGGTATTTTATCCACAGTGAGTGCTCCAGAGGCTTCCTAGCCAACATGACAATGAGCTGTTTTAGAGAAAAAGTGGAAATTAACCATCGAGAAGACAAAGATTCAAGAGCAGCCAACATGTTCCAGGAAGTCACTTATTTATAACTGTACAGTGCAGAAAATGTGACTGCTATGGAAGTTTGTGAAGGAAGGAATACAGTCTATTCCATGTGCCTGGCATTTTGCTACATTACTTACTTTTCTCATTGCCATGACCACGGGCCTGACAGAAACAACTTGCGGGAAGAGGAGAGGTATGATGGTTAAAATTGTCAACTTGACACAATCTAGAATTGTCTAGAAGATAAGCCTCTGGACATGCCAGGGGGAGATTATGTACATTCGAGTATACTCTGGGTATGTCTGTGAGAGAGTATTAGGCTAGCTGAGATGAAAAGACAACATGGGGCATCATTTCACGTGCTAGGATCCCGGCTAAGAAAGAAGAAAGTGAACTGTGAACCGAGCACTAGTATTCACCACTCTCTGCTTCCTGACTGCTGACAGTAAGTGTCCTGCCGCCTCAGGTCTGCTTCCAGGCCTTCTCCACTGGGAGTCAGAATAAATTCTTCTCCCTTCAGTTTGCTTCTAGCCAGGTAATTGATCACTGCATTGGACAAGTTATTAATACTAGTTTGTGGTGAAGGTGGAGAAGTCATGACAGCATAGTTCTGTGCCCTGGAAACATGAGGTGACTGCTTGTTACATCCTGGCAGATCAGGAAACATTGAGCCTAGAAACTGAGCTGGGCTGTAGCCCCCCTGACATGCCGCTAGCAAGCTGCTTCTCCCAGCAAGGCTCCACTTCCTAAACGTCCATAATCTTCCAAAACAATGCCACCAGCTAGGGACCAGGGGTTCAGACACTTGAACCTATAGGGGACATTTCATATTTAAGCCATAACATTTAATATGTCATGCTAAAGAGCTGGGATATTATTCAGCAAGCAACAGGGATCAGAGGTTTTTGTATTGTTTTATTTTGCTTTTTAAAAATATTTATTGACTTTTGCCGGGCATGGTGGCGCACGCCTTTAATCCTAGCACTTGGGAGGCAGAGGCAGGCGGATCTTTGTGAGTTCAAGGCCAGCTTGGTCTACAGAGTGAGTTCCAGGACAGCTGGGGCTACAGGGAGACCCTGTCTCAAAAAAAAAAAAAAAAAACAACAACAACAATAAAAAATTTTATTGACTTTTAAAATTGTGGGTGGCTGGGCATGGCAGTGCATGCCTTTAATCCCAGCACTCGGGAGGCAGAGGCAGGAGGATCTCTGTGAGCTCAAAACCAGCCTGGTCGATAGAGAGAGCTCCAGGCCACTAGGACTAAGGGAGACCCTGTCTCAAAAAGACAAAAAAAAAAATTGTGTGTGTGTGTGCAGAGTGCAGGCGATCATGGAGGTCATAAGAGCTGGATCCCCCTAGAGCTGGAGTTACAGGCATTTGTGAGCTGCCTGACATGGGTGCTCTTAACCAAGGAGCCATCTCCCAGCCTAGAACAGAGGTTTTTAAATGAACAAATGACATGGTCATTCTGGTAATTTAGAATATGGAAGAAATAAGAGGGTAGTTACAAAGGCAGGAAGATTATTTAGACCAGAAATTTTATGAGTATAAATTAAGGTAGACACATTAGGAATGGGGAATATTAGGATAAGATTTAAATCATGTTGAAAAAGAAAGAACTAACCTGGTGACAAATTAGATGCACAGGGTAAAAGAGAAGGAGACAAGGACTTCTCCCAAGTTGCTGACTTAGGCGACTAAGCACAGGAGCTACCAATCTTCAAGAATGTTTAGGGTAGGGATAGGGAGAGGAGTAATTCTGTGTTTAATGTTAGTTTGAGATCCATATATGAAATCTTTAAGTAGGGGTCTCTGATGGGTTAAAAAATTCTGGTCCACACTCTATCTCAGTGGACATTAGCACGTGTGTAAAAGTAATTAACACCAGCTTGTAAGCTCAGTGCACAGGGACTCTGCTCTGCTTTGAGTGGGCACTCAAGAAATGTATGAATATAATCCTAACGGGAGTGAGAAGATTGAAGTCAAACCTAGAAAGTCCACTATTAGAAAAGCTCATTGTAGTGGCACACGCCTTTAATCCCAGCACTCAGGAGGCAGAGGCAGGTGGATCTCTGTGAGTTCAAGGCCAGCCTGCTCTACAGAGTGAGCTCCAGGCCAGCTGCCACTAAAGGGAGACCCTGTCTCAAAATACAAAAGAAAAAAGAAAAAAAGAAAAAGAAAAGAAAAGCTCACGAACAAGGGAGAGAAGGAGATGTGGAGCAGGGAGGATAAAGACTTGCATCCAGAGAGGAAACCATTTCAAGGAGGAGAGTATTTCAGCAAGCACAAATACCACTGGGAGGGAAGGGGTAAAATGAAATGCAGCCTAGTGCATATTTATTAGATTGTATATCAAGGGGTTAGTGACTTGGTGCAAACCATTCTTTAGAAAAGGCATAGCTGTGAAAGAAAATAGAGGAGGCTAGAAGAGATATGGAAGGATTTTTTATCTTTGTTTTAAGATGGAAATGTCATAAATCTATTTGATAGAAAGGAAAAACAAATACAATGACAAAGGCTTCAGGGTAGAAAAGGGGGGAGCTGGAGAGTGACTGAACAGCAGAGCACCTACCTATGGTGCCCACAGCTAAAAACGAAAACACGTAAGCTGATAGAGTGCATTTCACAAAAGTAAAGTATTCCTAGTCCTTTAGGGGGAAGCTTCTCATGGTCTTGTAAATGATTACATGATCTTCCAAAAGAAACACGTTTCTATCTTGAGAAGTGCTTCTATCGTAGACATAACGATGTGGTGTTGCTCCATTATCCCCCAGAAACATGAATGTATTCATTCAGAGTTTCTATACTTCATTCTAAAATGAGACTTAATTAATTTCCATTAATTTCATGTATCCTCCCCGTTTCCTCTTTGTAAGTCAGAATTTGTATCCTGGACTCCAAATGGGAGGAGATAGATCTCTTCTAGACCTTGTTCATTCACACTTGTGTGCTTTTTAAGTTTTCAGTTTGCTTGGAGAAACTGAAACAGAGGAAATCTGTCTGAAACCACGAATGGGATCCTATGAGAGGGTGGCCTTGGAACCTGGATATAGGCTGGATTCTGGAACGCTCCCCTTGGTTTTAGGAAGGCTGTGCCACAAATCAAAGGCAAATGAGGAACCCTGAGCAGAAACAGAAAGAAGAGATGAAATCCAATAAAATGCAACTGTTGGTTATGCTATAATCACACTCAAGTTCCTCTGTGTCTGAGAGGCCACTGTGGTGTGGTGATTTGAATGAGAATTGTCCCCAGTAGGCTCAGGTACTTAAATACTTGGCCTCAGTTGTAGGTGCTCTTTGTGGAGGTTTAGGAGGTGTGGTCTTGCTGGAGGAAGCCAGACACTGGGGCCTCCAGAGTCCCTTACCTTGCCCATCTCCAGCCTGCTGTCTTTCTGCTTCCTGTCTGCAGATAGAGATGTGAGCTCTCAGCTCTCTGCTCAGCCACCTCTTGCTGCCATCTTTCTTCCATCATTATGGACTCTCCCTCTGGAGTGCAAATAAACTCTTCCTTCTGTAAGTTGCCTTAGCCCTGGTATTTTATCACAGCAACAGAAAAGTAACTCGGGCACACACTGTCTCTCTGTCTGAAGGCACAAGGCTGACATGGCAGACTTGGGGAAAAAGCCTGGGTACTCTGGAACAAGGAATCTCCTGGGCTGCTTCTCTTCACTTCATTATGTTAAAGTAGCAGGGCATGGCAGGGTACACAGGGGATCCCAGCAATTGGGAGACAGAGACTGGAGGATTACCACAAATTTGGAGCCAACCTGCTCTACATGGGGAATTCCAAGTAAGCCAAAGCTACATAGTGAGACCTTGTCCTGAAGGGGAAAAGAAGAGCAGATTTTAAAACTTGATAGCTTAAGAGATGAATAGTTTTTAAAAATAAAGATTACATATAGCTCTCTTTCTCTGTATGTGTCTGTGTCTGTGTGTCTGTGTGGCCTATGATCTCTCTCTGTTGTCTGTGTGTGTCCGTGTGTTTGTGTGTCTGCGTGATGTATGATCTATGCACATTTAGAGACCAGAGGAGGATGTCAAGTGACCTCCTCTGTAATTCTCTTTCTTATTGCCTTGAGTTAGGGTCTCTTACAGAACCTGGAGTTAAGCTAGCAGCCAGCAAACCCTAGTGATCCTTCTGTCCCTGCTGCATATAATAAGTTTTGGGATTACAGCTACATGCTTGTGGTCTCACCCAGCTTTTTACATGGGTTCTGGGGATTTGAACTTATATTCTCCTGTTTACACAGCAAGGACTCTTATCAGCTATCTTCCCAGCCCCTATGTATGAATTTTATTAAAAAAATCTCTGATAGCAGAACATGTACACACACATAAATACACACACAATTAAATATGAAATAAACCTTAATGGGGACTGAAGAGATGGCTCAGTAGTTAAGAGCACTTACTGTCTTCCAAAGGTTCGGTCCTAGTTCACAACTGCAAAGAGGGAAATGGGCTCATCCTTCCTGGCACGGACTCAGTTTTCCAATCTTCAGCATTCTTAGCCAGTTCCCCTCCCCTCATCACACCATTGTGCAACTTGAAAGACACAGTGGAAATAGCTATGGGAGCACAAAGAATGAAAGAACACACACCACGGGCGAGTGGAGAGGAAGCCCTCTTAATAGATTTCAAAAGAATAGAACTGGGAGCAATCCTGACTCTTAAAAGATTTACCAGAAATGTAGGCAGAACTCCAAGAAAATGATGCTGGGAAAGATCAAGATATTGGGCACTGCAGGATAGGAGATAAGGAGAGGAGACATTCCAAGCACATTAATAATTAGATCCATGTATGGCTTCATGTTAACAAGACCCTACCAAGAATCATAGGTTTTGCTGGTTGAAGCAAATTTGATGTAGTACTTACTAAGAACATTTCTATCTTATTTCTAAAGTAATTTCATGTCCTTTGAGCCTTTCAGGTTACTGCATAAAGAGCATTCTAGTAACTTTCTTTAAAAAATTAAAGATTTGACCACTTGTAGAAGAATAAAGTTAAACCCCTACCTCTCGCCCTGTACAAAAGTCAACTCCAGATGGATTAACGACCTCAACGTGAAACCCAAAACTCTGAAGGTGACAGAAGAAAAAGTTGGCAGCAGGCTACAAGACATTGGCATAGGAAAAGACTTCCTAAATCAGACAGCAGCTGGGCAAGAATTAAGGTCGACAATTGACAAATGGGACTTCATTAAACTCAAAAGCTTCTGTACATCAAAAGAAACAATCAANAATTCATGGATTAACATACCATCCAAACATCTGTGTCTATACCAAAGTAACCTACCATAACAATTAGTACTGTTTAAATACCTATATATCTAATTGCCTGTGCTTCATTAGTAGGATCAAAAGGCTATATATTATACTGTTAAAATACCTATATATCTAATTGCATGTGCTTCATTAGTAGGATCTAAAGGTTATACCTGGACAAGCTGTCAGCCCATGAAAGAAAACAGCCTCTACTCTTTGTTTCACTTTCTTTTGGCCAGCCTGCTCTTTAACAGTCAGGAGTGAATGGTGGTTCTCGGACCCAAGAAGAAGCTAGGGCACTCTGAAGGTCTTCTAGTCTCGAGGGCAGCTTTTTTTCACGATTAGGAATAAGATTTTGGGTTCCCAGAAAGACAAGACTATCAGTTTAACAGTTTTGATGTGCCAGTGGTAAAGATAATCACAGACACTACAACTACAAAGCAATCTCCCATCATACAATGATTGGCTTAATCATTTTATTTAGAAGTTTTTTTTACATCTCATCTTTTTATTGAATATTTGTGTATTTGTACTGAACATCTCAATCAATCTTAATCACCTTTACACCCCCTCCCCCATTGGCACCCTCCCACACACCCCCTCCACTGGAATTCATACACTCTGTCATTTGGCTTAAGGCCTATTGTGTCAAGATATTATATTTTAATATCACCATAATGTAGGCATAAAATAAGAAATCTTAATAGAGTAGCATTACACCTTAAAGGAAATCCAAACTGCTGTTAAAGAAACACTACTCCAGAAACTGGAAGTTTAATCAATCTCATTATCTAATGAAACTTTTTCTTAGGGTACGTATTTCTCTAGGATGTCAACTCACAATGCTATGTCTGCCTCAGTGTCCACAGTTGTTTTATAAGTATAAATTAACAAGTTATAAAAGTGAGTACATTTCTAATAAAAGACAGGAATCAATTCAAGGTGTCCATCATTTATTTAGCAACTTGCAGTGCAATGATAACCTAATAATCAGTTTGTGGCACTGAACAAGAATGAGCCTATGCTAGCTTTCTGTTGGCCAGGAAAGATAATGTGAAGCTCTTGGAAAGAGAGCAGATTCTTGGTGGAAATCTCAGACCTTTACAGATCAATCTTATTCTCTTTATTTTATCATCACCAAGATTAACATAATTATCCTGAATGCAGAGAGCTGTTCACAAAATGAATAAGACCAAATTGTTTGTGGAAACTCGCTTTTGAGCCAATTCTTCAAGGTAAGACATAGACTGGTGTTAAAGATATCTATTACACATAAACAATGCATAAATCAATAGATACTTAGGGGATCAGAAGATGACAAGACAGTGCATAGTCACATGAAGCAATGTGATACCATATGTATCCATAGAAGACACACTAAATAATCATAGAGGAGTGGAAATCAAGGATAACAGGTGAACAAAATATCTTTAGAATATCTTACATACCTCTCCATAACCATTTGAACTTTTGGGACATGTGACTATGTAAAGATAAAGTTAATGTTTGATAAGATTTTTCCAGAAAAAAATTGTATAAAATATAAATAACCCTAGAAAAATCACCCTTCAACTGGCATATAATTTATTTGAAAGCTATCAACCTCATATTAAGGTTAACACTGCATTTAATTTAGGACAATTGCTGTTGGCTTTATACTATTGAATAATGTTATTCTGTAATGTTATCCTATGGAAGGACAAAATACATATTAATCGGTATATATATATATATATATATATATATATACTCATAATATATATTTATATATATACTTATAATATATATTTATATATATACTTATAATATATATTTATATATATACTCATAATATATATATATATATATTCATAGCAAAGAAAGCACTAGAAACTGAACTCAGGAAGGATCTTCCCACATGTATTGTAAGAAAAGTGTTTTATATCTAGATATTTCCAGTGGGAATTCTGGCAACATACAAGAGCTTTTAAATATATAATTTGAATTTACTGGATTTTTCTTTAAATGTTATAAAGATAGATTCACATTCTGATGCACGTAATAAATATACAAGTTTCAACAAAACTTCAAGTTGTTCAATTTTAATAGCTTGACTGCAAACTCCAAATACTCATCAAGCATTCATATTTACTGACTTTTTGGTATTTGGGACTCTGGGAATAAGAAAGCTATAAGTTTTTTGTTGCTGCTTTTCCTTTTAAATTAATTAGTGAATAGATTTGTTCTGGATAGAGACTTGGCCAACCTTTCTGTAGAGTTCCTGTCAGAAGTGCTGAGACAGTTTTCAGGATAACTAATCCAGTCTGCTTTCTGCTTCGGTGACCAAGAGCAACCTGGGGGGAAGTTTGTTTCATCTTACAAGTTACAGTCTGTCACTGAAGGAAGCCAAGGCAGAAACGGAAGTAGAGACCATGGAGGAACACTATTTACTGGCTCACTCTTAGGCTCATGGTGTCAGCCACCTTCTTTTTAAAAATATTATATTAGCCGGGCGTTGTGGCACACGCCTTTAATCCCAGCACTCGAGAGGTAGAGGTAGGCAGATCTCTGTGAGTTCAAGGCCGGCCTGGTCTACAGAGAGAGCTCCAGGACAGCTAGTACTAAAAGGGAGACCCTGCCTCAAAAATACCAAAAAAAGGGAAAAATATTAAAAATATTACATTTATTATTTTATGTGTATTAGTGTATTACCTACATGTATGTAAGTGCTCCTGTGTCATGCAATGCACTCAGAGGTTGTATCCCCAGGAACTGGAGTTATGGATTATTGTTAGCCACCATGTGGGCACTGGGAATGAACCTGGGTCCTCTGAAAGAGCAGCCAGTGCTCTTAACTGCTGAGTCATCTCTCTAGCCCCCAGCCATCTTTCTTATTCAGCTCAGGTCCACCTGCCCAGGGATGGCACCACCCACAGTGGACTGGACCCTCCTACATCAAGTAACAATCAAGAAAATGCCCCACAGACAGGTACGCAGGCCAGTCTGATGGAGGTAATTCTTCAGTTAAGGTTCCCTCTTCCCAGGGGTGTCAAGTTGACAACCAAAATTAGCCATCTACCCCTTGTCATGTTGACATCACTATTGAAGCATAACCTTCCCCATCCAGGGCATGTAAACAATTACACTTAAGAAAGACCAAAATTCATCATTGTAAATTCAAATACTACAGCTCAACATCCGACATCTGGGACTCACTCATGATCTTCTGGGCTCTGGAAGGTTTGGGAAGACCTACCTCTCTAGCTCTGCCCTCCACAGCACATGCATAGCACACACACAGCTTGTCTCCCAGGTACCCACTGGCTCTCCACTACACCTGCCACTACCCTTGGTGATCAGCCCACAGTCCTGGCATCTCTAGTACGCTGGTGTCTCCACTGCAACTGAGACTGTACCTTCACCAGTGACCTCTCCTGGCCTCTCTTCAGAGCCTCCAACTCTGCCACATTGTGCCAGGCCTCTGCTGCTCTCCATGATCCTTCTCGGTCTTGCATCCCATATGCCTTCAAAACCAATACCACATGGGAGACTCTTACACATTGCCAAGTTTGGCTGTTATTTTGAGATGCAGCCTTGCCCTGCCCCAACGCCCCAAGTTATGTATGCTGACCCTAAGGAAATACTTCCCAGAAGTTTTGCTTCAGTGATGCTGCTTTTTTACTAAGCACATCTGACTTTTCATTCCCAGATCATCACAATTGATTCTGTAGCCCCAGCGAACAGAAACCACAAATTCATTCATTCTCTCTCTCTCTCTCTCTCTCTCTCTCTCTCTCTCTCTCTCTCTCCTGAGAACAAACCCAGTGCCTTGGCACAAATGCTCTACAACCGAGCTAAATCCCCAACCCTGATTTTCAATTCAAATATATCACATGTATAGTCCCAAGAGAGTCATTGTTTTCATCTGAAACATCACAAGTCAAGTCTGTACTGTTGGCATTTCTTCTAGGCTCCCACCAAAGCAAACCACTAAGTTCTGGGCACTCAACAGCCTTTTCAGCCCGAAGCTCCAAAATCTTTCCATGATCCTCTCCCACAAACAACATGGTCGGGACCAACATGACAAAGCCTCACTCCAGTACCAACTTTTGTTCTACTTTGCTTTCCTGTTGCTGTGATAAAATGATTACCAAAAGCAACTTGGGTGACAAAAGAGTTTATTTCATCTTTCAGGTTACAGTCCATCATTGACGGAAGCCAAGGCAGGGGCCTGGCGGCGGGAACTGAAGTGGAGACCAGGGAGAAATGGTGCTTCTTCACTCAGTCTCAGGCTCATATTCAGCCCAGGTCCACCAGCCCAGGGCATGGTACAGCCCATAGTGGGCTAGGCCTTCCTGTATCAATTAACAGTCAAGAAAATACCCCACAGACACTCTCATAGACCAATGTGATGAAGAAAATTCTTCCATTAAGGTTATCCCCTCCCAGGTGTGTCAAGGTGACAACCAAGCTTAGCCATCACACTAACAGATCAGACAGAATCCCAGGAAGGACAGATTCATGGAAGAGGAAAAGGCAAGGCACACTGGACGTCAGGAGGACTAAGCTAGCAACTTGAGGCGTGCTTACCTAATTAATATATCTCCCATGTTGTTCAAATATGTAGCAAGAGCCTTTGATGGCAAGAAAACTGGTTGTGCCCTGCATGCCATGTGAGCCCATTCTTTTCAGTGAAAGTATAATGGGAAATGAGCTCGGGTGGTGTTCTGATCCACCAAAAAAATGGTGGAAATGTGAAAAT
The DNA here is from genome assembly GCA_009823505.1 of Rhizomys pruinosus. Classification (NCBI taxonomy): domain Eukaryota; kingdom Metazoa; phylum Chordata; class Mammalia; order Rodentia; family Spalacidae; genus Rhizomys; species Rhizomys pruinosus. The sequence goes on from VZQC01005525.1 coordinate 287,608, forward strand.
GAGAAGGCCTCTTTTTGCTTGGCTGTCCCTGGATCAACCACCACCACCACCACCACCACCACCACCGCCATTTCTGGTAGTTGAACTTGTGGCTATGGCAGCCATACTGTAGCCATGAGGGAGGAATCCTAGAGAATGAAAGCCACCATGCTGTGGTTGTTAAAAAGAAGGATGAACAGAGCCTGATCCCACTAAGATGAACCAATGCCAGCATCAGCCTCTGCGGAGATTTCTTGTTGAAGAGCAACAAATGAAACAAAATTTGTTTCATTACATAACTAGTCTCTTATTGTTTGTGGACATTTGTTTCTAACATTTCATTCTTTTGTGTGTCACTGAGACAAAAACTCAGTCCTATTTTGTATACCTCCATGATTATATCCTCAGATGGGTTTGGGAGAGTGCAGTAGCTGAGTCAAAGTGGTAAATACAAAGCAGAAATGTGACAATTAATATATAAACTCCTCTATATCAGTCTGTGAAAGAGCACAGTCCCCCCCACCCCACCCCTTTGAGCATAGCCAGTGCTTTGCCAATTTGATATTTGTTAGGGTTTTTTTTTTTTTTTTGAGACAGGGTCTCTGTTTGGTCCCAATTTTTTTCCTGGAGCTCGCTATGTAGACCAGGCTGGCCTTGAATTTACAGAGATCCGCCTTCCTCTGCTTCCTGATGCTGGGATTAAAAGCGTGAGCTGACAACAGTTGTTTGAATTCAGCTAAATATTAAGATGTTCTCTATGAAATCTTTTTAAAAAAAGTGTGTCACCATGCCAGCTGTTTAAATTATTTTTATTGAATTTTTCAAATTCTATACAATATATTTTGAACACATTTAGACCCTGTCCCTTATCTGCAACCCATTCATAACCCCCTCCCCTCTGCCAGATTTCTTGTACTCTGTCATATGTATTAAGGTCTAACAAGTCAGCTTTGTGTCCCCAAATGTCCTCTGGTGTTCATCTTTTCATTGGAACCTGATTAACCCACATATCATTTTCTCACCCTTAGAGAAAACTGCCTCTCCCTCTCCTGTGAGTCAGCAGTTGCCAACAGCTCCAGCAAAGGCTGGGGTTTCCTCCCCACTTCCCCACTGCTAAACTGAGATTTAGTCTGCCTTCAGCTTGCATGAGTCTTGTGCATGCATGCGGTTACCAGTACTGTTAGTTCATAGGAGCAAGTTCCCAGTTATCCATAAAACTCTGTTTTCTTGTCATCCAACATTTCTGGTTCTTACAACCTTTCCAAGCCCTCTTCCGCAATGAGGACCAAAGTTCTTAAAGAGATGCACAGTCGGCCTTCTGCATCCATGAATCCAATAACCACAGCTCAATTTTTTGTGTAATTATTTGGGCATGGTGGTGCCTATCTTTAATCCCAGCACTTGGGAGGCAGAGGCAGATGGATCTCTGTGAGTTCAAGTCCAACCTGGTCTACATAGTGAGTTCCAGGACAGCTGGAGCTACAGGGAGACTTTGTCTCAAAAAGACAAAAGAAATTAATTGAATATTTTCAGACTATGCAGATTTTTAAAAATCATTATTTCTTAAACAGTACAGAATAACAATTATTTCCATAGCCATTTTATTAGGTGTTATGAATAATCCAGAGATTCTTTTAAATTGACAGGAGGATGCACATAGGTTATGTGCAATACTATGCCTTGAGTAGCCATGGATTTTAGTATTCATGAGGGCCTGGAATCGTCCGCCTCAGTTTCCATGGGATGATCATATACAGTCTGCTCCACCTCCTTCTATTTACTGACCTCTCAACCTGCTCCCACCAATCACCTACACTAACAAATTCTAGGATCACTGTTTACTACATCCTCCCTAAAATAGTCTTTTCTTGTCTTCTAAGATAGTGTATCCTCCTCCTCTTCTTGTCTACCTGTTCCTTCTTTGACTCCTCCTCTCTCTGACTCTGTGACTCAGTGTAGGAGCCTCTCCCTTGGTGATCTCATCCCTCACCCACATGACAATTACTATATACATATATATATATATATATATATATATAATATTTATACATCCAAGTCCATGGCCTTGAAACATATACATTCAAGAACAGTTATATCTTAGGGATCTCCCATTTAATGGGGACTAAAATAAACACTGGTCCTTCTTGTTCCTCCCTCAGACTTGTTACAAAAATGTCATCATTATTTTCAAAGCTACTTATGTTAGGAACCTGAATATCAGTGGATTCCTCTCTCACCTTACCTTCCTACTCATAAGCAAATCATATTATTTATATTTCCAGAACACATCTTGACCCTTCTACTACTCTGTAAACTCCAGCCCAATCATTATCATCCAGCTCAGCATAGACCTCAGCAACTTTCTACCTCGTCATCCTGTATATACTCTTGCACCCCTTCGATCTCCTGTCCTTGTACCAGACTTGTGTGTACATGTTTATGTGTATGTACACATGTGTGTTGTGTAGGTACACTTGCACATGTGTGTGAGGTCAGAGGTCAACATTGATGTCTTCCTCAGATATTCTATTTTTGACACAGTCTCTTACTGAAACTTGAGTTCCCTGATTGGCTAGACTGGTAGGCCAGCGCACTCCAGGCATCTACTTATCTGTGCCTCCCCAGCACTGGGATGGCAAACTTGTGTAGCCACACCTAGCTCTTTACATGAGTGCTGGGAATCAAACTCAGGTCTTCATGGCTAACTAAGCCACCTCTCCAGACTTTAGACTTTTTCCATGAGTATTTGATCATGTTAGTCTCCTTCCTGAAANTTTTTGTCTTTTTTTTTTTTTTTTTGAGACAGGGTCTCTGTTTGGTCCCAATTTTTTTCCTGGAGCTCGCTATGTAGACCAGGCTGGCCTTGAATTTACAGAGATCCGCCTTCCTCTGCTTCCTGATGCTGGGATTAAAAGCGTGAGCTGACAACAGTTGTTTGAATTCAGCTAAATATTAAGATGTTCTCTATGAAATCTTTTTAAAAAAAGTGTGTCACCATGCCAGCTGTTTAAATTATTTTTATTGAATTTTTCAAATTCTATACAATATATTTTGAACACATTTAGACCCTGTCCCTTATCTGCAACCCATTCATAACCCCCTCCCCTCTGCCAGATTTCTTGTACTCTGTCATATGTATTAAGGTCTAACAAGTCAGCTTTGTGTCCCCAAATGTCCTCTGGTGTTCATCTTTTCATTGGAACCTGATTAACCCACATATCATTTTCTCACCCTTAGAGAAAACTGCCTCTCCCTCTCCTGTGAGTCAGCAGTTGCCAACAGCTCCAGCAAAGGCTGGGGTTTCCTCCCCACTTCCCCACTGCTAAACTGAGATTTAGTCTGCCTTCAGCTTGCATGAGTCTTGTGCATGCATGCGGTTACCAGTACTGTAAGTTCATAGGAGCAAGTTCCCAGTTATCCATAAAACTCTGTTTTCTTGTCATCCAACATTTCTGGTTCTTACAACCTTTCCAAGCCCTCTTCCGCAATGAGGACCAAAGTTCTTAAAGAGATGCACAGTCGGCCTTCTGCATCCATGAATCCAATAACCACAGCTCAATTTTTTGTGTAATTATTTGGGCATGGTGGTGCCTATCTTTAATCCCAGCACTTGGGAGGCAGAGGCAGATGGATCTCTGTGAGTTCAAGTCCAACCTGGTCTACATAGTGAGTTCCAGGACAGCTGGAGCTACAGGGAGACTTTGTCTCAAAAAGACAAAAGAAATTAATTGAATATTTTCAGACTATGCAGATTTTTAAAAATCATTATTTCTTAAACAGTACAGAATAACAATTATTTCCATAGCCATTTTATTAGGTGTTATGAATAATTCAGAGATTCTTTTAAATTGACAGGAGGATGCACATAGGTTATGTGCAATACTATGCCTTGAGTAGCCATGGATTTTAGTATTCATGAGGGCCTGGAATCGTCCGCCTCAGTTTCCATGGGATGATCATATACAGTCTGCTCCACCTCCTTCTATTTACTGACCTCTCAACCTGCTCCCACCAATCACCTACACTAACAAATTCTAGGATCACTGTTTACTACATCCTCCCTAAAATAGTCTTTTCTTGTCTTCTAAGATAGTGTATCCTCCTCCTCTTCTTGTCTACCTGTTCCTTCTTTGACTCCTCCTCTCTCTGACTCTGTGACTCAGTGTAGGAGCCTCTCCCTTGGTGATCTCATCCCTCACCCACATGACAATTACTATATACATATATATATATATATATATATATATAATATTTATACATCCAAGTCCATGGCCTTGAAACATATACATTCAAGAACAGTTATATCTTAGGGATCTCCCATTTAATGGGGACTAAAATAAACACTGGTCCTTCTTGTTCCTCCCTCAGACTTGTTACAAAAATGTCATCATTATTTTCAAAGCTACTTATGTTAGGAACCTGAATATCAGTGGATTCCTCTCTCACCTTACCTTCCTACTCATAAGCAAATCATATTATTTATATTTCCAGAACACATCTTGACCCTTCTACTACTCTGTAAACTCCAGCCCAATCATTATCATCCAGCTCAGCATAGACCTCAGCAACTTTCTACCTCGTCATCCTGTTTATACTCTTGCACCCCTTCGATCTCCTGTCCTTGTACCAGACTTGTGTGTACATGTTTATGTGTATGTACACATGTGTGTTGTGTAGGTACACTTGCACATGTGTGTGAGGTCAGAGGTCAACATTGATGTCTTCCTCAGATATTCTATTTTTGACACAGTCTCTTACTGAAACTTGAGTTCCCTGATTGGCTAGACTGGTAGGCCAGCGCACTCCAGGCATCTACTTATCTGTGCCTCCCCAGCACTGGGATGGCAAACTTGTGTAGCCACACCTAGCTCTTTACATGAGTGCTGGGAATCAAACTCAGGTCTTCATGGCTAACTAAGCCACCTCTCCAGACTTTAGACTTTTTCCATGAGTATTTGATCATGTTAGTCTCCTTCCTGAAACTCCTTGGATTCTTGTCATTTATAAACTACATTCCAAGCTATCTTTCATTATGTGGATGGCTCTGCTCGTTCTCGCTCCTGCCCTCTTCACCTTCACACATCTGCTGTCTCCTTTCCTGCACTGGCTTCCCTTCTCTTCTTTGTATCTCTAAATGTCCGGCCACTCCAGGGCATGCTGTGTTCTTGCTGGAACGCTCTCTCCATTTCTTCCTATCCTGTTCAGAAGCTTTCCTGGCCCTCCACTGAAACACTTCCCTCTGTATTTTGTTACTCTGCCTTAATCATCTTCATAGCTCTTATGGCTGTTTGGGACTACATACTTATTTCTTTCTTACCTATTATATCTCACCATTACACTCACAGATTCAGGAGAGAGGAGACTGTGTCATTTTATTTATCAGCATATCCCTAAAGTCTAGTATAGTGCTTCCCATGACAGGCTAGTGAGAAAAATTTGTTGAATAATAGGCGAATCTTTTATGCAGGTTAGTTTTTCCTTGGGTTCTAAATTTTCCTTATTGATCTTAAAGGACTGCATGCACTGCATTTTAATATATTTGTCACATTAGTAGTTTCTTTTTCTTTTTCTTTTTTTTTTTTTTTTTGGTCTTTTCAAGACAGGGTCTCCCTGTAGCCCCAACTGTCCTGGAACTCACTCTGTAGACCAGGGTGGCCTTGAACTCACAAAGATCCGCCTGCCTCTGCCTCCCAAGTGTTAAGATTAAAGGCGTGTGCCACCACGCCTGGCAGTAGTTTCTTTTTTCGTGTGTTACTCTGTTTTCTTTCTTTTCTTTTCTTTTTTTTTTTTTTTATTTATTTCTGTATGTGTATGAATGTATTGTCTGCTTGCAAGTTTGTGCACCCGTGTCGTGCGGTGCCGCGGAGGTCAGAAGAGGGTCTCGGATTCCCCTGGAACTGGAGTTCTCCTGGAATTGGAGTTTCAGACGGTTCTCGGCCGCCATGTGGGTGCTGGGGATTGAACCCGGGTCCTCTGCAAGAGCGTCGGCGCTCTTAACCGCTAGGCCATCCCTCCAGCCCTACTCTGTTTTCTTTAAGGTGTTTTGGGGCCATAGATGCTTTCACATTTCTATCAAGTCCATCCTTTCTTCTAAGATAACATGAGGTGTCAGGCTTAGGCTGGACTTAATAATCATGAGTCTATAAACATTCATGCTCACTTTCTCCTATTTGGTACTTTAAATATTTTTATTTATTTACATCTTAATCTTAAATTCATATTGGATTTGTTTTATGACCTGAGTTAAGATTTACTTTGCCCCAACAATTTTTATTCAATAATCCTCTCATTTATGGTCTATTTGAGATAATAATGTTACTTACATTATATACTTATTCATATTTGGGTGTATTCCAGAAATTTTAAGAATGTTGGATTTAATTCTCTGTATATTACTGAATGAATGCCATTCTGTCTTATTACCCAGTAAGGCCAAATGTTCATTGGCTACAGGAAGTTCCAGATATTCTTCCTTAGTCCCATTCATGATTTTTTTTTCCAGATAAACTTAAAAGAAAAAAGGTCCCAGTGGAGTTTGAATTGAAATTGCACATGGTTTATATAGTTAATTTGGGGAAATTGAAATCTTAACATTATTAAGTCTTCTCTCCCAGGAACATGGTCCATCTTTCCATTTAATTCTTTCTGAATTGATGATTCACAGTAAAAACATGTGTAGTTTTTACAGATAGCTCCTGGTACCCTTTCGGTGCACATGGTGGACAATGATTCGCCCAGTCCCCTGCCACTCCCACCTGCGTGCAGCTGTGTGCCCTGCTCCACTGTGGAGATCTTTCCCGACCATAGGAGCTCACCCAAGCTTCTGGCAGTGCAAGCTCGAAGTCTAGAGCTGATGTCCCCAATGGCAACAGTGAGTTGTGTGGGTGAAAGGGTTAATTTTATGTGTCCATTTGCCTGGGCCACCAGGGTACCCAGATTAAACAATATTTCTAAGTGAGTCTATCAGGTGCTTCCAGGTGAGATTAGCGCAGGAAGCAGAGGGGTGAATAAAGCAGATTGCTCTCCTATGCCTGTGGGCACCATCTAGCTTGGTGGTGGCCTGACTAGAACAAAGTGGGGAGGAGACGTTTGCAGTTTGCACTTTCTTCTTCACTGTGCTGGACACCGACTGGGGTCTCTCCTCCCATCTAGTACTCACATCCTCGGTCCCCCAGAGACTACCTTTCCTGGGTCTCCAGATAATGGGATTCCTCAGTTCCATACTGTCTAAGCCAACTCTGTATAATAAGTTAAGTGGGGTGTATGCATGCATGATGATCTGTTTCCAAGGAGAACCCTGGTAAAACAGTGGGTAAATACTTAGCTTTGTGCATCTTCTGTTGGAATGGTTCTGATGTCTACTCACAGTCCCAGTGGGTTGCATTCTGTTTAGCTCCAGGAAGACAGCTCCATGCATGCTCTGCTGACTTCTTTCTCTTCCCAATCTCTCATCCTCACTCTCAGACTGGGTTACCAGGGCCACTCTTTACTTATTGACTCTCATTCTACTGTGTCTCAGGGTAGATTTCAAGGGATGCTGAACCAAGATACTCTCTCTTTTTTAGTTGGTAATTAAATACAACTTTAACAGTTGCAATTTCTAACTAGATATATAAGAAATATATGATTTTTTTGTCTACAGGCAGATACATGTCCATATAATAACATATTCAAGTATGTTTTATCATCTAATAATTAGAACTATGAGATTGTCTTACATACATCCCTTTAAATGCTATAAATTACTGTATATTTGTGTGCATGTATACACACAAATACAGATACAACAACCAGATTTGTACACAAATACCATACATATATATATATATATATATATATATTACTTTAGGGGCAATTTTAATAACTTCCAAGGATATTTTGACTATGCACAAATGTAAAAATATTTTTATTGAGCTTTTGAACATTTCATACACTCATTTTTTTAAAATCTCATTTCAATATCTTTAGAAAATGTCTCCCACACTGAATTCATTTATTACTTTTAATAATATTTGAATTGATTCCTTTGGTCTTTCTAGGTAGACTATTACATTAACAGGAAATAATGAGAGTTTTGTCTACTTCTCATTATTCTTACATATGGCTCCTTCTTATTGCATTTACTAGAATTTTCAGAACAATGTTAAATATTAGTGGTGAAAGGAATATCTTCATCTAAATACATATTTGAGCAGAAATGGAATGCTTCTCTTTTTTATTGGGTGGGAGGATATTAGGGGAACACATATTTTCTCTTAACCAAATTTATTTTTTAATGAAAAATGCAAAACAGAATAAGTTTTACTTTGACCAAAGATTAAAAGATGAGTTTTTTTCTTATTCTGCCTTATGAAATTATTCTTCATTGAGCTGATTTTCTTTGTTTAAAATGAGTTTGACTGCCAAGGCCCCTAATGACACAAGTCTGTGATCTTTTCTGGCCGCTTTATTTCCACTGCCTTTTTGGTTCCATGGGTCATATAAAGAAGCATCACTTCCTTAAATGAGTCTGGAACTTTAAAATCTTAGGCAGTTGAACTTGATTTGCAAGCCAGAAAAACTAAACCTGTAATCATAACAGACATCAGGCTTTCCATACCCACAGTGGCCCGATCCACACATTCCAGGCAATTATTTCTGCTCTTAAAACTGGTTCTGAAAACCAACACACCTATACATATGTACATAAGTTTTTTAGTTCTATTTTCACATAGATATATTTCGTTAAATGTGTATATGTGAGTTCATTGAGATAGCTCAGTATCTACCTAATACATGTCATCTTATGCTCAAGGCAGCCAAATGTATTTGTACACATGTGTACAAAATCATGCCTGGTAAGATGGTTCCATGGGTAAAGGCACTTGCTGCCAAGTCTGCCAACCTAAGTTCAACCCCTGGGATCCTCATGATGAAGAGAACTGACTCTTATAAATTGTCCTCTGACCTGTACATGCATGCCGTGTCATGTGCATGTACACAAACATACACATACACATAATTAAAAAATTTTAAATCATCCACAGAAAAGGACAATTTTAGCATTTTTATAACAAAAGTCTGGAAACGTAGTATATGTTGTATTAACAAGTGATAGATAACTGAGGTACTTAAAGTAGAAAATTTTCATTTCCCCTCATCTTCCATGTAAGTGTAGCCAACTCAGACCCTGATTTCACTAACCTGGAGGAGATAGGATTTTCAAAGTATATTCATGATCAATAAAGTTAACATTTCTGATAAAAATTACACCTAGGATTTCTCAGGTGTGATGGTTAGTACTATTGTCAACTCAATGGGATTAAGAATCACCTAAAAGACAAACTTCTGGGTTTACCTTGGAGAGATTATCTGGACTACCTTAGTTTCTGTCCATACTTGTAAGAGATTATCTTGATTAGGTTAAGCAAGATGAGAAGACCCATCCAAAATTTGGGTGGGACCATGCCCTGGGCTGGAGTCCAGGACTACATTAAAAGGATAAAAGCTCAAAGACTCCTCTGTCAGCACCAGCTACACCTCACCTGCCTGGAAATACTGTGTAGCAGAGGCAGCCATATGCCTGTATATCCCAAATCTAATTGGCTATTAGCTCTCTCCTTGGAGGAATAACCCACGGCTGATGCCACAAGCTTACATCCTCTAGTGGTTAGGAGATGTTATAAGCCACAGTAAGACCCTGTCATATTTTACAGAAAAAATGTAATTCATGGATTAACATACCATCCAAACATCTGTGTCTATACCAAAGTAACCTACCATAACAATTAGTACTGTTTAAATACCTATATATCTAATTGCGTGTGCTTCATTAGTAGGATTGAAAGGTTATTCCTGGACAAACTGTCAGCCCATGAAAGGAAACAGCCAGAACTGACCAGAGTCCAAGACAAGAGCTCCAGAGAAAGTAGACTGTTTTGCTTCTCGTCCACCTGTGCCCCTTTTCTAAGCCTAGGGAACAATCTGTGGAAGAGGGGGCATGGTAGAATGCAAGGGCTGCGATTGGGGTGAATGGTGAAACTACAGCAATATAGACTGGACACTCAACTGATCAACTTGATTGAACGTACAAGCCCCCCCAGCTGGAAGGTGGGACCCATGGGCTGTGTGGGTTTAGGCACAACTGCTTGCAAATTGGTTTTACAGGAAGGATGCTTGTACTCATAAATGATTACTTATTGTTAAAAAATGGGAAAAAAAAATTAAGAAGTTAAAAAAAAAAATCTTGCTCTCTGGTCACAAGCATCATCTCTCCCTGCTTCCTAACTACAGATGCAATGTGATCAGTTGCTTCAAGCTCCTTTCAGCCCATTAAGATGGTATGTATTCTACTTTACTTCTCCATTGCTGTGACAAAACACTCTGACCAATACCAAATTGGGGAGGAAAGGGTTTATTCATCTTACATCTCCCGGGTCATAGTTCATCACTGAGGGAGCCCAAGGTAGGAACTCAGGGCAGGAAGCTGTAGGCAGGAGCTGAAGCACAGGCCATGGAGGAATGCTTCTTGCTCCCCTGGCCCATGCTTAGCCCACTTTCTTGTGCAATACAGGGCCACCTGCCCAGGGGTGGCACTGCCCACAGTGTACTGGCCCTCCCACATCACTCAACAACCAAGAAAATGCCCTACAGACATGGCCACAGGCCAGTCCAATGGAGGAAATTCCACAATTGAGGCTCCTTCAACCCAGGTGTGCCAAGCTGACACTAAAGCTATCTAGCACAGTCTGCAAGCCAAAATAAACCATTTTTCTCTTAAATTGCTTTTGTCGGGGTATTTTATCACAACAGCAGGAAAACTAATAACATCAAGGAAGAAATTTTACCCTCAACACACCATCAACAGATGGTTGCAAACTTAAGATTGGTGCCATCTGACACATACCTTGGCAAAAATATCCTTTGCTTTCTTAGCATCTGGTTCGATAAGGACCGCTATATTATAAAGAAACAAACCAAAATACTAGCCAACTAAGTAAAGCAATATTGAAAATGAAATTTAGAGGATGGCAGTTAGTAATACTTCTAATGTAAGAAATTATCTTAAATTTATTTTATATATCTATGTGAAATGTACCATGCATTTGGTATCTATGGGAAATGTGTATTTATGATCTCCCAGAGCACTACTCACATATACCATTTCCTAACACTGCATACTGACATACCAAAGACATTTCCTCTTCTTCCTGGAAACCCATTACACTATATTTCTAGATCCCCTTGCACAGAGATGCAGCCAATAGAATCTGAGCAGAAATGGAGTGCGGCACTTTTAGGACCGACTCTCAAACCTGCCATGCAATTCTCTCCTGCCTTTACTTCCCAGTTGTCTGAACAAATTGAATCCAGCTAAATCCAGGTTTAAATCCTGAACCACATTGTGGCAGCTGCCCTGTTAGTAAAGAGAAAAGTAAATTTCTATTGTGCAAACCCACTGAGGCATGGGGATTGTTTGTTACGGCAATTGGCATTTCCTAACCAATACACCCATATCTGTGTAACTCTGATCTAATTTTTGAATTATCAGCAAATAATACTTGGCTCCCTCTGGAATATGTGCATAACTATGATCATTTAACTACAATTAGGCTGAGGTGTTCATATTGATATGGCTACCCAGAGTCTACTCCTTGGCACTGGAAGCTATTTCCAGAAAAGGGGAGTTATTTTGAACAAGGCAGCCACTAAAAGAGTGTATCCTGGGCCAGAGAGATGGCTCAGTGGTTAAGAGCCCTCGGCTACTTTTGCAGAGGACTGGGGTTCAGTTCCTAGCACCCATATGACATCTAAAAATCATCTACAACTCCAGTTCTAGGGAATCTGACATCGTCTTCTGGCCTCTGTGGGCATTGTATGCATGGGTACACTCACATACATGCAGGCAAAATATTCATATACATAAATTAATAATTTTTTTATACTTTTAAAGGTATCTCCTACATGAAGAATAATAAACAGGAAGAGGCTATGACTCATAAGACCTCTTATGCTGACTCTCAGGGTAGGAGAAACAGCAAATACTCCATCAATCTTCTCCTTCCTCAGGAGTCTTGCGTGCCAAAAGATAATGAACTCTCAGAGAGACAATTAACCCTCCCTTGAGAAATACAGATGAAATGAAAGTTGAAAAATCATTCTTGTTAGATATTATGTTCAAACAGGTGCTGTTTGGTGAAACAGAGATGAGTCCAAGATTGTGATCTGTTGCTGAGGACAGAATCATGAAGGGAAGGAAGAGATTCCTGTTCAACAAGCAGTAACAATCATAGGACCTAGCTTTAAGTGAAAAATTGCAGCAGGTACTTGTCATTTTAAAAATTCTGGCTTAGCATCTCCTCTTTTTTGGGAGAGTCCTGTTACCTGAGTCGGGTAGGGGGAAAGGTCTCACCACATTTCATAAATTGAATGAATAAATATCCACACATCTGTTTCCTGCTCCCTAATCCCCTCCTGTTTGAGGTGACAGCTAGGGTACAGTCATCCATCTGGGTAGTGCCAGCTGGGAACTGGAATCTCCAAGGATGAAGAGAAGCTTAGAATCCATATCCTGGGTTCTATCCCTCCCACCTCCCCCGAAAAGTGTCTGTAGTTCAGCAGCATGGGGGATGGCTTAGGTGTGTCCCTGGATGTTGGTTCCTGGTGGCTACTTCTTTTCTGAGCCTAGTTTTCAATTCTTTCCACTGATTTTTTTTTTAATTTTTATTTTTATGTGTATGAATGTACTGTCTGCAAGTAGGTCTGTGCACCCCTGTCGTGCAATGCCACGGAGGTCAGAAGAGGGCATCGGATTCCTCTGGGACTGGAGTTAAAGATGGTTCTCAGCCGCCATGTGGGTGCTGGGGATTGAACCCAGGTCCTCTGCAAGAGCAGTCGGCGCTCTTAACCACTAGGTCATCTATCCAGCCCTCCACTGATTCTATGAGCCAGCCAATCTCCTTCTAATATTTATTTTTTCTGCTGGAATGAGATATGTCTTTAATGCTTGCAAGGGAGAAACTTGGTTGACTTTTTTTCTTTTGTTCATTTTTCTTTGGACAGTCTGATGATAGAATAATTGAATCCTTGAAAGCAGTAAAGAAACATAGATTCTGTATTTTGTACAGATTCACATGACTGCTTTATTAGGTAAAAGCTGGGCATTATCCGCTTACAAAATTTTAAAAATTATGTACGTATGTGTATTTAGGTTTGTGCAAGTGAGTGCAGCTGCCCTCAGAAGCCAAAGGCATTAGATCCCCCAAATCTGGAGTTACAAGCAGTTGTGAACCTCCTGATGTGGGTGCTGGGAACAGAACTCAGGTCCTCTGCAAGGGCAATATGTGCTCTTAACTGCTGAGCCATCTCTCTAGGCCCATCCTTTTTTTTTTTTTTTTTCCTATTACAAAAACCTGTAACTCCAAAAAGGCCTGAATCACAGAGGAGACCTTATATTCAAAGGTCTCCATCAGATAAAAAGGGGCTGCTAGCTTCACAGTGAAGTTCTTGAGCATCTTCCTGGAGGTAGCATGTCAGGATCAGCTGGCTCAAAGGCCATTAGGCCTAACCAACCTGTCCATGCAAACAGGGGAGTCTGAGGCTGCTGGTCCAATTATTGTACCATATGGGATTTTCTAGTAGTTAGGCCACACAGGAGGAATCCAAAATACCATCACTGCAGAGAGCAGAGTACAGAAGCAGAGGGCTAAGGAGTCAGGGTTGGGAGGTACAATTGCTCAGAATGCAAATGAAAGGGACAGGCCATCTTACAACAGAAGGGACCTCTTTGCTAGACTCCAACAGGGTCCCTTTTGGAGATCTGATACAAGCTAACTCTGTGGCTGGAGAGATAGCTCAGCGGTTAAGAGAGTAACTGTTCTTGCAGAGGACCCAAGTGCAGTTTCTGGTACTGGTGCAGCACAACTGCCTGTAACTCTAGCTCCAGGGGATATAACACACTTTTCTGAACTGTAGAGGCACCTGCATGGACATATGCGCATACCACCCGGACATATCTATGCATGATTAAAAATAAAATAGATATTTAAAAACCCTCTATCATTTAAAGTGTTTCCCTCTTGATCTGAAAAGGTGAGTTGGTTCCATTCTGAGACACTTGAACCTCCCCAGATAATAAATAGTCCAGGCATCTTGTGAAACATCAAGCAAAGAATCAAAGAAAAATATCTTTAATTAACACCACTCCTCTCACCCTCCCTATGGCTCCCCATAACAGGCTTAGCTTATCAGTGCTTTAAACCCAACAGACCCAAAGCATCCCACAGTGGTCTCACTCATCTGGATTCCAAAACCAGGTTCATTCTGGGCATGGTGGTCTGAGAGGCTGAGGTAGGAAAATCCTGATTTCAAGTCTGTGCTAAATAGTGAGTGAGATCCTGTCTCAAAAAATGTCCATAGTAATTCCTGTTTGGTCAGCCACTCTCCACCTTTTTAAGAGGGAGAAGAGTTGAAGAGACACCACAGCTGGAAGGTGGAAGAACTGGCCACTGTGACAAGACTGAACATCATAAAGATGATAGAAAAGTGATACTAGAATCTTGGCTTTTGAAGCTTGGCCGGGCTTCTTCCAGGGACAGGGACAGGTTTGACACCACCTACTGCTTTTCTCATTTCACACAGGGGTGCTATATGACATGTTCTTTTTTTTATTTAAAAAAATTTTTTTTAAATTAATTTTATGTATGTGTATGAATGTACTGTCTGCATGCAAGTTTGTGCACCCGTGTCGTGCAACGCCGCGGAGGTCAGAAGAGGGTATCGGATTCCCCTGGAACTGGAGTTCTCCTGGAATTGGAGTTTCAGACGGTTCTTAGCCGCCATGTGGGTGCTGGGGATCGAACCCCGGTCCTCTGTAAGAGCGGTCGGCGCTCTTAACCGCTAGGCCATCTCTCCAGCCCTATATGACATGTTCTTGAGCCTAATATTCCTAAGTCCATTGGCCATGCTCTGAAGGTCATGGATTTAAAAATTAGTAGCTTTCAGTACAAAAATGCAATGATCTATCAGAAGCAAGAGTTAAGTGGTAAACAGGGTGGGCCAGGTACAGAGTCACCTCTGGGCCCAGTTTCTGGGTCGTCTCTCACTTTCAGATATGAGAATCATTCTTGCAAGTCTCAGAGGATCCACCAGAAGCTGGAAGGATGCCTGTGAGCAGAGGGAGCAGAAGGGTTCACTGGCCCTGGCTCCTGGGTCCCACTGCAGGGTAATGCTCCTCAAAAGACAGGAAATGCAGAGATGAAGAAGAGAAATGGGAAAAAGTAAAGCTGTTTAAAATCAGCTTTAATTTTCTCTTTTAATAACAATAGCCAATGCAAAATATTTTTGACTTGTTTATTTTTAGTTTATGTGTATGAATGTTATGCCTGCATATATTACGTACACCCTATGCAATGCCCTCAGAAAACAGAATATGGCCTGGGATTCCCCTAGAACTGGAGTTATGGACAGTTGTTAGCTATCATGTGAGTGCTGGGATTCAAACCCAGGTTTTCTGCAAGAACAGCCAGTGCTTTTAACCACTGAGCCCTCTCTCCAACCCCAATGCAAAATATCTTGAGAAAATTAAGAAATGAGCACAAAACTAAAGTTGATTTATAGTCCTATAACTTGGAGAACCTCACAGCTAACATTTTTGTGTATGTGTTTACATATTTTGTCTATGAAAATAACAACTATAATTTAGTTCTAAAGTTATGGAAATATGTATGTATAAACACATACCATATTTAAGCACACATACACATAAAACAATACTAAATTCATTTTCACTTTTCTTCTCTTAATTTATGGGAGAAATAAATATTTTATGACCATGTGACATTTTATCATAGATAAACACAATTTGCACATTAAATCCTTCATTAGTAGGCTTTTCCCAATGTCTAACTATTACAATGTTTTCTTTATCCTCATCATAGGTACACATTTGCAAACTTGTTTCATTCTTTACCAGAAGAAGAATTGTTGGGCAAAGGTATATACTTTATACAAAGATCTTCATCCAGGCTTGGTGGAGCACGCCTTTAATACCAGCACTTGGGAGGCATAGGCAGGTGGATCTCTGTGAGTTCAAGGCCAGCCCAGTCTACATAGTGAGCTCCAGTCCAGCTGGGACTAAAGGGAGACCCTGTCTCAAAAGACCAAAGGAGAAAAAAAAAAAAGAAAATATCTTCACCAATGTGTTAAATTGCCTACAGAAAATGTTGTATGGATTACCACTTATAGGGTATGGGTATCATTTCCCTTTCCTTTTTTTTTTTTTTTTTTTTTTTTTTTTTTTTGCTTATTTTTTGTCTTCTGTCAACTAGTAGTTGAAACAAACTGTATCTTTGCAGGGCTTTGAATGCAAGTAAAGTTGAAGTTGAATCACCTCACATTCTATAGCCATTTTGAAATGCATTTCATTTGTGTGTGTGCATGTGTTTGTATGTGTGCATGTGTGCATGTGGGTGTCCATGCATGTGTGTGGAAGCCAGAGGTCCATGTCAGATGTCAGGTGTCTTCCTCAATTGCTTCTCCTTATTTTTTTTTTTTTTTTGCTGATTTTACTGGAAAATCCACCTTATTTTTTGAGACAGGGTCTCTTGGTGAACTTGAAGCTCAAAGACTGCCAAGACTAACTGGCTCCAAGTTCCAAGGATCTGCCAGTATACCCCAGTACTGGAGTTACAGATACTTACAGATCCTCATGCCTGCAGCAGTAAGCACTTTACCCACTGAGCCACATCCCCATCCCTTCCTTTCACATAGTTTCTTGTTGGAGTGTCCATTTTTTTTGTTGTTGTTGATTTGTAAAGACGCTATACCAGGGACCATGCCTGGTGGCCCACACCTTTAATCCCATGCTTTAGAGGTAGAGCCAGAAGAATCTCTGTGAGTTTGAGGCCAGCCAGGACTAAATAGTGAGGCCCTGCCTTAAAAAGAAAAATCAAGCTGGGCGTGGTGGTGCACGCCTTTAATCCTAGCACTTGGGAGGCAGAGGCAGGCGGATCTTTGTGAGTTCAAGGCCAGCCTGGTCTACAGAGTAAGTTCCAGGACAGCTGGGACTACAGGGAGACCCTGTCTCGAAAAGACCCCAAAAAAAAAGAAAAATCAATGCCATACCAAAGGTTCTTAATCTTAGCATGTATTACCAGTGAGTTGGCAAGTGATTAAAACTAGGATTCGATAAGACAAGAAAGTACTTTAGCCTATAATACTGAAAGTATTGAAAGCAAAAAAGAAAAAGAAAAAAGAAAAATCAGATTAAACAAAACACAGAAATCCAGGATAGAAACTTTTTTTTCTTTTTTCTTTTCTTTTTTCTTTTTTTTTTTTTTTTTTGGTCTTTTCGAGGAAGGGTCTGCCCTAGCCCAGCTGTCCTGGAACTTACTCTGTAGACCAGGCTGGCCTTGAACTCACAAAGATCCGCCTGGCCTCCTGCCTCCCAAGTGCTAGGATTAAGGGGCGTGTGCCACCACGCCCGCCCCCAGGATAGAAACTTTAAGGTGAGAAAAAAAAAAAAGAGAGAGAGAAATTCTAGAACAATTTCATTCTAATTTGTGTAACAGATGTTGCCTATAAGAAAAGAAGAGGAGCTGGAGAGATAGCCTAGCGGTTAGGAGCACTGACTGCTCTTGCAGAGGACCCTGGTTCGATGCCCAGCACCCACATGGTGGCTGAGAACCGTCTGTAACTCCAATTCCAGGAGAACTCCAGTTCCAGGGGAATCCGACACCCTCTTCTGACCTCCGCGGCATTGCATGACACGGGTGCACAGACCTACATGCAGACTCATACACATACAAAAATAAAAATACAATAAAAAAAAAGAAAAGAAGAAAACCTCAGAAAAGTTACCACAGGGGGGAAAAAAAGAAAAGAAAAGATAAGAAAAAAACCAAATTGCATGTTGTAAAGAAAAGCATGCCTTCCTTTGGGCAGGCCAGGGACAGCATCTTGGATCTTTAAGGCACGTTCACTTTGGAGACCTGCAGTGGGGATCAGAATGGGACACAGTGATGACATCTTTGAAAGGATTATTCACTGTTCCTATCATTGGCAAATCCTCTTGTGGAGGCTCAAGCCACTTAAAGATATCCTTAAGAGGAGATGAGAAAAGCAAGGTAAGAGGAGAATTACAAACACAGAAAACAATTTTGATGTGATCTAGTTCACTTGTCCTTTAATCATATTCTCTTACTTTTGTCCACTAATTAGATTAAGAAGCTGCTGACGATGTGGATGCCAAAAAGTGACTCCTCTAAAAGAAACTATAAACAAAGAGGTGATTTACTCCATCTGTTCCAGATTTCAGGAAGAGACTGAATATGGAATTCCACGGCAGTCTATGTCCTGATGTCCTGAATGTCACCTCTTTTTCTGTTTCATCATAACATGTCAATTGTTCACTAAACAGTAGCAAATTTCTCAATAAAGTACTGTGAAAAAGAGAAAAAAGTCAGCAAGGACTATTGGCTTTTTTTTTTTTTTTTGTCTTTTCCAGACAGGGTCTCCCTGTAGCCCCAGCAGTCCTGGAACTCACTCTGTAGACCAGGCTGGCCTTGAACTCACAAAGATCCACCTGTCTCTGCCTCCCCAGTGCTAGGATTAAAGGCGTGCATCACCATGCCCTGCTGATTACTGGCATTTTTAAACTATTGTAAAAAAAAAAGTAATTAGCAGGAAACAACATATGGATTTTGCACTTAGATTCACTTATTAAAAAAGCAGATTCACTTATATTCGTATCTTAGAAGATCAGATTTGCTGAGGGAGAGGTGCAAGTTTCTTGCCAGAATCATAATGATTCTGAGCATGTCTTAAAACAGAACTTTCAGTAAACAGGAATTACCTACAAAGAAAATCAGGAAGGCGAAGTGTTTCTTTTTATGAAGTTACATCCTGTCATAGAAAAGCTGGATAGGAAATAAAGACTGATGCTTTCCCAACTGCATTCCAAGCGGGCTATTATTCCATCAAGGAAAATCTGAGCAAAAGCTCAGCTCAGCGAAGAGAGAGAAAACAAAAACAGAAGTTCGAATGCCCCAAAAAGCCAAAGACAGACAATGGCTACAATTAACCATGGTTTGGAAGAAGTGTACAAAGAAATCTCCACTCTCACTTTGGGTCTCTTCGTTGCTTGGCTTCTTTCATTTCAGCAATACTTCTTCCTGACCTTTGTTCAGAAACACACTCATATACCCCTGAAAGTATGAGACTTATAAATATTAATTTCTTCTTGCTACTTGTCTCGCGTTTGCAGGGTCTCGTTAGCTTTTCCTGTTTCTGTAATGGGATTCTACTTCGCTCGGCACTTTTTTCCCTTAGTTTTCTATCACCAACCTAACACCTTTCCATTTTAAACTCCTACTCTCAAATGCAAAAGCTAGGCAGCATTCCCTTAGCAGGTTCCCAGGGTGGTTATGTGGGAACGACAGGTGCCCATCTCCACTAGCAACGTAGAAAGCGGCTCACCCTCTCCCTGCTTTCTCCTGCCCCAACCCATCCCACCAACTCCCGACTCCCCACGGTCCTCAGAAACACACACACCTCCTCCTCCAACCGCATCCTCGCACACACAGCGCAGCACGCTCACCAGGATGCCCGCTGCCACAGTAACGCTCAACCCACTCGGCGGCCCCACCCACGGCCGTCCCGCCCCCTCCGCGCACACCAATGGCTAAGGACCTCAGCTCCCAGAGGACTCTTTGATAGGGCCGCGCGACCTGCCAGTCTCAGGGCGCGTCCCGCCCCCTCTCGCACCCCTCGGGAGCTGGAGCTGCCGGAGCATCAGCGCGAGTAGCTGCGAGCAGCCGCGGTGGCGGCGCGTCGTTGCACTTGCGCCATCTGTCAGGAGCCGAGCGGGCGGGGAGGGGGCTGCCGCGCCGAGGAGGAGGGGTCGCCGCCAGCCCAGGCCGCCGACACCCGCCCGCCCGCCGGCCGGCCCGGAGCACAGGCGAGGCCGCCCAGAGCCGCGCGTCCTCCGCGAGCTGAGCGCAGCGCTTCTCCCCGTGCACCGAGGACTCCCGGGGCGCACACAAAGCAGCCGCCCGCGTCAGGGAGGGACCGGGCCGCCGGGCCGGGGACACCCCGGCGCCGCCCCCTCGGCGCTCAGCGAGGCCCACGGGCTCCTGGGCCCCGCCGCGGAGCCGCCTCGGCCGCGCCGGAGGAGGGCGGGGAGAGGACCATGTGAATGGGCTCCGGAGCCTGAGCGCCGCGCAGGTAAGCAGCCGGGGACGCGCCGCGGGGCTGCGGGATGCTGCGGGGACGCCGCGAAGACGCCGGCCCCGCGCCCCCCGCCCCGGGCTGCCTGCGTGCGGAGCCTCCGCGCTGCGGTCCCGCCGCGCCGCCCCCGGGCGCCTCCCCGGGCTGGAGCCAAGTGGCCGCGCTCGAGGCTCCCCGCGACGTTTGACACTTCTGCCGGGGGCGGCTTCGAGGCGGCGCGGAGATGGGGGGCCATTTCCTCGGCCATCGGGTGAAAAATAGGATTTGGCTCGGGGGCGAGGTTGGCCCAGACTCCTCCCCCGCCCTCCTTTCACGGCCCCCAGCGGGGACCCGGGCTGTGTGTGTTGTTTTAATGTCAGGGATGATGTAATCACTTAATAATTGATGCCCCATGCTGCTTCCCTCCTCACCCAAACCCTGCCCCGCTCCTCCAGCTCCCGGCCTCCTCCCTCGGCGGCCCTTGCCTTCCCCAGAGCATCCTTTCGCCTATTTCTGGAACCTCCCTTGCACTTCCCCCACCCTCCCCTTCACCCTTCCTGTGCCGCCGCCAGCCACCCACCCACCCTTCCCCTTTTCCATGTGCCGGAGCCTTGGCCTCCTCTTCCTCTGTCCCCCACCCCTTGTGCTGCTCCCTCAGGCTCATTCCTCCCCCCTTCTCCGAAGCTCACTGTATTTCCTCCCGACTTCCCTAGGTCCTTGGATGGTTTTGTTTGGTCTCCTCCCCTCTCTTATCTCTACAGCCACAGGCTGAGGGGACTGAGCTAGAAAGAGGCCACCAAGCTTGGGCCCAGGCGGCGTTTTGCAGGGACTCACTGGGAAGAGGGATAATAAAATCACCCATTCTGTCCCTCCTTCCTCCAGTAAATCAGACTAGCCTCCGTGTGTGTGTGTGTGTGTGTGTGTGTGTGTGTGTGTGTGTGTGTCATACAAAGAGCGCTTTCAGTTCATAGAGAAGAGATACACAAAGTACCCAGGGCACCATGCTTCTTGTTTCTCTTCCCTGGGGCTTCCCTTTCTTTTAGATGAAGCAGTGATTCCTCAGTCCTTCCTGCCACATTTACCAAAAAAATGAAAGTCCCCCCCCAACACACACAGCTCCCGGGTGGCAGGTGCCGGCATTTTGCAGTGTTCACAGACCAGTCGTGTTGACTGGTAGCTGCAGTTTCTTCGATTTAAGGGGGACATTATTCCAGCCCTTTTAGGAGTTGTTATACTTTTAAGGCCGCCTCCCACAGGTCCCCCATTTTCCTTTGGGGGCTAGGTACTGAGACCCAAGATAGAAAAATTGATGCAGGATCAAAAGAATTTTGTTTCTGAATCAGAATCAAATTGTTGAACAAGCATGAGACAGTCTGTCTTGCTCCTTTAAAGTCTAAGGACCGCTTTGCTGAAGTCTTTTGAAACGGGCCCTGGTCTGCCCAATTGTGGTGTTTCTGCCCTTTTATTTAAGTAACACGGGATGTGGGTAAAACAGGATTTGGAAGAGTACTAGAGATGTTACTTGTCTGCATCAAGTAGCCTTCAGATGCCCACATCCTTCCTCTCACCCCCAAAGCAACTACAGTGTGTTCTACCCTTTGTGTTCCATTTCTCCCTGGCCCTGGCCCATGAGTAATGTGCTTGGAGATGAAGAGACCCACAGACTTTTGGAGGAAATGGCTTAACTCTTAGCTTTGTGGACACTTAACTATGGAGAGGAGATGTAGAATTCTGAACTTGGAATTGCAGGATGTACCACTTAAAGTAGAAATGTTATTGTAAATCTCAAGCTTAGTTTGGTAAAGCTGCTGACACGTGGCTAAGCCATCATGTCAAAACTTGGGTTGGACCTGCCGATTCCTAAGAGCATGGCTCTTCAGCTGCTGTAAGTCACAAACAGTCTCAAGTTTATTCTAAAGCAATTTTATCTGAAAAGAGTTGTTAACAATTCTGTAAACTGTGACTTCTGTACTTCTAAGGACATGCATCATGGAACTTTTCAACATTAAAAAAAGCAATAGGTTTAAATGAATGTTCTGTAAAAACAAAGGCTTGTTTGTTAGATACCAGACCCAGAAAGGAAAGTCAGTGCATAATAAACTCCCACTGTTCTGACCAAGTTAAAGAGACTTAATGACAAGTTTGAATCTGAACCAATGCTCTCTGATTTCTTGGGTCTAGAGTCTCCAAGTCCATCTGTCTTGCTTGAAGTCTTTCTTACCATACAGGCCCAGCAGAGACATTATCTCTTCTCTGAGGCCTTCTCCATCTTCCCTCCAAACACGTCACCATGCCTCCAATTTTGTTTCCAAACTTCATCAGCAGACATTATGTTTGTCTTCTTTCTACTTCTACCATTGATTGGTAAGCACATTGAGAACGAGCTGAATCTTACCCGATTCCTTACCAAGTTTTACCCTCGTTGGTACATAGTGGTTTCATTCAATGAGCAACAAATGTGAGTAGGTCATTGGCATATGTCCAACATCTGTTTTAAGTGGGCTCATGTTAGCAGCTATGACAAATATCCCTGAAACCATATAATGGGGCAACAACAAAACCCCATTTATTCTTGCTCATGTAATAGCCCCAAATGGGCATTTCTGGTCAGTAGGTAGCTTTCTCCTATTCAGTGACTCTGGATCCTACTCTCAGTCAAGTAGCTCTATCACATTGGAGCTTTTCATTATAACCTATTTCACTTGATGGATTGATGAGATAAGAGAGAGTTGGGGATGGTGCACTCACCTTTAAAATGCTGTCATCTGGGCATAGCCTATGTCACTTCTGCTCAGTCTTTAGGTGAGGGTTGGTTACATGGCCATGTTTAATTGCAGGAGAAACTGAGAAATGTAGGTTAGACATGTGCCCAGAGAAGAGGACAAGAAGAAATGTGTATGTGGTGAATAGCATTGCCAAACACTGCCACTCAACATGGCAGTGGACACACTGTCGTTAAAAAGCTAGTAAGCTTCGATCCCCAGCACCCACATGGCGGCTGAGAACCGTCCGGAACTCCAATTCTAGGAGAACTCCAGTTCCAGGGGAATCCGACACCCTCTTCTGACCTCCGTGGCATTGCACGACACCGGTGCACAGACCTGCATGCAGACAGTACATTCATACACATACAGAAATTAAAAAAAAAAAAATTAAAAAAAAAAAAAGCTTACTAGCACTTGGGAGGCAGAGGCAGGCAGATCTTTGTGAGTTCAAGGCCAGCCTGGTCTACAGAGCGAGTTCCAGGACAGCTGGGGCTACAGGGAGACCCTGTCTGGAAAAGACCCCCCCCAAAAAAAACTCGTAAGATGATGAGAATTAAATTAAATGGAAACAGAGAGCCAATACCCATCCTTACTTTTGTTCTTTTGACTTTATAAGTTCAGGTCTTTTGTTTTAAACATGTCAAAAATCCTGGCTTTTAGTCATTTCAAAGGTCCTCTTCTCATTGGGTAATTCCTTGCTATACTGTCATCTGATGCTGGATATGTGAACTTTTATGTGGTTCTTTGACACCAGAAACACCTTTCTTGGCTTAATTTTTGTCTGTTATTTCTGTAGACTTCCAAAGTGGTCAGGAAGATCCTTATAAACTACAGTACTGTTTTCTCCTAATTTTTAAAAGAAATTAAAAAAAATCAAGAAATTGACATATGGTGATACCAGTAAGGATGAAGATCCCATAGGGCCTGAACAGGAGCAGGAGTCACACCATATGCATTTGCTTAGGCTATGATGATTATACTTACTGTGCATTACTACTCATTCATTGGTGCAGCTTTCTTTTGTGATAATTATAGTTTTAGTTGGGAATCAAACTTTTCCTTGTTTCCTTAAGCATCTAGGACAGGCGAGACTCTCAGCAGCTGTCTTGGCTGTGTCTTTGAGTCCAGCATATTCCATGGAGGCAAATTGTACTTCTAGACCTCTAGGAGCAGAAGTGCTAATGTTCTGAGTTGCTCCTAGTCTCCATAGGCTTCCACATAGCTGGAGCAATTGTGTCCATAGCAGTCATCATAATTAGCATGTTTTTTAAATGACCATTTCATTATATTTAGCTGTTCTACTGATGTTGGACTACTCTGTCATTTTGTGCAAGGAAATGAAGAAATGGGGCTGGGTCAGTGAATTGCTCCTCTGGAGCCTTAAGGTACTGGATGAAGGAGGGAGTGCCTGGTTAGTTGAGTCCACTGTACCAGAAAAAAATGAGCCCAAAAGGTGAAGACACAGACTGTTTGGGATGCTGCAGGTAGTTCAAGACTAGATGGGACAGCAGAAAGATGGACAAAGGACTAAGCCAGGGCTGGAGAAGAAATTGGAAAGGTTTTTTTGAGGGAACTTTTCCTGAATGCCATTTAAGTGTTACAAGTGGGCCAGGCGTGGTGGTGCACGCCTTTAATCCCAGCACTCAGGAGGCAGAGGCAGAGGCAGAGGCAGGCAAATCTCTGGGAGTTCAAGGCCAGCCTGGTCTACCTGATGAGCTCCAGGACAGCTGGAACTGCAGGAAAACCCTGTCTCAAAAAGCCAAAAACAAACAAAAAAAAGTTACAAGTGGTGAGGTGCCTTGACCTCATTTGTATTTTATACATATCACTTGGGAGCCCTTGGCCAGAGATGGTTAGAAGCTATCCTGGAAGCGTTGTTTCTAGAAACTGAGAAGAGCAACAAGCAAGGGTCTGGATGGAACGGATGGAAGTATAGATAGATAGAGCGAGAACAAATGAGAAAGAAACAGGCCGAGAGCCAAGTGGGCAGGATGCAGAGGGATGGCCTCATTGTGGCTACTTTGGAATTTCAGGTGGAGTGCCTCTTAAGTAGTGAGGGAAGAGGACTGGAGTTCAAACATAAACTCGTTAGCTGTAAATTGCAGAATACTTGAAGCCATGGATATGTCTCCTGAGGAGGCTATGCCAAGAGAAAGAACAGACAGGAACACAGAGCTGACAAGATACAGTATGAAAAGGGCCATTGAATTTAGCACTAGAAACTTCAGAATCTACCCATCCAGGGACCAGAGGGGTAAAGTCTCAGCATGTGCCTCTTCGCAGACAAGGATAGAAGGACATGCGATCATAAGGAATCTTCTTGTTGAGGTTTTCACCAGGACAGACCGTGGATGGAACCCAGAATCTTCAGGCTCATGCAATTCCACAAGTTAATCTAACTTGTGAGGAAAAATGAGATCCAGAGGGGCCCAGCAGCTTGTCCAAGGTGCCAAAGTCACTAGGCTTTGAGCCTTTAGGCTCAAGTGAGGGGAGATGCTGGAGCTGGGCTGTATCCAGGTTTTGACCATCCCAGCTGTGTGATCTAGTCTTTCTGTACCTCCATTTCTTTATCTTTAAAATGGGGATTTAGTGAATTGACAAATGTGAAGCACTTAGAACCATGTCCTGTGTGTGTGTGTGTGTGTGTGTGTGTGTGTGTGTGTGTGTTTATCCTTTAGGGAAAGGAAGATAAAAATTTGTTGTGTGCATATAAAGAAATTTTGAGCAGTTTTTGAAAGAGATTTGGATGACTGTCAGTTCTGGATCAAGAGTTCTTAAAAAAGGTAGGAAATTTGTTGGTACAGTGTGGTTGAAACAGCATTTTTTAGCGAGTCTTTTTAATGCAGAATCTTCTTTATTCCTGAGAACAGAAACATAAAAGCATTCTGAAGTCAGCCTGTGAAAGTGTTTCTTTGTTTTAGTCAGACAACCAGAATTGTAACCTATTTAAAATTAAGTCCCTTGAGTTTGACTTTAGAATGTATCCTGACTTTGTAAAGGAAAAAGCAACTACAGAGTAAGAACAAAACACATGTTTTGTTCTTTGATTCCTGAAAAAAAAAAAAGAGATTTGGGTTATTTAGAGAAATATAATCATCTTGGAGTGTTTCTAGTTGAGCAAATCTGATTTTTAGCTCCTAAAAGACATAAGTAGCATGAGCAGCATTATCTAGGTGGACTTGGGTGACACATAGTATAGGCAACTTAAGAATAAGTGACACTCTGGGCTTGATTAGGACGCAGTAATCCTAGGAGGATATAAATTGAACTGGATTTATGGCCTAATAAAAACATGGGAAGAAAAGATAATGCTTACTGACTCATGAAACTTTAACAATGTTTGCAAGACTCCAAGTCGTAATATTTGGACTAGAGAACTTCTTGTTCATCCCCGCCTGTTTCCACACTGCACCTCACTCAGGATATGAGGCCTCCTTGGTCTTCTTGGGTGTTTTTAGGAAGCAGAGATCACGTTCTGCCTTGGTATGCCCATGATCTCCAGCAACACTTACTGGCTTGGGCAAAAAGTTACAGTATAGAAAGCCTTAGTTTATTACTTATTCCCATTCAGAAAGCTTTTTCTGAGGGTTACTTTTATGGTGTTATATCCCCCATCCCATTTTTGTTGGTATTAACAAAATACACAACGTACCACAGCTACTTGTTCTTAGCTGAATATGCCGTACAAATAATAGCACCAACCTTTTATTGAACCCTGGAGGCTTGTGTTTGCTGCTCTACATACAGTAATTTATTTAATCATAACAACTTCATGTGACAGGCACAGTATTATTATCCTCACTAGTCACATGGGGATACTGAGGCTCAAAGCTGTAAAGTCACTTGCACATTGTCATACAGCTAATAGCTAGTGAGGCCAGGCCTGTTGGAATCATCAACTGCTTTTGCCCAAAGGTGCCCTGCCTCCTTCTCTTTGCTTTGGGGTTACTTATGTTGTGTGCTGGGGACACAAAAGTACCTTTAACCTTTCTTCTGACTCATGCCTGGGAAACCCCCCTTCCCCTCTCCCCCTGAGCTCCCAGCACTTGGTTACCAACTCCTGTCACTCTCATCACAGCCTGAAACACTCTGTGTGTGTGTGTATGTGTGGGTGTGTGAGTGTGTTTTAAACTGACTTGTGAGCAAGTGTGTGTGTAGGGTTGTTCCATGATAGGATAGCTTTATTATTTCTACTTAAAACAATAAGAAAACTAAGCCGGGCGTGGTGGTGCACGCCTTTAATCCTAGCACTCGGGAGGCAGAGGCAGGCGGATCGTTGTGAGTTGAAGGCCAGCCTGGTCTACAGAGTGAATTCCAGGGCAGCTGGGGCTACAGAGAGACTCTGTCTCGAAACCCGCCCCCCCCCAAAAAAAACAAAACTGAAGCAAAGAGATTATGTGATTTAATCAGGGCCTGTAAATGGCATAGTTGGGGTTGCCTGCATGTATATAAGTATACCCATGTCATGCAATGCCCATGGAGGTCAGAAGAAGGGATCAGATGCCCTGGAGTTACAGATGGTTGTTAGCTACCTTGTGGGTGCTAGGAACTGAATCTGGTCCTCTGCAAGAGCAGCTGAGCCATCTCTCCAGCACCAAGAGATTTTATTTCCCCTATTGTTACACATTTAAGTTTCCTATTATGGTAGGAACATTTTCTTTAATTTTAAATAAGAATAAAATGTATTTATATTTTAAAATAACAACAAAACCAGAGATTGTTATCTGTTAGAGAGACTGTACCCAGCAGTTCTGTGTTAGTCACGTTTCTGTTGCTGTGATAAAACCACCATGACCAAGGGAACTTATAAAAGGAAGAGTTTATTTGAGCTTATGATTGACGGTTCCAGGGAACTAGAGTCCATTGTGGTGGGGAGGCATGGTGGCAGGAGCTGGAGCAGAAAGCCGAGGTTCACATCTTCAAGTGGGCACAGGAAGCAGAGAGAGCAACTGGAGACTGGCAAGGCTTTTTGAACTCTCTAAGCCTGCCCCCAGTGACATGCTTCCTCCAGTATTACCACACCTTCTAAGACCTCCCCAAAGAGCGCCACCAACTGGGGACAAAAATGTCTGAATACTTTAAGCCTATGGGGGACAGTCTCATTCAAACCACCACAAGCTCCCATCCCAGTATCACGCAGTTGATGGTAAACATCTGCCTTATTCTTCCATTCACTCTTGCAGGATGGCAAACAGATCATTGAACCTGGTCTCATCTCATAAGGAGCATTATGGCCGGTGTTCATAGTACCTGAGTCCCTTCTGGAATGCATATTCTCAAGCCTCTTTCTGCCTGCAGTAGTGATGATCAGGCATAGCTGAACACTTAGAAATCCTGTCCATAGCTGGAAAGAACAGTGAGATAGAGAAGGGGCAGCTTCCAGGAGACAGGGGCTGAAGTAAATATAGCCCCTGTGGTAGGAATAGATGGGAAGTGCTAGAAACCAGAGCCAGCATTATGAGGAGCCGTGGCTTCTGTAAAAGGAAGACCTCTTAACTTGCTTTAGAAAGTACCGGTACCTTTTTAATGTGCTGGTGGGATTTCATCTGGTGAATTCAGACTCTTTCATTTTGTTCAGAGTTTCCATCTTTGAGGTACCCAAAAATAGTAGGCTTTTGGGGAGTTGTGTAAGGAGTCCATCTGCTTTATATTGAAAAGTAGGGCTTTAATGGAAAATTAAAAATGAGCCAGATCTCTGTTCCCACAACAAAGCCCAGGGAACTTTTCTCAATTCTTCTTTTAATACCAGAAAAAGTTACTGGGTCTATATTTCTGTGATCATCTCTCCTGTTTAAACTTACAGAAAAGGGGAATAAAAACCAATAGGTACCTTCACTTCCACACAAAGGTTGTGTCTGTTTAGCAGAAAACACTTTCAAATAGTGAGTCTTATAAAATTTGATTTTTGTTTCCATTTTATTTTCATTTCATCGTGTGGGTGACATGAGCATGGTTTCAAAAGTGTGGATTTCTGTTCACAGTTTCTCTGCTTAT
This sequence comes from Rhizomys pruinosus, assembly GCA_009823505.1. NCBI lineage: Eukaryota > Metazoa > Chordata > Mammalia > Rodentia > Spalacidae > Rhizomys > Rhizomys pruinosus. The sequence goes on from VZQC01005525.1 coordinate 316,530, forward strand.
TCTCTCAGTTGGGAGGGCATCACTTTGTATTTCTAGTTCATTTTCTAACCTAGAAATGCAAGCACAGAACCTCATTGTTTTTAGATATAAGGGCTCCGGAGCTGACTTACCAGTGAACTTTTAACATTTTGCCATTCTATATCATTTATCGTTGTCTCCTCCCTGAAAGTGTCATTCTGTGCCAGCCCCCTTACTCCTTTGTCTGCTCTGCATTCCCTTGGCTCTCTCCTGGTTTGCAGATAACATTTGCTTCACTCTTGTGTCTAGATTGAGCAGGGAGGTGTTGATCTGGGTCAGGGGAAGCTGATTTTGACGCTGGTTCTTTTGCCTTTTTGCTTTTGTGCAAACAACCCAGTGAGTAGGAGAAGAAAGACCAGATTCCTGTGCATGGCCTTCAAAGCCTTCCACAAGCTCCACGTCACTCCTCAGTTATACACAGCTCACCTCACTACCCACCACACTAATGCTTGATTGCCCAAACATCTGTCCACCCACCGTGTCATTAATATGAATTATGTATTCTGGCCTTGTTCCCCTTTCCTGGACCCACCCCATCCTCCCTTTTCTTTAGACTTCTATCCCTTTGTCAAGGTCCTTCATTCTCTCACATTGAACATTAATGATGCTTTATGTTATCAGTTAAAGCTTCATATGAGAAATCCAAGGTTCGAAGAGTTTTATGAATTGCCCAGGCTCATATATCTAGCTACTAATTTTAAGCTAAAACTAGAACTCCAGTCTCCTAAAAATTCCTATGTTGGCATCTTGTCTCTCAAGAAACAGTTGAGTGCATTTGTGCCAACATACTGTTTGTTGCTCCATCTTTTGGTCTGTCCACTGACAGCATGTAGTTAGTGTCACTCACAAGGTAGAAGGCCTAGGACAAGGCCTGCTGTGTAGCTGGTTTCCTAGGTATTGTGGTATTAGGCTGGCATCTTGGGCATTGAGCTTCTATGTGTTCTGGTGGCAACAAATATATTCCTTACTGACTTTATGGTTTAGTAACTGTCCTAAGCTGTTCAGGATCTACCATTATATCTTGAGAATGGCCTCTGTTTAAAAAAACTTTTGTTCTGGGCTGGAGAGATGACCTACTGCTCTTGCAGAAGATCTGGGTTCGATCCCCAGCACCGACATTGAGGCTGAGAACCGTCTTTGACTCCAGTCCCAGGGGAATCCGATGCCCTCTTCTGACCTCCACGGCATTGCACGACACGAGCGCACAGATCTGCATGCAGACAGTACATTCATACACATAAAAAATAAAAAAATAAAAATAAAAAGCTTTTGTTCAGAATCTTTAGCCTTTTGCTAAGTTTAGGGCGACCAGGAAAGTAGTTATGTCTTGCCCTTTGCTGTTGAATTCTCACCAGACCAGTTTTCAAAAGGAGAGAAGGAATGATAAGTCAGGAGGGAGAGGTTACCACAATGTCAAATGATGTCCAAGACCTGGGAGAGAATGCAGAGAGCTCCAAATCCAGAGGAGACTGGAAGCGTACAGTAGTGAATGATGGGAGAAGGGAGTGGCTGGCTGGGCTACAAGGGTTGTGGCCTCCAGCCTCTCGAGGCAGAGTGAGCAGACCCTCCCTGTGCACCAGCACCGTTTAACCGAGCTGCCTCAGGCATACAGAAGGCAGTTTTGCCCTTGGGAATGCCTTTCTTGCTGCATAGCATCATCCAAAGACTCTTCTTAGGAGGGAAGGAAAGTTCTATTCCAGATTGAAAGTCCCACAAAGTAAGCATTTGACACTGTAGCTCAGCCTCAGCCTCTCTTTATATGTCTTTCAAAAGAATGACAGGAAATAAGCTTTTTATAAAATGTTTTCCATGGTTACGGAGGGACCACTCTAGTCATTTTTGTAACAAAAGACACAACAGCACAGTGGGTGGTGTTTGTCAGGCATTCATTAAGAGTCTACTGAACTACCTGTGAACAGCTCTGGGGTTCCTAGTTAATGGTTTTCTCCACCTAGCCTTCACCTGGATGCCTGGGGTGGAGAGCAGTCAGAGCACTTTCTGTGGATGTGGTACTTGAAATACTCTTGTGATCTTCGGGAACTAGTGGTAAGATATTTTTCCTTGCTTTATCATGCACTTTATAGAAGTTAAATTATTTTTCCTGCTCCCTGTGCCCAGAACCACTACCTTAAATGTAGGTCACACCCTGCTTTGGTACAATGAACTTTCCCCTTTGCTGACGTCTAGTGTCACCACTTCATGTATTTACTCAGTTGTTTATGTTCAGACACTGGTCAGTAACTGTCCCATTTTAGTAGCAAGAGTCTAGAAAGCTATATAAAGCCATAGTAGCTGTGTGCTTCCTAAATGCTTACTGGGTGTGATGGTCTCACATGTTTTTAGTAATGCTTCTAGGTGGAGATATATCCTAAAATCCTTCTTCATGTAGGCAGTAACTCAGAACCTCTGCATTTATGGACTCTCACAATATGGTTTAGAATTCATATTTCAATGCTAAGTGACTTTTGGGATTCTGCCCCATATTCTGCCTTCATTATTATCCTGCCTCCAAGGTATGATGGAGAATATCTCGCCATTCCCTTCACTCCAAGTGTAGCCAACTATTCCATGACTGTGGAGCATACTCTTGATTTCTGATGGCATCATCTGGAGATAGTTCTCCGAGAGGCTTGGGATTACTCTGTGGACGGCAGTGAGGGCTGACAGGGAAGAATCTGCAAGAGTTGGTAGAAGGAACACAGCAAGGTGGTGTGGAAGTACTAGCAGCTCCTGGGTTGGGTTATGGCTAGTTTATTTAGAAATATTGGGCATATCCAGGGAGAGTTGAAACTTGGGAAACTGCAGCCCTACACCTTGTCTGTCATTGCTTCCACCCAAATTGCTACACACAGGGAGAAGTCCAGCATATGAAAGTGATGAGTTCCTGATCTGCGACATCTAAGACAAGCCTGTCTGCCTTCCTTGTTCCTCATACCTCCAAATGTGGCAATGGTTTTCATTGGGTGAAACACTCTGGTCCCACCCTTCCATGCCCTTGAGAAGGAAGATTCCTGGCCTGTGCTTCCCACCAAAGCATTCACCCAGGTTCTCATTTTTCTCTTCTACTAAAGAGGGAGAGGTTGGAGAGGCAAGAAAAATGAGGTAATAGAAAAGAGGCTTGAAAGTCTAGAAAAGTTTTAAACAGGCACTAGTTTGAAGGATTCTTTTAGGATTCTACCCCATGTTCCGCCTTCATTATTATCCTGCCTCCAAGGTATGATGGAGAACGAACCATACCTCACCATTCCTTTTATTCCAAGTATAGCTGACTGTTCCATGGCTGTGGAGCATACTCTTGATTTCTGATGGTATCATCTAGAGATAGTTCTAACTTGTGAATAGATGGATCATAAATATTGTGGACTGACCTCCCACTGGAACTTGTAGGATTTTAATGGTTTTCCCAAGTACAGTTTTGTGACTTTCCCTGGTAATAGAAAAGTTGGTCTTGTGGTGATCTAGAGTTAACTATTTGTTCAACTACTCAAGTGGGCGGGATGTTCTAGGAAACCAAAGAAAACATCAGTGGAATCAACTACAAGTAGTGCTCAAGCTGGTTGGGTATTCACTTGGATGGGAGTGATTAGGGAAGGGTCTGACCTCTCAGAGAGTTGAGGTATGAACAAGCTGGTGTGGTGGAAAGAGCCAGAAGTGAAGAGGTGCTCACATGAGGTGGGAGGTTCCAGAACAATGCTGATACAAGGATGACTCCATGTTAAATGGATCTCTACGTAGCAATAGAAAACCTTTATAGAGTAAAGACATTAGATATGAAGAATCGGAGAATGGGAAATCACTGGCCACTTTTGCCCTTGATTTAAGCATGTATAAATATCTCTTCTGGAAGAAGACTATGTCAATGTGTTTCCTTATCCTTGGGTGTTCTGGACCTTGGAGACATTGCATCATGAACAGCAGATTTAATGAGAATAATATTTTTAACTGATATTCAGTTTTCTTTCCCTTCCTCCTAATTCTCGTTGCCCTAGGACTCTCCCTCAGTGAGGCTACAGATTCTGTTGTTTCAGGGGGAGGAAAGAACACAGGCAAGGGCAAGAAAGACATTGTTCCGCTTTTGAAGACCCAGATTGGCCCTCTAAGTATATTTCAGAGACCAGAGTCAGTGTGTCTGAGCTTTCATTTAAGAAGCAGGCCTTGTGAGAAGGAAAATGATTGTAGATCCCAAGGAACCAGCTCTCAAAAGGTGAGGCATGTATGTATCAAGCTCCTGGAGGGAGGCTGGAGAATAGTCTCCCACTTTGCTGGAAGGAGAAATCTCCTCCTGGGTTGGTGAGAAGAGCTTACAGAGATTTGGAAGAGTCCGGAGTTCAGGAATGGATGGATAGTCACTTGAGACCCAATGCTCCATTCCTCATGACTTTTCTTAAGGAGTCATTTAGGGGCCTGGAGAGATGGCTCAGTGGTTAAGAGCACTGGCTGCTCTTGTAGGGGACCGGGGTTTGATTCCCAGCACCCACATGGCAACTAAGAACCGTCTTTAAGCCGGCCACGGTGGTGAAAAAAAAAAAAAAGAGTCATTTAGATATTTATAGCCCCAGGTGGGTTTAGCAACCCCTGCAGGCAGAGGACACTTGTGTTCTAGGACCTATGTGGAACTCTAGACAGAAATTACCTTGCAGTGTGCCCTGCATTGGGCATGGTATGGCAGAACCAGGTGCCCCCAAGCTGGTGTTCCCTCTTAAAAGCCTGCACATGGCATCGGGTAAATCTTGAGGCTCCTGCTTCATCCCTGAGAGAGTGTAGAGATGCTGAGAAGCCTGGGATCAGAATGGACAGAGTATAGAAGGGAGTATTCTAGTTTTACCCCTGGAGACTGGCTGAGATAGTGGCCATAGATACTACCAAGTCCTGATGAGGTGATGGTCAGTATGTCAGCAGATAAGCCTGCACCCAAAGACAGAAGGAGGTATTATCCCACAGGGACCAGCAAGGGTTTACAGGTCAGTGTCTAGACCAGACCCTCTCCTCACCACTGCCAAGGTCCATAATATTTGCCCTAGGGAGGAGGGAGAAGGAACAGAGTAACTCTGAGAGGCAGTTAGAGGTGAGTTTAATTTGTCTAATTGCCTGAGGCAACTAAAGTATTCACTCCTAAGAGACCTTATTCCTTATTAGCAAGATTATATTTTCCTGTCACAAACATAAATGCAGTGTTCATAATCAAGTTGAATAGCATCTTTTATGTGTGGTTGGTGAGTGTGCATGTCATTCTTGTCCCATTGCAATGGGTCTATGTTTTGACTTTTTTGTTTTAACTTATTTTTTTATGTGTATGAGTGTACTGTCTACATGTAGGTTTGTGCACCCGTGTTGTGCAATGCTGCAGAGGTCAGAAGAGAGAGTCGGTTCTCAGCCACCATGTGGGTGCTGTGAATTGAACCCGGGTCTTCTGCAAGAGCAGTCGGTGCTCTTAACTGCTGAGCCATCTCTCCAGCCCCATATTTTGACTTTTGAAGGGAAGACATATTCTTCTGCAGAACACTCTTTTCCTTAGAGTACTAAGTCATGGTTTAATGTACCTATCTTGGGCTTATATTGAGCAAGAAATGAGTTCTGTCCTCAAAAGCTAGAGTTGTGTACTTGATACCATGAGTGTAGTTGGGAATTTGGCTTCCCAGGATTTAGCTAGTGGGGGTTCTTCCCAGTGCCTTGGAAGGGAGGACCTCAGATGCACTGAGGCCTCAGGTTAGGAGAAGTTTAGACATTCAAGCTTTTTTTCTTTCTTTCTTTCTATTTTTTTTTTTTTTTTTTTTTTTTTGGCTTTTTGAGACAGGGTCACCCTGCAGCCCCAGCTGTCCTGGAACTCACTTTAGACCAAGCTGGCCTTGAACTCACAGAGATCTGCCTGCCTCTGCCTCCCTGAGTGCTGGGATTAAAGGCATGCACCACCACGCCTCCAAGCTTTTCTTATGTGAACTTGCTTTGATGTTGGAGGCCAGAGTAGAAGTCTTACTATATGTGATCCTCCACTTGCATATTTTAAAGGTAATGGAGAAAATACTAGAAATGATGTCCCCAAACACAAGGGGAGATGTCCTTCATTTTTACTCAATCCCCATGTACTAAATAAAGCATCTGTCTATGAAGGGATTCATTTCCAAGTATAATTCATGAGTACTTACCAGAACACTCAAATGAGAGAGGGAGAAAACCTCTCTTTAATTACATTTCATTTCTCCCTGACATTCACACAAGGATGATGCTGCATTGAAGATGTGTTTGAAAACCTGCTGGGTCCTGAAATACCTAGTAATTTTGGAAAGGAAATCTTTAGGCTTGTTTTAAAACTATGCGTCTGTTGGGGGTGTGGTAGGAGCTGCCTGTTGGGATGCAGCTTACGGATTTTCCTGCCAGAAAATTACTGTGACACTTTGAGCAAATTTAAAACCATAAATACAGCTCATGTTTTCTCCTGTCTGTCAGTGAGAGCCAAGAGAGTTAGATGAGGGTACTATGATATAAATTGAAAAGAGTCACTAAATAAATAAAATTACAGAATTGAAAAAAATACTGATGTTAACTGGTAAATTTAAAAAATACTTTGGATTTATGAATAGTTCTATTCAAAATATAAGCAAAAAAATTCTGAAACTTAGAAACATATGTCTATATACATTAGAGGAAGCGGTCTCTTGATTTAGTGTGAGCAAGAACATACAGCAGGAGTTGTTTTTTTGCTACTTATTCACTCATTTAGTCAATTTTTAGTCATGTCTCCAGTACTCAAGTCACTGGTATATATTTTCTTATGAAGAATAATTTTAAATTTTCTCATGAAATTATCTGCAATCCCTTCAGAATTAGGTATCCAACCTCCAGTACCATAGGTTCATTATCCCTGGCCCTGCTGCCCTCTCTTCTGTCCAGCCTGTTATCCTCAGATGTGTATATTATGTGTATACTCATGTCATTTTAATTTTTTATTTTTATTTTATTTTTTATTGAGGCTTTGATTAAGAATGTGTAAACATTTTCACCCAAATATTTTCAGACGTCTTTCCCCCTCACTTTGAATTTACCTCCAACAAATATTTCCACAATTCAGCATTTAGCAAAATAAGTTATTCTATGGTACTTTTGAATGTTTTGTCAAATTTAGGTGACACCAAATCACAGGTCTTCTCCATTTTACTCCATTCTGGTGCGGAGCATAAATTATATCCAGTTCAAACTAGGCACTCCATTAAAACAGTGCCGCAAGACAAGAGATTCCCAAACGTCATTCTGCAGTTTCAGAACTGAATCTGAGAAGCTTTTCAGGTTCTCCTCAGTCCTTGTACTCAGCTCCTTCCCTTGCCGCCATTGGGATAAATTCAGCACTGTGCCTCCTTCTAACTCTCAGTAACTGTAATCTAGGCTTCAGAAGCCCAAGTAATTCGGTGTTTCATTCACTGCTTTCATCAGACTTTGAACTGACTTGGAATAGAATGTCTCCAAACTTGAGAGGACTCGCCAGTCACAGGGTTACTGTGCATTAGGTTGATTTAGAGAGTGGTTTCTTAGACACTTGTACAGCCAGGTGATGACAAGAGGCAAAGGAGCAGGTATGTGCTGATCTTGTGTGTGTTGATGTGTCTTTTGCATTCACCATTGCCTTTGTCACAAAAGATTTGTAGATCAGCTTTTCTAAATGGGTGTATATAATATGATCTGTCAATTTCTATACCTACAATTTTTTTAATCTAGTAGGATTTAGCCGCCTGTTTGAATGCAGCTATGATAGCCAAAATGTAGGTAACTTTATGCTCTATAGGTTACTTGAAAAGACCATTATTTTTAGCACCACAAAGTATATATTTGTGCTTTTGCTGCAAAAGAAAAAAAAGGAAAATAACTCCTGAGTTGAACTGTTTTACCATTCATAATAGCATTTGCAGTCACAGACATTTCACCTGCAACAGATTTAACTTCCACAAGCTTCATGCTGATCCCATGAGATAGATGGGAAACCCCCATTATTTAAATTGACTTTCTTTAAAATATATGTGAATACTAGCATAAACCTGGACTCTTTTAGTTGTTTATGAAGGTTCTTTTCTAATCCAGATAAAGCTATAGCTTCCTTTCACACATCTGTACACACAAAAACCCAACTTCAAAACAGGCAAAACCAATTTGGAACAAATCATTTGATTTAAAGAAGAAGAATGTTTCCACAGTGGTCTGTTAGTGAACCTTCTATGGATGCCTAATTGAAGCTGGCATCACCAGCAGTCAATACAGTACCTATGGTCATTTGAAATAGTGTGTGATGCTGATTTAGCAGATTCGTGGTGTGTCATTTATATAGTCAGGGATATCACTGTGTCTCCCATGGTGGATAGTAACTATCAACAAGCATTTTGTGCTAATTCCCATTTATCACCTTGAAAACTTGGGGTTGGGTGTATAGCTCAGGTGTAGACTTTGCCTAGAATGAAAAGGAAGAGCAGAAATGTATTTTTATTAAATTTTATTAAGCTTGCATTTTCTTTTTCTTTTAGCCCACTGTGGCCAGAGACATATAAGAATATAAAAAGCATAACCATACAATAAATGGCAGAAGCACCATAATGAGAACAATTGGCTCCTTAATATCTCTGTAGCCGGTCTTTCTTTTCACTTTTCTGTCTAGTGTTCTGTGCACCTCAGGCTCAGCCTGGGTTGTAGCACAGCGGCACCCTCTGTCTGGCAGGAACAGCAATGTGGAATACTTGTGCCACTGCTAGTCAGGACTGGGTGGAGTTAGCTGCCCTGAATAGCTCTTGTCCAAGGGCTCTTTGTTTTCTGGTGAGCAGCCTGTGTGCTGCCACTGGAAAGAAGGTGTTCCTTATGCCATGATTGGAAAAAGCTGGAAAGAGACGGATTGTCTGTCACTGGTCATCTTTCAGATTTTGTCTCATGTTCAGGTAAAAATTCTGTTCACTGAACTGTTCATCTTGCTGGTAGATGGTTCCATATCACAGAGGTGATAACAAAGCCCAGTCCTGCTGGACTTTAGTACAATTCATCACACTTGGTTTATGAAGTGAACAGCTTGGGCAGGTGCTTAGCCCGAGGGACTGCTGGGACAGCAGGAATAAACCCGCACTTCACATCCCCTACATTTCCCCACCTGCTTTGCTCTTTCTTTTTTTCAAAAAATTTTTATTTATTTTTTAGGTGTATGAATGTACTGTCTGCATGTAGGTTTGTGCATCCATGTCGTGCAATGCCTCAGAGGTCAGAAGAGGGTGTTGGATTCCCCTGGAACTGGAGTTAAAGATGGTTCTCAGCCGCCATGTGGGTGCTGGGGATCGAACCCGAGTCCTCTGCAAGAGCAGTCGGTGCTCCTAACCGCTAGGCCATCTCTCCAGCCCCTGCTCTTTCTTTATCACTGACCATGTGCTACTATTCCCACAGCCTGCCTCCTCTGCTTTTCCCTATTCTTGACCTATCTTGTCCCCCTTCACACACACACACACACACACACACACACACACCCATGTGCGCGTGCACACACATGCACACAAATTGTGGCAGTCACATCCCTTCCCTCAGTGTTTTCCTATCACTGATAGATATGGCCAGGTCTGTGTGCCCCCCTTTGGATATTAAACTTCTAGATGACACATGCCTGTTGCTTTCTTTGTTAGCGTAATACACAAGGCTAGCTACATACATGCATGTGTGTAGCATGTATATGCTCATCCATATATAGAGGTGTAGACCTTGTGATGGATACAGTATATTTTTAAAAGGTAGACCTATGATTTTTATTTTATTTTATTTTATTTTATTTTTGTCTTTTTGAGACAGGGTCTCCCTTTAGTCCCAGCTGGCCTGGAGCTCACTGTGTAGACCAGGCTGGCCTTGAACTCACAGAGATCTGCCTGCCTCTGCTTCCCGAGTGCTGGGATTAAAGGCATGGGCCACCACACCCACTGGCCTATGATTTTTAAATAGGGCAATTTTATACAACTGAAATTTCTAGGTTGGTTGGGGTGAGTGATGAAACAGAGGATCCTTGGGGCTAGAGAGATAGTGTAGCGGTTAAGAGCACCAACTGCTCTTCCAGAGGACCCGGGTTCGATCCCCAGCACCCACATGGCGGCTAAGAACCGTCTTTAACTCCAGTTCCAGGGGAATCCGAGACCCTCTTCTGACCTCCGCGGCATTGCATGACATGGGTGCACAGACCTACATGCAGACAGTACACTCATACACATACAAAAATAAATAAAATTAAAAAAAAATTTTTTTAAAGAAACAGGATCCAGCAAAACTGAACTGAAAAAAAATTCGGGGTAAGGATAGACAGGGTTCTCACTATATAACCCAGGCTCAGCTTCTGAAGTGCATGCTACCAGGCCTGGTTTCTATACATCTTCTTTTTCTTTTTCCTTTATATGTATGAGTGTTTTGCTCAATACACCCATATTTACAGTGCTTGCAGAGGCCAGAAGAGGGCATCAGATCTCCTGGAACTGGAATTACTGATGGTTGTTAGCTGCCACATAGATACTGGGAACCCAGCCCGTGTCCTCTACAAGAGCACCCAGTACTCTTAATCACAGAGCCATCTCTTCAGAAACTAAAAGGAAGCATTGAAGGAAATTTACTTATTGCTTATCCATAGCAATAAGGAAATTCAAGTCTAGATCTCTAGATACCAGGTATTATTTCTGTCTCAGAAGGCAAAGCTGAGGGAGCAGAATGCACTCTTCAACCCAGTTCTTCCCATTAGTGGAGGCCAGTGCATACACCCACTCCTAGCCCTTCTCTACCTCTTAGAAGAAGGTGTGAACGATAGGGAGTCTATTGTCTCTAGCAATAGCAGATCAGAGACTTTGTTTTAAGCACACGTGGCCTATATCACTTGGAAAGGTATTCCTCTGGGAGATTTGGGGAGGGGGTGCCATGTAAAAGCTGCTGAGGACAGAAGACATTGGATGTAGAGAGATACTTTGAAGTCATGATTTTCCAACTTTTTTTGGGGGGGGGGTCTTTTTGAGACAGGGCCTCCCTGTTGTCCCAGCTGTCCTGGAACTCACTCTGTAGACCAAGCTGACCTTGAACTCACAAAGATCCGCCAGCCTCTGCCTCAAGTGCAAGGATTAAAGGTGTGTGCCACCAGGCCCGGCTCAAACTGTTCTTACAAGACTGCTTTCTGTTGCTTCTCTTTTCTAAACATGCTGCTGTGCAGTTTTATCATGAATGCCTTTCCAAGGACAGTAAATGCTTTTACACACTATGACATCGTTTCCATGGTAACTAATGTATTTTAGCGAAGAGAGACTATGATAGAAGTAGGCTAAAAAGGACAAATACGGAACTGGCACAGTGTAAAATGTGGGGCAGTGTGTGTTGTAGTAAAGAGTTTTCCTTTTCTCTCTTGCACATGTTTGTTTTTCCCCGACTTTTAGAAAAACCTGTATAACTAGACCTTGGCTTCTTAATGTACCAATAAAATTTTTGCTGCATCCAGCACTGTCTAGTATTTTGCTGACACTGTTCCTTCAGTTAGCACTTGGGTTTTGGGGGGCTGTTTGCTTTAATGTAACAATCATTTAACGTGCATACAATTTTAATGTTTACTCTTCTCTGGCCACCACCCCACTTTTCCGTTCCTCTTGTTACAGTTCCCCTTGAGCTGGTTGTCTATACCGCCCGTCTCCAAACTGCATTTGTTATTCCAACTATTCCAGTCAGGCTTGTACTCCATCTTTGATCAAGATCACCACCAGTTGGCCTCACTCTTAGCCTCTGAGGTTTTTAAATTTAGAAGCCAGTGTGCACTTGTCAACTTTGAAACATTTCTACAAAACATCAGGCCCTGTGTATGTTGATCCCCGTCTCTTTTTTTTTTTGGTCTTTTTCGAGACAGGGTCTCTCTGTAGCCCCAGCTGTCCTGGAATTCACTCTGTAGACCAGGCTGGCCTTGAACTCACAAAGATCCGCCTGCCTCTGCCTCCCAAGTGCGAGGATTAAAGGCATGCGCCATCACGCCCAGCTGGTGATCCCCGTCTTTAAACAAACTCAGGGGATTATATCACTCTGCTTTGTGCATCTGAATGTGCTTGGGTTCTTCTGGTATATAACAGTAATAAACTCTTTTATGGTCTCAAGTAAATCCCCATGAATGATGAACAGATTCCTGTTTAAAAGAAAGAGAAACTGAGGCATAGACCTTGTGATGTAGCTAGTTAGTGCATCTACTTTTAAAAGTAGACTCACACTCAAGACCTGGTTTAGTTGCCAGTACCCATACGGCAGTTAACAACCATCCTTGACTCCAGTTCCAGTGGTAAAAAAAATTTCTGAGAAAAAGATGAAAAACATGTTTGGCAGAGTGTATAAGTTCTGGTGGGGGGCAAGGAAGGAGGAATGGGTCTAGAGTTGATTGGGGAAATGTGTATGAAATGCACAAAGCTTCAATAAAATTGGCTTTGGAAAAAAAAATTTACAGGAGGGAGAAGAGGAGGAAGAGGAGGAGGTGGTAGTCTGGCAAAACTGAGCCTGCAGTCTCTAATAGCAGTCAGCAGGGCAGGACAGTGTATGGCTGACCCTTTGGGAGGGGTCCAGGTTCTTTAGCTCACCCAGGCCTCACCCCACCTGTGGGTTTTGTTATGTGACCCTTGCTGAACCCATGCCCCAATCATAAGTAGTAGAGCTAGAGCTAGAACTTGGTTTCCTAGCCAGCTACTTCCTTCCTGGCTTTGGACTTGATTTTAGAGTGTACTTGACAGGCCAGTGTTGAGAGGCATCATTATTAGGTGGTAGAGACCACATTTTACATTCCCTAATTAAAATCCACTTTGCCATTGATGGTACTATGTACACTGTTCTTATTTGGGGTACTCCCCCCATTCCATCGGTCAGAAAACACGCGTGTTCCCTATTGTCATGTATGCAATGGAGGTATCTGGCAATAAAACTGGCCAGAAAGGAAGAGCTCTGGCATAATGTAAATTCATAATGTAAATTCTGAGTGTGTGTGTGTGTGTGTGTGTGTGTGTGTGTGTGTGTGTGTACTTTTATATGGAGGCCGGAGGACAGCCTTGGTTGTCATCCATAGAAACACTTTCCACCTAGGCTGGTGACATTTTGTCCTGTTGGAACAAACAAATCTTTTCCCGTAGTTAATTTTAAGATTTGAATTGCAAGGTTTTTGACTAAAAGGTTTCATGTCTGTCTGTATCCCCCCTGCCCCTTTTTTTTAACCCATGAGTCTCCAGAAGACAGTTGTATTATACATAACTATAGAGTGGAATCAAGGCACAGATTTCATCAAATTCACCCATGTTGTTTTGGGTGACTATATATGATTAACTTGGGAAGCAAACTTAATTTTTGCATTAAATCATCTTAAAGAGAATGCTACAAGGTGATACTGTACAACAGAGAAATTATAGAGAACATTTGTATGTGCCAATCCCAAAGTTATTGCTCTACAGATTTTGTGTAAAACAAATGTGGACAACAGCGAATTATATCTACATTGAACTCAGATGCATTACCGTTTTTATCAGAGTCTGTAAACCAATGTTGTTTAATATACACATATTTACTTTTACTAAGTCCTAAAACACCATGTATCCTGTAGACAGTGTCTAGGC
>VZQC01005525.1:330578-399357 GCA_009823505.1 Rhizomys pruinosus
ATGGTGGGACTGTGGGGGTTTGGGCACGACAGTCTGTAGATTGGTTTTGCATGAAGGATGCTTATACTCATGGATTATCACTTATAGCTAAAAAATGAAAAAAAAAAACCTGAAAGATGCAGGACAGTTATGGCAGAAAAACGATCTGGGATGGGGTGGGGGTGGGGGGGAAGGGAAAGGGAAATATGCCTGATCTGAATTGGAAAATGATGTACGAAATGCACAAACCATCAATAAAAATTAAATAAAAAAATAAAATAAAAAAGAATAAAGAATAAAGAATGTAAAAAAAAAAAAAAGCTAGGCTGGATGGCTGCTTATCACTGCCTCCTTGGCACTGGGATTACAAGCACAGTCTACCATGCCCAGTTCTTAATGTGGGTTCTGGGGATCAAACTTAGGTCCTTGTGTTTGTAAGTCAAGTACTTCAGCAATTGAGCCATCTCCCTATATTTTACAGACTTTCAATAAGCATATATTACCTTCTTGAGGCACAGTGAATATTTGCTTATATAAACTAAGACCAAGAGCACAGGATGTTGCTGAGCCCTGTGCCATACTCCGTGTGGGAGGGACCCGGGGGCATCCCCTAGCCACCTTTGCCTCAACCACAGACTACGCTCTTTCCCCTTGATGCCAGCATGCTGAAGATACCTCTGTGGTAGTGTCATCTTGCACCAACTCTGTCACTGCTCTGCATTACCTTTTAGACACATACCACTGTGCCTGAACTGGGGATAGGGAAGCCAGGAGATGAGATTGCAGTTGACATCAGTTTAACCTTGTTAGGTTTGTGCGTACAGCATTAACCGGGGGAGTGAGCTAGGCTGGGGCCAGAATGAGCAGCAAGAGGGAAAGCCACTCGTCCTGGTGTGAGGGCAGTAAGGAGTACCCACAACAAAGGGCCTTGTCTGAGCTGTCTCTGGGGTCTGACCCAGCTGTTGGGCACACAGGAGATCATGGTGGCCATGAACGTGCATGATTCCACACACTGCATGTCTGTCTGCAGCTGCACTGGCCTCCGGGAACCCACTGAGAGAGCGGGCCTGTTCCTTGACCCCCGGCAGGCAGCCAGGGCCATCCCTGCACTAAGAGGAGCTTCTGTGTATCTTCTGTCTGTGCCTCAGCTTTCTTTAGATTAGAGCAGAGTCTGGCCCTGCCTGGTCTTTTTTGTGCTTTGGATCCCAAGTTAAGAATAACCGAAGGAACAGTTGTCCCTGTTGACAGGCTTGATATGGAAGTTGCTATCAAATGGCTATTTTATTCTCTGCTGCCACTGACATCATACCATGCACAGCTCTGAGGTTCCCACTTTAGTTGTGATTGAATAGAGCTATGATCGCTCGAGCAGAAAGAAGCCATTCAGACGTGACTGCGTGAAAACCTGTCCAGTAATGGGGTAGATGGTTTTTGGCAGGTCGGTGAATATTTTAAATCATTTGCAAGTGCTGAAAAGGGTTGAATTTGGAACAGGAAAAAAAAAATGAATGCAGGGAAAAGCATACTTCATTTTTTTTCTCAGACTCTCATTAAAAAAATAAAGCCTAAATGATGCTTTAAGTTTTAAATTTCTTGTGACCCTTAAATCCCCATCATCACATATGAGATAGGACTATGACAATAATTGGTTGAATTTCATTGACTCAGTTCCATATGTGTGCGTGTATATGTGCGCACCAAGGTGTACGTGAGGTTAGAGGGGAATGCCGAGTGTCTTCCTCTTCACTTCCCACTTTATTTCAGGCAGGATCTCTCACTGAACCTGAAGTTCAGTTTTCCACTATCCTGGGATTGTCCCACTCTGCCTTCCAATACTGGGGTTGTAGGCACCGCGTACGATTTATGTGAGTGCTGAGGATTTGAACTGAACTCAGATCTTCTTGCTTGCATAGCAAATACTCTAACCTGCTGGGCCATCTCCCCAACCTCCTCAATCACTTTTTTTGTTTTTATTTATCCATGTATTTCAGAACACAAAATTGAATCTGATTGCCATTTTATTTAAAAAATATTTATTCTTTTTATTTTATGTAGGTGAGTGTTATGCCTGACCTGATGTAGGTAGGTGTACCCGTGTTATGAAATGCCTGCAAAGGTCAGAAGAGGACATAGGATCCCCTGGAACTGGACTTACAAATGGTTATTAGCCACCATGTGGGTGCTGGGAATGGAAGGTCCTCTGAAAGAGCAGCCAGTGCTCTTAACCACTGATTCACCCCTCAGCCCCTAAATTACCTTTAAACAATATTTTTATTGCCGGGCGTGGTGGCGCACTTGGGAGGCAGAGGCAGGCGGATCTTTGTGAATTCAAGGCCAGCCTGGTCTACAGAGTGAATTCCAGGACAGCTGGGACTAAGGGATACCCTGTCTCAAAAAGACCAAAAAAAAAAAAAATTTATTTTATGTGTATGAGTGTTGTATGTATGTAAGTGCATCCATGTCATGCAAAGCCTTTGGAGGCCGGAAGAGGGATCACATCTGGAACTGGCGTTACAGTTGTTAGTTGCTATGTGGATTCTGGGAAAGAACCTGGGTCCTCTGCAAGAGCAGTCAGTGCTCTTAACCATTGAGCCATTTCTCTAGCCCTTTAATTACCCTTTTTAAAAGGAAACAAATTACCAAAAAGTGATTCATGAAAAATAAGAAAAACTTCCAAGTTGAATATCTATCATTTATTTTAAAGTCTCAGGATTAAATTTAAAGAGGAAAATTGTTTCCTGGTTAAGTGTATGTTGAAGGGGTAGGGATTCTACTCTGAATTTTGTTTTTGCTTTTACTTATGCTTTTTTATTTTATTTTGAGGCAGGGTCTCCCTGTAGCCCTAGCTGACCTGGAGTGCATGGAGATCTGCCTGCCTCTGCCTCTTGAGTGCTGGATTACAAAGTGTGCTCCACGTGCTTAGCCATACTCTGAATTCTTTTTTTTTTTTTGAACATTTAATTAGGAATTTAATGCTTTAATATGAGTTTAAATAGTCGGAAAAGTAATCTTTGACTTACACAAATTTGAATTTATGGCAATTTCCCTAGAAAAGCAGTACTCAGAAGTAAAAATCATCCATGAACGAGTTACATTTATCAGAGAAACTGAGCAGATTCGTGTAACCTGATTTTCGAGGAGGTTCTTACTGTCTTGATTTTTTTCTAATTACAAATAATTATCAATTAAATAGGTAAATTTAATTACAGATAGAATATAGTCCGTATATGGAAGGCTTGGGGAGGTACTGTATTATTATTCAAGAATGTGCTGATTGAAAACAATAGAAAAGAAAGCCATGACCTAATTCACTTCTGGATTCTGAGAATAGTTTTTAGTCCTGAAGTCTCAGAAGCAGCAGGGACATACTCCAGGCAAACTCATTACATATAAGGATTTGGCACTAGGATCCACAATACTCTGAATTCTTATACTCCCCTCATCCAGTATACACATTGCTTTTCATTCAGGAAGGAGCAAAATGAATTAAAAGCACAGAAAATGTCCTACTCAAAAGCTCACAATGGAATATGCAGGCAACTCTTTATAATGTGTGACAAAGTACATGTGCATATATCTACACATGAGTACATGAGCACATGGGGACTTGGAGAGATCTGTCTTATCTTAAGCCTTGGAAACCTAAAATTTGGATTTTTCTATAGTGAGATTTGGAATATAGATAAATCAGGATAAATGGCCAATTTTTAAATGATTTTCCAAAAGCAAGCCAGTTTTTTAATAAAAAGTTTCTCTTCAACTTAAACATTTATAGCTACAACTCGGTTGTTTTCAATTTTCAGAAACACAGGCTTTAAGAAAGATATGTGATTATAAGGGCAAATTCTAATCTTCTTTCTAAATGGAGTTGCCTTATAAATTTTACTTCTAGACGATTCATTTTACCCATCCATATTCTCTTTGAAATAAGGTAGCTGGTACCTAAAAATATGTCAAGCTGTCTTGTTTGAGGGACTTTGAAGTAAAAACTGTGGCATCCTTCTTTGGATTTGAAGCTGCAGAATGATGCATATATTGTCTTTGTTAGTTGACTCCATCTGTTTAGTAAGCCTGAAAAAGGAACTGGATGGTGCTGTATGTATGTATAGGTGGATGAGGCTGCACAGTAGTGAGACAGCAGCTCCATCTCCAAATGGGTTTTCAGTTTTTCTATTGGGTACCAGTTGCTAGAGTGTTGTGAAGGGAAGGCTCATTCCTTCACAGTCTGTTGTGGATTGGGCACCCAAGTGTTGTACAATTTTGTGGCATGAGGAAAGAGCATTACATTTCATTCCTGTGCTGGAAGAGGGTGACAATTCTATGAGTGGTCTATGAAGGAATCACTCACCTTGAACATAGAAAGCTCCAGGGCTGGAGAGGTGGCCTAGCGGTTAAGAGCGCCGACCGCTCTTACAGAGGACCCGGGTTCGATCCCCAGCACCCACATGGCGGCCGAGAACTGTCTGAAACTCCAATTCCAGGAGAACTCCAGTTCCAGGGGAATCCGAGACCCTCTTCTGACCTCCGCGGCCTTGCACGACACGGGTGCACAAACCTGCATGCAGACAGTACATTGATACACATACAGAAATAAATAAAATTTAAAAAAAATTTTTTTAAAAGAAAATAGAAAGCTCCATGTCACAACCTATAAATCAGAATGACCTTCCTAACCTCGTGGAAGCATTCAAGAATGGAAGTCAGCTTCCATATGAACATGCTTCCTTTGGTCAAATGTGTTCATAGCCCTGAATTATTATTCTCTAATTATAGGGAGGAGAGTTAAATTTCCTGGACAAAGAGAATTCCTATGTTTCATAGCTCAGCAATGTCTAGATCCTCAGTGAGCTAGCCAGCAGAAAGGCCATAGATTGTGGCATCATCATGGTTAGGGCAGGACACCATGTCTCAGAAGCTGGAGAGATGACCACTTAGTTGCTGAGGCAGGCCTGCAGTGTCATACATAGTGTCAGCGCATTCTCCTGCCCCAGACTCTGTGGGTCTCTTGTCTGCAGTGAGTTCATGATTTGGATGCCCAATGCATAAGACAATGTATGAGTTTCTAATTCTCTTCCCTATGGCCACTTTTTCTTTCCTTAGTTCTAAGTCATCTTTGATTAAACAAAACAAAGATGTTACTGCTAATTATGCATCTTCAGACACTACAAGATTCTGTTTTGTGTGTGTGGCAGGGAATGGTTTTGATGGGAATAGTAATTTATGATGTTTTTTTTTAAAACCATGGACAAGGAAGAAATATGAGAAGACTCATACTGCAGAAGCTTAAGAGTCTTAAGATAGGAAAAGTTGTTTTTGCCTTTTTCCTCTTCAAATTTCTCAACTTAAACCTCACACTTTCTTCCTAACATATTGTTGTCAACATAGCTCTGTCAACAATTTTTATTGTTCTTTTAAAAAACATTTAAAAAGTTCCAACAATGACAACTCTTTTTATAGCATCTGACCATAGGATGCAAACCTTACAACAAAAAATTAAAAGCCCACCTTTTTCAAGTAAGTAAATTTGAAATGTGTGTGTGAGTGTGTGTCGGTGTGGGTGTGTGTGCACATGCAACAACATTTCAATCCTTATCTTTCCTGGCCTAAAAATTAAAGTCCCTTGCTGGCCTCCTTGGTAGTTCAGGGTTAGGCCTTCGCAATTTCAAGCAGGTATTTATGACAACTTTGACTTTGCGACAATTATGTGAATTAGCAAAAATTCATGGGCAAATTGATTGTTTTCAACAAATGGAAATTTTATGACAGTGCTTTGTGGGTGGTTTATGTGTGGAGAGCACTTGGTTCTCTTTTGATTTCTATCTTTCTTTTTCTTTTACAGTGTTTTGAAGGAACAGGATGCTGATCTAGACGTGGAAAAAGTAAGTGGACAAGTTCTATGCTAAAGGCAAATAAATACCCATGAATTAGAAAGCATTTCTTATTGGAACCATGAGATTGCAGTTGAATCCATAAGTGTTTTTTGTTTATTTTTGTTTTTTGAGACTGAGTCTCAAGTAGCCAAGGGTATCCTTAGTCTCACTATGTACCTGAAGATGACCTCCTTTCTTCTGCACTTTGGTGTTGGTCAGAGTGTTTTATAACAGAAATTGAAAGCCAACTAGAACAATGATCATCATCAGTGACTTAGAGTTATTTCTCATTTTGAATTGTCTCATTTGAGACATTGCTTTGGAACACTTATAAGCAACTCCCTTACCTTTTATCTCATGTAGGCTCCTGGCTTGTACAGAATCTATTTCTATAATCTTCATTCATGAGCTTTCAAGTCATACAAATAAGGGTAAATAAAAGATCTCTAGTCAGGACAAGGAAGAGGGAGCCTTTGAGCATCTATGTACCATTTCGTTTGTAGGCCAGGGATTAAAAGGCTTTTTTCTTTGGAAGGTCATCACATCACAGCCCAGGGAAGGCCTACAATGAACTGTGACCTTTGTGTGCCCAAAAGTACTCAGGGCTTGCCTAGAAACAACTGGCATTGTCCAGGTCACAGGGTTTGTCCTACACTGTCAGTCCAGGCAGAGTGAATCAGAAGGAACTTGATCCCAGCCCCTTAGTTACCATAAGAGGATTAATCTAGGCCCCTGCTACCATCCTAATAAGAGGTAAGCAGTAAGGTCCAGTGATTGCTATCCAGGCTGCAGTAGAAGAATTAACCCTTGTTAATTTCCTGTAGGACCTTAGGGAAATTACTTCCCCTGGAGCCTCATTTTTCTCATCACTAAAGTGGTCCCTTTTCAGGACCAAGTAAAATGATCTGCACTTTAAATTAGAAACACAAAATACTGCACTTTTTGTTTTCTGACATGGGTCTTACACCAAAATGGCAAAAGGGCTGTTGGCCACGAAACTAAAGAATTCTCAGTAAGGCCCACCAGAAAGTAGGAGATCCTGGAAGGCTGGGCTTTGCCAGCCACCCCTCCAGGTACAGAATTGGGAGCTGAGTACCCAGCAGTGCAGTGAGCATGTGTGAATGCCCCTGTCCTCTGGGTGTTTCCAAGTACTAAGAGAGTTCAGAATAAGGACCTCTAAATAAGAGGGTTTTGGAATGTTTCTTGGACTTCAGAGTGACTCTGAGCTGCCACTAAAGCTCCTCCTGCTTCCTCAGTCAAGCAGCTAATGGCCTGAGAAAAACACTTGGGCCTGAAGGGAGTTCACCCTTTGCAAAACCCTAACTCAGAATCCTTTTTTAACGCTGGTGAAGGGTGATTAAGCAGTGTACGATGTATCTGCCAAGGCAATCTGGTATGGGAAGGAGTTCCTCCACCATATAAACAAAGGCTTCCTGATGACCATATGAGCCAAGTCAAGCCACTGACATCATGGTGTTTATTTATAAAATGGATTTTTGAGGTTTTTTTCTTAGTTCCACATTTTAATAATGACAGAAATCCGTACTTTATTTTGCAATTCCTAAGCTCACATATAAGTCAGCATTATTTCTGAATGACAATGTCAATAGCAGATTGAACTACTACTATAAACAGAGCTCTGTGTGAGTATCATGCTGACCCAATACAATACCATAGGCCTTCGCCAGGTACTGTGGTCACATCAGGAATTCCAATCAGATCTGTCTGGGTCTAAAGCCTTCTTTTTCCCATAGCCTACCTTACCTTGGAATGGATGTAGTATTTGAATTAATGTATTTGTATGCCTTCTTGTAGAAACTTTTATTAGTAAGTTATCAGAAAACAATGTCATTTCCTATGGAGATCTTCCCCAACATCCTGCCCTCAAGCTCCTGAATATATGACCTATTACCATGGGCTTTTTCAAAGCTATTATTGCAGTTCTATAGTTGTTTGTACAACACTTGTCTAGGAACTGTGCTCCCTGTTGAACTGTAAGCTGTGTCAAGTCAGACTCCTACCCTGTGCTAAGCCTAACGCTGGCTCTAGTAGGTCCTCCCAAAATGTTAGCCATAGGCATGAATGAATACAGCCAAATTAAGAGGTAATGAAAGCCACTTTGATATATGGCAAAATTTCAAAAGCAATCTTATTATACATTCCAGAAAACAATAGCTTTTCTTTTCTATCTTTGGGGATTTTATTGCGGAAATGATGTTTGTTAATAGCATTAAATAGAGATAAAAAAAACATTCCTTGGCTTTTTCTCTCAAAGTACAAAGTTTCAAGCAGACAAATGAATAGGTAATTCTTAAGAATGAACTAATGTGGGCAAGCAGAGCAAGTCGAAAGATAAAAAGGAAGAAGCCTCAGAGCACAAAGAAAACATCAAAATTAGTTTTGTTTTTTACACAGACTCCTCCAGCGTTCTTGAGGGATACACTTCTGAGTATGGATTCTATAAATCACTATTTTAAGTATATAAAGTTTATCTTCTGAAAGTGAAATCTATATGCACCTGAATTTTAGAAGACAAAAATGCACGTTTTTTAACAAGCTGATTAACTTGAGTCATTCTATTTAGTAATTTAAATACTGATTAGATTTGATTAAAGTAACATCTACTTTGATCATAATGACTGTTGAAGGGAGATTTTATTCTCCTGCATCCTGGACGGCCTTTCTCTTGTGAGTTTCAAAGTGTTTTGGTGCCTTCCAGAACATAGAGGGGGCCCCTGACACCTCTGAAGTTTTAGGGAGATGAATTCCTGTATTGTCATTCCATCTGTTCTCAGCAGTTAGACAGCCGTTCTCAAGACCACAAGTACTCCTGCCTGTTTGACAAACGCGGTGGCCTTCCAAAACAGATAGGCAAATGCCCTTCAAAAAGAAAATTTTCTCCTACTGTAGAATTGTTTTCCTGGAACCTCTTGACATATAAATATGTTGGTCCTATGTACACATAGAAACTGTCCATTTTGTAATATTTCTTTGGTTTAGGCACTGGAGAGATGGCTCAGCGGTTAAGAGCACTGGTTGCTCTTGCAGAGGACCCAGGTTCAATTCCCAGCACCACATAGTGGCTAATAGTTGTCCATAACTCCAGTTCCAGGGGGTCTGACACCCTCTTCTGACCTCCGTGGGCACTGCACAACATGGGTGCACTTACATACATACAGGCAGTACACTCATACACATAAAATTAAATTATTAAGCCGGGTGTGGTGGTGCACTCCTTTAATCTCAGCACTCGGGAGGCAGAGGCAGGCAGATCTCTGTGAGTTCGAGGCCACCCTGGTCTACATAGTGAGTTCCAGGACATCTGGGGCTACAGGGAGACCCTGTCTCAAAAGACAAAAAAAAAAAAAATATATATATATATATTAAATAAGATATTAAAACATATTTCTATGGTTTTAATCTTAATTCCCAAGAGAAATCATAAAAATAACCTAGATTTTTTTTTTAGTGGAATTAGTAGTCTTATGGGAAAAAGCAATATAGTTCTAAATAGTTAAGGGTTTGAAATTCGAGGCTGTATCTGGAATTCAACTAGTTTAAAGCCACGTGTGTGTGGTTCCTGCAATAGCTTGTCAGGAGGTGGGAAGGCTAATTCAAGTGTTGTTTTCTTTAGTTGGAGAATATGACTTTCTGGGCTCTGAAGGTCCACAGTGCTTACATGGATCACCAAAGGTTTGGATGATGCTGTGCTGTGGCGTGAAGGTGTGCCTCCACTGCCAGCGGAGGGAGGGTGGCCTGGGGCACCACCGTGTGTCTGATGGTTGGATGATGCTGTGCTGCGGCATGAAGGTGTGCCTCCACTACCAGGGGAGGGAGGGTGGCCTGGGGCACCACCCTTTGTCTGATGGTTGCTTTAGGGAGGTGGGAGAGAGGGAAGAAGAGAAAAGAAAAGGAGTTCAAGCACGGCCCTAGACTTCTGAGGAAGCTATTGCTTACTGAATGGAGGTGAGGGTCTCCAGTGCTTGTCTTACCTGCCCAGAACTGGGACTTAGAGGGGGTCTGCTGTGTCCCTTAGTCTTCCAACGTATGTATTTAGGGCTGGTCAGCCCCGGGGACTGAGTGTAGGAGGCCAGATTCTCTTACATTCTCCCTCCCGCTAGCCTAAACCTCACAGGTGAATTGACCCATTCTGTTGACAGTAGGATGATAGACAGATCCAGCCTTAGTGGATCACTGAGAGTTGGTCACATTTCTCACAGCCTGGTGACTGTGGGTCAAAAAAAGAGAAAGTAAGTTTGGAAGGAAGGAACATGTATAAATTTCTGTTTGAGATTCAAAAGGCAAACATCTTTAGTCCTCAGCCAAAAATAGTTGTTACGTGTCACCCTAATAACTGACCAGCTTTATCTTACATTAATCTCTGTGTTGTAAAGCGCTTCTGTCTGAGATGAAAAAACATGCCCTCTGCCGGTTCAGAGTTTCCAAGATGATAAAAGATCCCTCTTTTAGACATTATAAACTTAGGCAAATATTGATGATAGTCACAAGAGATACAGATAAATGTTATTTTGATTGAAAAAGAGAACAATTTGGGGTGGATTGTTTACTCCTAGTACAGAACATTTCATCCACATACTCCCAGACCATTAGTGAACACTAGTGGGCTGGCCTCTGTTCTGGGCCATGTGTTATCAGATCCACTTGTGACATGTTACCTGTGAGGAAAATGAAGCTCAACAAAAGAGAAACGAGGTGCCCAAGTACTGACATCTAGGAAGTGGCTGGGTCTGAGAGCACGTCTGAGACTTGGTGAGCCTTTCATTCTACAGTGGATGCACTGAAGCTCAGTGGAGCAGAAGACAAATAAATCATTATTAGCCTCGTGTAATTTAACTGGCAGTTTTATACACATCTTTCATTTTCTCTTCACTGAATTTAAAAGGATTTTCTTTTTTACTTGTGGTGCCAGAAGTAGTAATTTTTTATCAGGAGCAATTAGAAATCTAAAAAGGCAACTCTGTCTTTAAACCGAGCCTTGGCCCTGTGAGGTGGCCCCCTGTGACGGCATGAGATCGACCATGGATGGCATTCTGCAGGCAGTAGGCATTGGGGAAGCCTGTGCGATGCTCAGCTTTCTGCTTATTAGTTCCTAGGTTTGGGACTCTCAGTGGCATTCATCACTGCTGAAGACAAGAGCCAGATGTTGCCAGGGGAACCCTGTATCATTGTATTAGAGCATCCGGATGAGCTCTCGCCCATGTGGTTCTGTCTGTTTGTACGTGGAGACCTTCGCCAGGAGCCCTGAGTTAGTATGTGGTTTGTTTTGCTGCAGCCGGGACTGCTAGGTGTAGACTGGCCTTCAGTTGTCTGCCTTGGGCAGACTTACAGTCTATAGAAATTGTATATAAAGGAAAAATTATTAATAAAATACATATGAGGAATGGCTTAAAAGATGACTTTGCCATTGCTCCTAAACTCTTTTAAAAGCAAAGGTTTACTTGTTCTGAGACTTGTATGGCCCAGCCATAAAAGTGCATACAAATTCAAGCTTTTGCCTTAAAGTTATTACTGTGTACTTTTAACCTACAACCAATTTTTATTTAAGCAGTCTTCTTAGCTTGTTGTGGCTGCTGTTACTTATTACTGCAAACTCGGTGGCTTGAAACAATAGAGATTTATTCCCCCGCAGTTCTAGAGATCAGAAGTTGAATGTCAAGGTTCAGCAGGTTCACACCACCGCCAGAGGCCCTGGGGTCAGTTCCTTCCTCTTTCATCCTCTGGCAGCTGCAGGTGTGTCTCTTGGCCTGAGGCCTGTTCCTGCTGTCTTTGTCTCTGTCTTCACACTCCCTTCTCTGTGTGCCTCTGCCATCTGTGTCACCTGCATCCCTTTGCGAGAGTATCTGTGATGGTTTTAGAGGGAGTTAATCCATTATCATCTCTTCCTTTGGAAACCCTGAGCTTTATTGTCATCTTGGCCACATAGATAATATTGACAGGTTGTAGGAGGTTAAGAAGAGAATGTCTTTTTAAAGGGATCCTTGTCTGTTTACCATCTATATTCTGTTTGGGAATTTTCATATTTTTCATTTACCAAAACATGAAAGTTGTGACTATTTGTTTCACTCATTTCTTCTCTCAACTTAATTTTTCTTGATAGAGGACATTTGGAAAATCCCAGGCCTCGGAACATGCAAGACTATGCAGGTCTTCTTTCTCAGCTTGAGCTTGAGCTTAATGTAAGGACAAGAAAGAGGACTTGGAAGTCAGACCTTCTTTTTTTTTTGGCCTTATCGAGACCTGTAGTCCCAGCTGTCCTGGAACTCACTTTGTAGACCAGGCTGGCCTTGAACTCACAAAGATCCGCCTGCCTCTGCCTCCCTAGGATTAAAGGCATGCGCCACCATGCCCGGCTAGAAGCCTTACAGAGATACTGAGGCTGGAGAGGCATGGCCACCCAAGCCGGGAACAAAGTGGAGACAAGCACTTGCTGCTGCAGCCTGTCTCCTCTGTGTCCTTGTAGACCTGAGAGCTGCCTCTCATAGAAGGTACCAAGTCACAATTCATCTGAGAATCTTCAGTACTTGAAAATCCTCTCCCAGCCCCATGTTCCTGGTTATTAGAGTTTTCTATCTTTGTTTTTGTTTCTGTTTTTGTTTGTTTGTTTGTTTGTCTAGACAAAGGCAGGGACAACAGGAACAGGCCTCAAGCCAAAAGACACCTGTAGCTTCCAGAAGATGGAAGAAGAAAAAACAGATTCTCCCTAGAACCTCTGGAGGCTATCTAGTCCCCAGCTGGCCTGGAACTCACTGTGTAGACCAGACTGGCCTTGATCCTCACACAGATCAGATCACCTGGTCTACATAGGCACGAGCCACCATACCTGGCACCTTACAGCTTTCTTATATTACTAGTATCAGGGATTCTGTCATTCTATCCCTTTCCTCCTGGACACATTCCCTTTATGTCAGCACTCTTTAAAAACATAGCACTTGGACATGAATGCAGTGCTTCAGAGATGGTTTCCCGAGCGCAGAATTAGGGGTCCTTTTTCGGGCTGGTGAGATGCTGATATTTTCTGGATCAGTAAATGCTATACCAATGCAAGCCAAGCTGTACATCTCTGACTGAATCACTCTGTTCATCTCCAGCTTATACTGTGCCTATGTTGGCTGGAGCTAGAGGACATCATGCTGAGTGAAGTAACACAGTCCCAGAAAAACAAATCCTCATGACTTTCTTAAGCATCTCCTTTCCCCTTGCTCCTAGGAGATCTGGCTCTCTGTCAATGGCCAGATGGGATCAGCTTGGGATCCAGAGAACAAATAGATCAATGGGCTCAGCTCTGCTCGTAGGAATGGTCCTAGAAGGCAGTGAACAGGAGGCAGTTTAGTAATGTGGTAAGGCCTGGCATCAGGGAAACTCTTCTGCAGATGGCCATTCATATGGACAGATGTTTGTTTGCAGAATTATCTGGCTGAGCAAGTTGTGGGGCCAACAGGAGAGTACAGCCATGAAGCTAATTCAGGGAATCCAGAAGTTAGAACTAGAGTAGAATAGAATAGGCCCCCAAATAGGAACATGAACCCAAAGAGTTTTCAAGGAAGCCCCAGTCTGAACTGGTGTGATTCTGAATGTCCTTGGCCAAATCCTCATCCACTCAAAGCCTGAGAGGGTGTTGCTGGCAGAACTGGTAAACAGGCTGAGTTGTCTGGCTGAGCAGATTGGAGGGTGTGAGGCAGGTGATGACACCATCCTACATAAGCACATGTGCACCTGCGTGATAGACTAGTTATAATTAAAAGCAGATTTATCTCATTTTTAAAAAAATGTTTGTATGTGTAATTTTTGTTGGCTATTATTCTAAACTGATGAAATCTTTTAAAATCTCTGTTCTTTTTCCAATTAATTGTCTGTTTAAGGCTGTGTACTCTTTAACAACAACTTGTTGAAAATACTGATTGAGGAAGAATTTGCAAATCCCTGTCCCAAGGACATTGCTGTTCTGTGATGTTGGTGTCTTGGATTTGGTCACTGAGTCCCTCTCAAGTCCATCAAGCTGAATCATCACTGG
The DNA here is from genome assembly GCA_009823505.1 of Rhizomys pruinosus. Taxonomy (NCBI): domain Eukaryota; kingdom Metazoa; phylum Chordata; class Mammalia; order Rodentia; family Spalacidae; genus Rhizomys; species Rhizomys pruinosus. The sequence goes on from VZQC01005525.1 coordinate 344,460, forward strand.
TCCAGGATTTCTCATTGTGCTTAGATAGGCTTCTGAATGACCACTAAGTGCTTTGCTGACATCAAGATGTTCTGCATCTGTGATCTACCACTCTATTAGTCACGTGACAATACCCTGAGATGTGACTGTGATATGGAAAGGGAGAGTCAGTATGGTTCTCGGCTAGCCTAGGGTAGAGGACCTGGATGTCCTTTATTGGTATCAGTGGTTTTAAATCCTCTTCTGTCACATACTCATGTATCAGGTGGTAGGTATTATTTGTTTTTTTGTGTTCAAATATGGAATATTGATCTCTCTTTAATGTGTATGTGTATATTTATATGTGTAAATGCACATGTATGCATACCTGTATGCACTTACCTGTGGAGGCCAGAGGACAGCCACAGGTATCATCCTCAAAAATGTTCATTTCCTTTGAAATAAGGTCTCTCATTGGCCTGAAGGTCACAAATTAGGGAAGAGTGGTTGACCAAGGTGTCCCAGAGATCTCGCCAGTGCTGGCATTTATAAATGTGTGATGCCATATGTGGCATTTTATGTGGTGTCTGGGGGTTAAGCTAAAGTATCGACTGTCTTTCCCCCCTACTGATCTTTCTTTCAAAGGCCTACTACTACTAAAGATGGATCGTCTCTTGCAGGTTCTATGTGGTCTGTAGAGAGCACACTTAGTATCAGGTAAACATGGGGTATTCATAAAGTATGCCACTTGCTATTGAATATAGTCAGAATGTAAAGCAAAAAAAAAAAAAAAAAAAGGAAATAGCCCGTGTATCATCATGTTAACATGAGTCAATTTTTCCATTTACATAGTTCCTCCAAGAATGACTCCCAGAGAAGTGAGATGGCTTACAAATTGCATATGAGGTGGAATGATGTAGTAGAAAAAGTGTGTGGATCTAGGGCCTTGAGTAGGTCCTGGCCACGGCACTGACAAGCCTGGTAGTTCTGGCTATGGGAGAAGCGTGTGGTCACAGATGCTGTGCTGAGTGTCCAAGAAGAAGGTTCATAGTGCAGGGACATTGATACAAGGGGGTTCCAAGCAGAAGTTGGGTGAAGAACTGTATGTACGGGGAGAAAATAATGATCATTTACGAACTCCTGTTTGTTGGCCCCCTTTCCTTGGGCAGAGCTGGCCAGGGACTGGCTAACTTCCAGCTTTGATGTGTAGGAGATTCATACAACAGGTCAGATAAAGCATGCCTTTCCACCTGAGTTTTTTTTTTTTCTTTGCTCCACGTCAAGATCCAGTGTAGCAGTAATGTAAAATAAACAAAAAACTTTTGTCTGGGGGCTGATTCGTCCATCTTTAGAAGAATATTCTCAAAGGTAGACCTTATGGATTGAGGAAAAAATAATTTAAAAATTAAGTAGGTGCCACTTTGCCTATTATACTGTTATCAAATGAAAGAAAAATATTTTTCCCAGAGAGCTTGATGTTCATTCAAGTGTTGCTTATGGCAAAAAAAAAAAAAAAAATGTAGTAGTGGAAAAAGATTCAAATAGCCCTAGGATATTGCAAATGACTTAGCAGTTGTAGTGGTCACCTGCTGTGAGGTATTAGTTCAGAAGGCCTCGTGGGCCAAAAGTCAGAGCCCATCAACTGGTAGAACAAAAAAGGCATAATATTTGTTGTAGTTCCTCATATTTGGATTTAATTAATATTGGCTACTAGCCAGTGTAATGACTTTTTCATTATTCTGTTTTTATAGTAGCCAAGAAGAAAGTATAATTAGGTTTTCTAGATAGTTCTGTATAACAGCAGCAAATGCTATGTGAAGATATTTGAAGGCAAGAGTAAAAAGCTTCAGAAATGATCATCTGAAAGCCAACAGAACAAAAATATGTTAGTTCAGGCAAAAGTACTTATCTATTGGAAATATAATTGTTCTCTTTTTCTTCTGAGGGTTGATAAAACCCATTTAATAAGTGCCTTAGACCTGCTTCTGTGAAAATTTTTAGGCAGCCATCATTACACCTGATGTTGTCTCGGCTCCTCTGAGACAGCGTGTGACCTGCTTCCTTCCCCTCAGCCTGCCTCCTGACTCCATTACCGTTGTGAGGATTCTTTGCTTACCTAAAAGAACCACCCCACTTTGATGCTTCTTCTCAGAGGCCTGCCCTGACTTCAGCTTCTGTCACCTCTCGCTTTGGAATCATTGTTCACTTGGTACTCCAGCCTCATGCTCTCTGTTTCCTTGTTTCTCGTGGGATTTAGAATTTTCCACTTAGAGAATCCACACAGCTCAGCCCTGTGGCTCCATCCCATTGTCTGCCTCATGGAGCTGAGCTTTCATGTTTGCTTTCCAACATCTGTTTACTTCTGTCTGCATAAGCCTTCCCTTACTTTTCTTATAATACATTTTCAGTGTCATTCTTCACTCAGCATGGCTTTTGTGATCAGTGGAAACAGGCTCATTGGAGTGAAAAGAAAACTGTACTGTTCTGTTCCCATGTTGTGATGTGGATGGTGTGGAATATTTTCAAAGTAGCAGACCACCTAGACCCAGTAGTTATGGTTTATCACAATGACTGCTAAATAGGAGATTAAATTTTTCATATATATATACATATATATACATACATTTTCATATATATATACATATACATATATACATACATATACATATATATACACGAATATATATACAGATATATTCATGTATATATATACATATATATATACATACATTTCATATATATATACATTTCATATATACATACATATACATATATACATGTATATGATATATACATATCATATATATACATATGTATACATATATATGTGTATATATATGAAACATTGCCAGACAGAAGAAACCTCCCTTCAAATTGTTGGCCAGGGTAGTCCAAGACACTCCCCAAAGCTACATAAGCTATTGCCACAGCACTTGACTGCCTCCCAGAACTTGAAGGTTAAGACTCTATTGCTGAAGAGAAGACATACTTCAAACATAGGATTTGGAGCAATGGATCTGGAACTGACCTGGAAGTTACCTCCCTGAGGCTAGCTTTCATAGTTTTGGAAGACACTATTGAAGCTGCTAAGGGAGAACATCAATCAATGGTCCAACCCCAGCTTTAATAACCACAACAATGACCAGCACAGCTAAGTAAATTGGTACAGTAGTGGCTCTTTTATCTTTGGGGTAATCAACAACTACCTAATTGGACTTAAAGCTTACTCAATGGGAGGGAACTCATGTGGTACTATAAACATAACCAAATACACGTGGCTGGAGAAGTCATAGATCTTAGAGAAAACCCTAAGGATGTCACATCCCTAGACAAATGTAATTTACTAAATCCTAAATATGGATCCTTATATTTACAGACAGATTATGCCAGTCATTACTCACCAAAGAAGCTTCTTTTGTAACAGAGATTATTACAGAGTTCCACAACTGATCACACATAAGTGTCTGTGAGATGCCTCACCTTACGTAACAACATCTACAAGGGAACCCGTACATCTAAGGCTCATCTAAGGAACATAGTGGAACAAGGGGTAGAGAGAATGCTCATGGGTCTCTTAATTCTCATCAGTGAAGCTCCCTCGTGCAACAGAGGGCAATGAACACAAAAGGCCACAAATGGCCAAAGTGTGGAGAATGAGAGTCTACAGACTATGGGTCCCTGAACAGGACTCCTATGTTGAACTTCAACCACCCAGAGCTCAGGGACCATTTCAGAAGAGTGGGTAGAAAGATTATAAAACCCAAGGAAGGAAGTTCATGACCATATGGAAACAGAGTCTTATAGGGTCCTGGGACCTTGCTCCTAAGAACCTACAGCAATTGTGTCAACAAACATAGGACTCATGCAAACTCAAGCAGACAAAAACCCAGCATAGAACTGGGGAAGTGTGCAGCAGACCCCAAACTTAGCTGAAGAACTGTGGGAAGCTAATTACTGCTGGGTGATGAAGAGCTGATCTTCTTCAAAGGAGAGACTCTAGATAGGTTGACTACACCACAGTGGATAAACTCATACAGAGGGACATCTGCGTACACTAACTTGACTTGATAGGCCTTAACATACATGACAGAATGCATGAAATCCTGTCGGCTATGGGAGGTCCACATCGGGGAGGGAGTTTAAAGATGATTAAGATGTTTTATATGTAATAGACAAAATTTCAATAAAAATAGACATTTAAAAAATGGAGTTTGAGTTGGGTATGGTGGTGCATACCTTTAATCCCAACACTGGGGAGGCAGACCAGGTTGATTCATCTGAGATTGAGGCCAGACTGATCTACATAGTGAGTTCCAGGCCAGCTGGGGCTACAGTGAGACTCTTGTCTTAGGAAAAAAATTGAGGTTTTTGGTTGAATTAATTTGTTCTTTTCTTTTTTTTTTGTCTTTTTGAGACAGGGTCTCCCTTTAGTCCCAGCTGGCCTGGAGCTCACTTTGTAGACCAGGCGGGCCTTGAACTCACAGAGATCCACCTGCCTCTGCCTCCCAAGTGCTAGGATTAAAGGTGTGTGCCACCATGCCCGGCTTGTTCTTTTCTTAAAAATAAATTGCATTTAGTGTGCATGCGTGTGTGTGTGTGTGTGTGTGTGTGTGTGTGTGTGTGTGTCTGTGCCTGTGCAGAGGTTTGGAGGACAATTTTTGGGAGTCAGTTCTCTCCATCATGTGGGTTCCAGGGAAGGAACTCAAGTTTGTCAGTCTTGGCAACACCTTACCCTCTGAACCATTCACGGGCTCTCATTTGCTTTGAAAATTATTTCTTTAAGAGTTTTAAGTGGGGCCAGAGATGTAGTTCGTGGTTAGAGTGCTTTCCTAGCACATGCACAGCCTTAGATTCAGTCTCTAGCTCAAAAAAAAATAAATAAATAAAAAATAAAAATTGGTTTCAGCTTTCAAATAGAAAATATGAGGATCTTTTAGAATAAACATTCCTGAAAGCAAATAAATTTAACAAGAACTCATACTTTGTCTACTCCTAAGTGATAGTAGAACAGGGAAAAATAAAACCTTCCCAGTTATTTTTTTTTTAACTGAAGAGATGGCTCAGTGCTCTTACAGAGGACCTGGGTTTGGTTCCCAGCACCCAAACGACAGCTAACTGGCATAACTCCAGTTCCAAGTGATCTGATGCCCTCTTCTGGCCTCCATGCACATTGCACAACACAAAAACAAAATATTTTTAAGGGGGTTTGTCCAGGTGTGGTGGCGCATGCCTTTAATCCCAGCACTCAGGAGGCAGAGGCAGGTGGATCTCTGTGAGTTCAAGCCTAGTCTACATACCAAGCTCCAGGCCAGCTGTGACTAAAGGGAGATCCTGTCTCAAAAAGACAAAAAAACCAGGGGGGGGGGTTGTAGAAGAAGACAGAAAAGTATTTCAAGGCTGGGAGTCTGGGCCCTAAAGGATCAGTGGCTCTGAGATAGTTTTATAGGAATGAAGAAGTGATGTTTTGAGGAACTCAAGAGGTGGTGGTGTAGCAGAAGTGCAGTAGAAAAACTTGACAGGCTTCTTCTGAGCAGGTCGTGGGGGAGTTGGACGGGTTGTTGGGTATGGTTAGCAGTGGGTGTGGCAGGCCTGGGCTAGAACTCCTGCCTTCTGTGTAGACAGATTAGAAATGGGCAGCCCTTCCTCCAGTGGGTTTTTCTAGACACCTGGCAGCAAGATTGGGTGTCTGAAGAAGTCACAACTGACTTTATCTAGTGGTGGCCTGGATAAATTCTCCAGGTGAAGATCAAGAACTTTTGATTGAAGCAGGAGTTGGAAGGAGCAGAAGTCCAAACCTGAGGTCCTGTAGAGTTCAGAGCACTAGGAGAGAGGTGCTGAGACACGTGGGCCTCGGTCAGTTATCCTGGAAAAGGAATCTTACTATGATGTATACACGAAATATGTGTGTATGTGTGTCTCTGTGTGTCCGTGTGTATATGCAAAGGATTATGTACACACACACTTACGTACATACATCTACATTGTGCATGAAAAAAAGAGCAATAAAATGCCCTGTTCCCATTCTGCATCAGTAGGAACTAGAGCATCACAGGCACCTTGGAAGCCCCAATGGACCCACCTAGTAGCCCTCTAAGTTTCCTTAGAGGAACTGTTCTGAATTTCATATTTGTCATTTCCTTATTTTTCTGAGTAAGTTTGTTTCCTTAAATAGCCTACTATAAAGTTTTGTTTCCCTCTGGGCTGTGTTAAATGACATTCTTGCACCATTTGCCTTTTTCAAGATTCATCCCTGTTGATGCATGAAACTCATTTATCTTCCCTGCTACACCACATTGTATGAGTATACCACAGTTTATTTATCCCTCTCCTCTCAATGGGTATCTGGGTCATTTCCAGTTTCTCGTTATTTTTAGCAGTGCTACTGTGAACATTTTTGAGTGTGCATCCTGCTGCCGCTTCTCTGAGATGCCTGGGGGAAGCATTCTCAAGTCATAGCCTATGTATACCCTCCTCTTGACTGGGTGATGCATACCAGTGGTCTCCAGAGTGGTTCTACCACTTGTCATGCCTACAAGGACATAGTAGCTTTTAAGAGGAAGGGGTCTAGAGGAAAGATGGAGAGCAGGCTCAGTATTGGAGAACAAATGGACGGCATTAGATCGTGATGATATACAGCTCCCCATTGAAGCATGGAGTAGACACAGGTGGGAAAATGACAAGAATCAGATGTGGGTGCTAAACTGCTGCTGGGAAAACTGAGAGGTTATCTTATATGGACTGGACGTGGTCCACGGAAGGAGCAGATTCCATCTTGCTGTAATAAACATGCCCAGTTCTCTCCATTTTCCCGCCTTCAGTGCACTATGTGGCGCGCAGATGCTGCCAGTACTGACGTGCTGTTTCCATATCAAACTGATGACGGCTTGGATTCTAACAGAGATATCAAAACAGATAGCCACAGAAGCATGTAAATATTTGGGCAGTTACCTTTCTGTAAACACTAGAAATTCTGCCAGCCATGTTGTATCTTCCACATTTAGCAAATGTACACAAGGTCTGACACTGCTCTCTGATTTACTTCTAATTTGACCTGATGAAAACTCAAAACTGCTCTGGAGCTGTTCACTCACTTGACCTGAGAAAAGCAGGTCTCTGGCATGATGGCACATTAACTAGCTTTAACAGTCCTTGCTGAGCTGACTGATGCCTTTTGCATATTCTGACCACTCTGATATTTAAGCCAAAGGGATATGTTTGCTTTTCATATAATTTCCATTTCTTCCAAATGTAGATTTGGGGAAGGGTAACTTCTTTTATTGCTATTATTGAAATGGAAAGTAGAGCATTAAACCATTAACAGCACATGGCCTCTGGAGGCTCAGAAGGATAGCTTTTTTTAACTTGTTATTTTTGGTCCCTCTTCATTAATAACATTCATCAGATTTATTTGATTCCAACCTAGAGAGATCACTGATGGTAGTGTTTTCAAGATATCTTAATCACAGTTTCCGTCATCTATTGACTAATATTGTCTGCTTGAAACTTTGATGATGACATTTCCTATTTGAGAAGACAACATTCTGTAACTAACATGTATCCACTATAAAAAAAAAACAAAACTGAAAAGATACTCAAAGACCCACAGTTGAAGTTTCATCACTGACTCTGTGATACTCCATGGAGTAAAAGTAAAGTATTAGCTAAAATGTTGATTGTCAAAATTACTTAAATAAATTGAACAAATAAAGCAGGGTGGCAAAAAGCTTATGGAATATGCAGTTATTTATTTATTTATTTTTTTTTGTCTTTTTCAAAGGCGAAAGTCTTATGTGGGAAAAGCCTACCGAAATGGTCAGTTGTATTTGCATTATGAGATTATGGGATTTCCTTCTCCATGTTTGCTAATGTGGTTATATAATTTTATAATAAAATTAATTAAAAGGATGAGACGTCAGTCTGGATTCAAATTGCTGCTCTTCCATTAACCAGCTGCTTACTGAGGAGCTGGCTGCCTGAAGAAGTAAAAAGGCGTTTCATCTCTACACGCACCCCTTCTGCAAGGCTGTTGGCAGTGGACCGAGGCCCCAGCTCCCACTGTTTCCCCTTTTCTGGTGAAACTGGTCCCACCAGGCCACACCCAGAAGCCATGAGTAGTGTCCTTTTATTGTCTAGTTTCTATTTTGTCCAGTCATGGCTTAGCTCTGATCTCAGAAAAGTCTTATGACCTCTTGGAGCTCTGTTTGAGCACTGACAACTGATGCTGATTTTAGAGAAATGGTTGATGTGTAGGAATTCTTGGCCTTACACATATGGCAGGAGGGGAAGTCTGAACAATGGAACTTCCTCCAGCCTGAGAATTCAGCTGTTCAGATGTACGTATTTGACAGAAATAGGATTTTTTGTTTAAAGGTATCCTTGTTGACTTCTCTTTTCTAGTAAAGAGGAAATACATGTTTGCTAAACAGGCAAGTCATTTTCTTGCTTCTTCCAGATTCTTTGGACAGAATGGTACAGATCAGCCAAGATCCCCAGGGCGACTGTGAGCCCAAACCTGTTAAACTAAATTTTTTTTAATTAATTAATTTATTTATTTTTATGTGTATGAGTGTACTGTCTGCATGTAGGTTGGTGGACCTGTGTCATGCAATGCCTCGGAGGTCAGAAGAGGGTGTTGGATTCCCCTGGAACTGGAGTTAAAGACAGTTCTTAGCCGCCATATGGGTGCTGGAAATCGAGCCCGGGTCCTCTGCAAGAGCAGTCATGCTCTTAACCGCTGAGCCATCTCTCCAGCCCCCAACTAAAATTTTCAAACTGTGATGTTTCTGAGAAAGTTAGGTTGGTATAATTAGGACCAGGGATGTACCTTGAGATCTATCACTAGTTTCTGAGAAAGTTAGGTTGGTATAATTAGGACCAGGGATGTTCCTTGAGATGTCAGTGCCTCATGTATTTCTGAGTAAATTTACTCATGGAACAGAGGGAAATTGATTTCTGAACAGTAGGAGCCAGCCATCGATACCTGGGGAATTTTCCCCTGAGTTTAGGGAACATCTTTAGCAAAGGTTCAGTTAAAACCTTGGGTTTGGGTTATTCTATCTACTAGGATCAGACTCAGAGCATCTAGCTCTCCTCAGACTCTTGGACCTCTAAACAGAGAGAGAAGTACATTCTTGTTCTATTCTGGACTAGGATCCAAGTCTCTGCACTCTCTGTTCATGTCCCATCTAGAGTAGTTCTTCCTTCCTTGCTTTGGAGCAAGTTACTAGACATGCTGAGCCTCCGTTTCAGAATAAGATGAGAGGTAGAATTTCTAAGGACTCTTCTCGTTCAAAAGTCCAAAAAGGATTCAGTGGTTGCTTTGTGTGTTAAAATAAAAAGTCAGCATCTTGAGAGGTACAAATTATTAAAGTCATAGGGGAATCGATGTAAGTTCATACTCCTTTAGGTTTAAGGTTAGGATCTGGCCCCTCGTATTCTGGAGTTGCTTGGTGGGATCAGCACATCTCCACTCAAGGCCACAGTTCCTCATGGCCCAATTTTCATGGTTCTGTACCAGTTCAAACTAGCGTGAGGCGAACCAGAATATAGGGACAGGAACTTACTGGTAAATAAGCTGTTTAAGAACAAGAAGAAAACAAAGAAAAGAAGTAAGGGGAGCTGGAAAGATGGCTCAGCAGTTAAGATCACTGGCTTCTCTTGCAGAAGACCTAGCACCCACATGGCCATTAACAACTGTTAACTGTTCATAACTCCAGTTCCAAATCTATTGCCCTCTTCTGACCTCTCCCTGCATTGCATGACATGAGTGCACTTACATACATGCAGGTGATATGTTCATACACATAAAATAAAAATAATAATAAATAAAATATTTTTTAAAAGAAAAAACAAGTACAAAGTGTAAAGATTGGGTAGAAAGAGGTAAAGCGATTCCCACTCACAGGCACCATGACACCTTCTACAGATAGATCCCGAGGAATACAGCAAGGAGGGGTTGAGTTTAGTAAATCATAGGATACAAAGTCAGTAGGCAAAAATCAGGCCTATTTCTGTATGTTAGCAGCTCATAGCTGGAAAATCATAAAGAAATAAGTACAGTAGTACCTGGAAAACATAAAATAAAAGTAAATTTTATACAAACCAGGTGATTGTCACTCTCTCTGGAGGCACTTGGATTCAGTGGATTCTAGACTCCCTAGGCAGCCCAATATGAAGTAGACTTTGGGTTTCTGTTTGCTTGGGGTTTTTTGTTGTTCTTCTTCTTTTTTGTTTTGTTGGGGTTTTTTGGGGTCTATTTTCTAAGGGAAAAGGTTGTGTCAACTTGCATAATCGTTTGCCTTCATTGCAATATGGATTATAAACTTATGTCCACAATATTCAACAAGCAGCATTCCTAGGGACAGCTCATGATATGCCAAACGCATCTCTCTTCCACTTCCGGTTTGCGACATAGTCTTCAGTGACTTACAGAGCCAGGTAAGTCTCTGCCCTACAATCTTCCCTCAGAGAGTTATGTTTTCTCTTTATTCTTTCTTCCTTCTCTCTAGGGTGTGATGAGGCATTTAATCCATCAAACAACAGGAGAATCTACATAATGTATTTTTACATGCCCCCATCATTTTAATGGAATCATCCTTCTTTTAAAAGGCTTCATTAAGTCTATTGTTAGGATTGTAAAACTATCTAAGAGAGACAGAAGGGTTTTTCCCATTTTCAGAATTCAGACAGTTTTGTTAATTGCACTGCTTTACACGAACAGTAATTAAAGGGTTGGGAGAATGTGTTATATTTATTTATAGTAACACAGGAATGTCACATTTAGAGTCATTACTGCACAGTCTACTTGATAACATCCTTTTGGGGAGGATAAAGGGTCATGACTGTTAATTGTAGCTCCAATGACTTCTTCGTAGAGTCTTTGATCTACCCGTGAATATGGGCATTAACAGATCCAGGTGTTATGTTAAGGAAGGGCCATACATAGTAAAGTTTTGTAAGAAATCTATATTACAAAGACTTAAATAGGCTTTTAAGGAGGGCCTGATGGTAAATAACCATAATCCCATCAGTAAGGAGGCTGAGGCAGAAGGGCCTCACATTCAAGGCCAGCCTGGGAAGCATAGCAAGACCCTATCTCAAAAAAGAGAAATAAATTTACTTTTTTAACATTTTAATTTTAAAAATTTTAAATTAAATATGTTTCTAATGTCAACAGTCTTTGGAGTTTAATATCCTAACTTTGAAAGGGCAATGGATATAGAACTGTTCCATAGTTCTTTAGTACCTCATTCCTAACTGCACTCTAACATAGCATGGCTGTCAAGCAAATAGAAAAAAACTCTTCTGGGTTGGAGAGATAGCCTAGTGGTTAAGAGTGCCGACTGCTCTTACAGAGGACCCGGGTTCGATCCCCAGCACCCACATGGCGGCCGAGAACCGTCTGAAACTCCAATTCCAGGAGAACTCCAGTTCCAGGGGAATCCGAGACCCTCTTCTGACCTCCGCGGCATTGCACGACACGGGTGCACAAACTTGCATGCAGACAGAACATTGATATACATATAGAAATAAATAAAAATGCCGGGCGTCGTGGCGCACGCCTTTAATCCTAGCACTTGGGAGGCAGAGGCACGCGGATCTCTGTGAGTTCGGGGCCAGCCTGGTCTACAGAGTGAGTTCCAGGACAGCCAGAGCTACAGGGAGACCCTGTCTCAAAAAAACAAAAAACAAAAAACAGTACCTGTGTCCTAACAGAATTCTACATGACCAGGAAAAGGGAGAAAGTTTATGATTATCTATAATGATTGGGAAAGCAAGGGAATGCTCTAGAAATCAGTGGTAGTGGAAAAAAAATCTGTTTGGGTCATATTTATACTGGTAATTAAGATATTGTTCAATAATGTCCAATTTGTAGGCAAGACTACTTCAGTGAGAAAGAAACTACATGATGCAATGTGCAGAACAGATTTGTATGATTTTCCTTTATGTAAAGGACTCCCATCTTTCTGTTCTTGAACAGGCATTCTGGGTTTTTAGCTATCTTTTGATGTACTTTTCAGTACCTATGCTTGGAAGAGTTGTTTTCTTTTTTTGGGGGGGGTTCTTTTTGAGACAGGGTCTCCCTTTAGGCCATCTCTCCAGCCCCAGGTACTGTTTTATTCCTTGTGTAACCAGTGCTACCTTAGTGCAAGCCTTAAATTTCTGTTCTTTAAACTTCCCCAGTCTCCTGGTACCTGGACTGTCCTCAGATTCCTGTTCCCCGCCTCATCCTGACACATTCCCTGCTGTGTCTTCTCTGCGGATGGTCTGCCTTGACCCCCCCCCCTGCCCACCTCCTTCGTCATCTTTGATGGTTCTCTGTCGGAGTCCATGGCAGATTTCAGAGCTACCCCCATTTCCACCAGACACTGTTTCCTTTAGAGGTCCCTTTCAGGAACTCTTACACCATCTCCCTGTACTGCTGATATTCTGCTGCTCCCTCTATAGAGGTGTTTCAGGCAGGTTGCCAGCCTGCTGACCAACAGTGCCTGGGTAGCTTATACTTTCTATGGCTGAAGTCCATGAACTTCACAGGAGATGCTCTTCTCCACAGCAGCCTCTTCCCCATGGTGGTCTGCAGTTCTGTCCACTAAGCAACTAATCTATACTGTCTACTTGGCTCCACTGGGATCAGTGGATTTTTTTTTAGAATTTTGTAAGGGAGAGGGTCCAAGAGAATTAGAGAAAAGCTAAGTCCCTGGCAGCCCCGGCTGGGTGCTCTCCTCTTTGGATGCTGGCACAGGGTTGGCTCCTAAATGTCTGATGAAGGAATTGGGCCAGTACCCACAGCTTATCTATTTCAGTATTTCTTGGATTCATGTAGCTGGAAGTGACTGAGTATTGTCACCTCCAACTGCTTCATTTTGACAGCCAAGTAAGCTACAAGTCAAGAGAGGCTGAATGACCTATCCAGAGTCAAACAACAAAAGTCAGCTTCTGCCAGGCATGGTGGCACACACCTTTAATCCTAGGACTTGGGAGGCAGAAGCAGGTGGATCTTTGTGAGTTCAAGGCCAGCCTGGTCTACAGAGTGAGTTCCAGGACAGCTGGGGCTACAGGGAGACCCTATCTCGAAAAGACAAAAAGAAAAAAGAAAAAAGCCAGCTTCTTAGCATGCGCCTCCTAGCTACCAGCCCCCCATTTTACTACAGTGCAAGTGTGCAGCTCAGGGTTCTTTGATCCTGTCTGCCACTGTGGATTGGTGTCTGAGTGCCTTTCACGTGAGGGACCCTTTCCTTCAGTTGTCAGCTACATCTTGGAAAGGCTTTGATATGTTTCAGATTCTTTCATGTGTATACTTTAAAAAAATAAAAATAAATAAATAAAAAACCTAGATTTTACCATCAACCAGTGAGTTGGGTTCCCCAGGCCTTATGCCCATGTATTAGGTGAGAGAACAAGTTGCACCTGTAACCAAAAGTTGTACTTGTCCGAAGCCCACTGCCCAGTGAGTGACAGCAGATATTTTCTAGTGATGTTTCCCATTTCATACCTTATTCCAAAGTACATTCTGAAGCACACTGGTCCCAGGAGACCTTCTATGAAACATGGAGTGTGGATTTCCATTTGTCCCAAGGCCTGCAACCTCAGGGTATTGTCTGGGGATTTGAGTCATGATTCTCCTGGCCTGAGGAGAAGGTCAATAATCCAGTCCCAGGAACTGTGGAAGAGAGGAAGCTCCTAGAGTATACAGCCATCTATATAAGAGTCCAGTGCTGTGAGCTTAGCAAGGGGAGTGGTGGGGAGAGGTGGGTGCTGTGGCACTTGCTTCATTCAGGGCTACACCTATTAGCCTGGTGTCATCTAGAGTGAAGAGGATGAACCCCCCTTTTCTGTGTAACAGCATGTGGGGAGCTTGGTGATGAGAAGACTTTGACTTCAGGATCCACTGCTTCACCATCACCCTGAAAGAAGAAAGAATACTGCCTAGCCATGTCCCATAGACTTCCCCGCAGGTCTTAGGTTATTGGCCCTCATTGTAGTTCTTAGATAATAAGGGGTAATTTGAGGCACTGTAACAGTGTGGGCAGGTAAAAGCTCCAAACTGATTTGTTGTTCAAAGATGGAAAGGATAAGATACGCAGGTTGAGGAGAGTAAACTCAAGAAAGGGAAAAAAAGTATTTTTCTCTCCCCAAAGCAACATTGTGCCTCAAAAATAGCTGTGGTTGTCCTTTCTCAGGAGAAGCTCAGGAGTTCCAGGCTCTGGTGATGAGAGTAGGATGGCATGACCCAGCTCCCACATGTGTAGTACCATTGCTTTATACTCTGCCCTCCCCCCCCAAATTAGCAAGGACTGGAACGATTGTTGGGACATCTAGGAGCAGATAAACTGTGGAGGTTGCTGTAGCTGGGATAGCCTTTTGAGCTTTTGACGTTGATAAGGGCATGAAAACCACGTTGCAGTACCCCACAGCATCTTTGAACCAGCCTGCAATAAGGTCAAGGAGCACCCCGCTTCTTAATTGACTGGATCAAGAACAGATAATAATACCTCCCATTGTGAAATGAGAACTTCATAAATTCTGAGATCCTTAGATGAAAGCTTCTACTGAATCAAAACTATCATTATTCTCCAGGGCTTTACTCTTCTGTAAATAAAGGCCATAGTTTATTCTCTGGCTCCTTTGCTTTAAATGACTTCAGAGCTGGCCTGTCTCAGTGACCACCTCCCACCCAGGCCATGTGTTTCTCCAGGATCATGGGTGTATATAGAGGCACAAGGACAAAGTACAAGAGCAGTCTGCAGACTCTCAGGCGAGCTGCTGCTCCCATAGCCTGCGTTCTTGTCTATGCACATCCCTTCCTAAGAGGTCTCTCCTAGCTCCGCGGACTTGCGATTTTACCAAAGGTTAAACGAAGATTTTAATTTCTTTTTTTTTTTTTTGAGACAGGGTCTCCCTTTAGTCCCAGCTGCCTTGGAGCTCTGTAGACCAGGCTGGCCTTGAACTCACAGCAATCTGCCTGCCTCTGCCTCCCAAGTGCTGGGATTAAGGAGTGCACCACCACACTCAACTAATTTCTTATTATAAATGTGTGAGTACCTGGCATGAAAACTAGGTTCTATTCTAGGTATTTGGGTTAAATAAAAGAACAAGGTCACTTATTCTAGCTGGGGAAAAGGGATTAGGTGATAAGCAGTAATCCTTAACACATAACTCAATGAGAAAGCTTTAAAAAGGTAATCTGTCTTATGTGAAACAAAGTATTGTGGTAGAGGGGAGTGGAAATGCAGGCAGGGGTCGGGGAGGCTGTAAACACTTAACCTTGAAGATTCTAGGAAAAGAAATCTATTTAGTTTGGATTTGGGGATATTCTTGTTTGGGTGGGTTATTCTTGTATGAAGTAGAAGAAGGGATTAGAGAACAGAAAAGAAAAATGGATGATACCTTAGAAGGCTTTCTTAATGATCTAATGGTTTGTGTAGGATTAGCTCAAGATATATGTGTGCAGATGTTTGTTCATGGTAAGCTCACATGTCTAGATGTATGAGTGGTACACACACACACACACACACACACACACACATACAGATGCGTGATTCTGCTGCCTAAGGTGTAGTAGCAACTCAAGCAGGGAGGACTCTGTTCTTGGCATTCCTCCAAACCAGCTTTTAAGGCCAAGTGGGGGGGTCATAATAATGCAACCCTCCCATCCTATCATTTTACAAGGGAAGAAACTGAAACACAGAGATGCTAATGACTCACCAGAACCAGTGAGTCGGGTAGGAACCACGCCTGGCCTCTGTTCTGACCAGCAGTCACCCACCTTCCTGTGCCTCCCTGCATTCCTTTAAGGAGACTGCAAGCCCAGCTGTTTTCACCTCCCCTTCCGTTTTGCCTGTGGACCACTTCCACATTTGTAAAACTAATTGAAAAAAACTGGTAAGATACTTGCTCCAACCCTCTGTATCATTTTCTAATAATATAAAATAATGTATAGTTTAATGTTAATAACTTCAAAACAGCAAATTATTTACTTGTATTTCCATTTGCTGTAGTGGGGCACAGAATCTACAGCAGCCTTAAGTCCTTCTCCCTCTAGCTTTCCTCCCATTCTCCAGCCCTTACACATGTATCCCCCAAATCTTCCTAGCCATGGTTCACTCCCTATTCCCTCTTTCTTCCTGATTCTTCATCAAAATAAGACAGGTTGGGTGTGGTAGCACACACCTTTAATCCAAGCACTGGGGAGGCAGAGGCAGGTGGATCTCTGTGAGATCAAGGTGACTGAACTACATATCAAGTTCTAGGCTAGCTGGGGCTACAGGGAGACCCTGTCTCAAGGGAAAAGAAAAGGAAATGAGACCAGGATTAAGGCCTTCCCCACAGGGCAGACATTCTCTGGAATTCACATTGACAGCTGGAAGGAGACAGCCAAGGAACATGTGTTGTTCATTTACATTTCCTCACACCACTGCTAATTGCCATGCCAAGTTAGGCTTTCTTCTATGTTACCTCATATAATGTAATCCTCGCAGAAATACTGTGTAGTAGGTGTTGATATTTTCAGTTTAGGGACGGGAAAAACAAAGATGAAGTAATTGGCTCAGTATCATATGCTAGAGAGAATGCTGGGATCAGACCCTATATCTAACTATAAATCATTGCTCTTCCTTGTAAATAGAATAGACCTCAGAGATCCCATGTTATATCAGTTGCCAGGTTATAAAACAAACTCTTTATTCTTAGCCATTAAATCCGTTTTAGTATAGATCTTGAGTGCGTAGTAGATAAATAGGAAAAAGAAAATTCCCCCTATACCCAAAGCCTTGGAGAGTGGAATTTTTGTCTTGTTGGAAAACACTGTTTAAGGAGACCCCAGCTAGCTCTGTAGAGCCCTATTCCACCATAGCAGAGGTGATTCTTCAGTCTTTTAACACGAACATAGTGCTAATGGTAGGCCTGGCCATCTAAGGTAATATTTGTAATGCACAGAATAAAATGGTGGGAACCTTGGGCAGTTCCTTTGTCACAAGTCAGAAGATAAAGATGGATTCTGACAAACACAATTGGTTCACTGTGTGAATGCTATAGAACCTCTGGGTGAGCCTTCGGTGGTAACACCTTGATTGTTAGCTAGGATTAATTTGGGCAGGGAGTGGTAGAGGGGAAAGAATGGGAAGTGGAAGAAAGGATAAGGGGATGGAAAAAAAATAGCTAACCCAAACCAAAGAAAATACAAAGGGAAACCCAGACTAATGAATGAGAACAAATAAGGTAAAGCAGATGAGATACATTGAGTGAGGTACAATGAGCTAGAGGAAGACCGAAGATGTACCAGAGAGGCAAGGACACAGGGAATCAATCAGCAGCCGGGTCCCAGTGTTAACCGGCTAGGACAGCCTCTCTGCTTTCTTCAGGGATGCCATCCTGGCTCTCTTCTGGACTTCAGTAGACAGTTCACTTGGTGTACAGGAAGGTTCTCCTTCCACATCCCGAGATTGTGTATGCCACCTCAGGAGGACATTTGGAAGTAGAGGTAATCACTTACTGTCATTCAAATTGTCCCCTAATCAACTGACTAGGGGAGCAGCTCTCCCAGTGATGGTATTGTTATCAAGTACAGGTCTCACAACAGGGGGCTTTCATTTTTCCAGTGTTTTCAGTGAAAGCTTTTTAAAGACCACATACTTACAGATGGATATCAACTGTTGCTACTTTTCCACTGAAAGCTATCCTGCCAAAATTATTTTCCAGTTAACAGTGCTGTTTGACTTCCCAGTGACCTATATCTACAGTTGACGACTTTATGTCCGTCTTTGTCTTCAGTTCCGGAGGTGTAGTGATATGCTGAACTGATTAAAAATAGCATTCTAGTGGAATTGTTGGGTGTGTTGTAATGTTGGTTAGCTATGAATGGGAAGTTGTTTCCTGAGGAAATTTGATGAACTGAAAGTCAACTTGAACATTTAGATATTTTCTGTGAGAATTTTTTGCCCTTCCTTCTGTTTTATTTTTAAAGTCTACCAGTTAATTTATAATTCTCACCCGAGCACACATTTTAAGACTTGTAATAGTTTTCTGAGGTCTGTTGTGCTAGCATGATCTAAAAGTTCACATGAAGCATTTGCCAGCGGAGCATGTGAGCATGTGGAACCCCAAAATAAAGGGGGAACTTTCACTTCAAACATTGGATGTTTTTTGGAAGGAGGAACAACATGTAACAAGTTCTCATTCTTAAAAAAGGAAGACAAGAGAAAGTACATCAGACATTTTAACTGATGTTCTCTCACCAAGCCTTTAGGATCTCAAGGCTAAAGATGGCACACAGAGACATTTTGATTTTGTTATGCTTTTTTAAAAAAATTGAGACATTTGAAAATCAAGATATTTCACATTAAAAAATCTAGATTTATGTTTTCTCTTTAAAAATGGGATTATCTGGCAACATTGGGGCAGCCTCTTGGCAGGCATGGCTAGAGCTGAGCCGCCTGGTGACCTTGCCATAAGTAGCTGCTTCTGGGCTCTGTCTTGCCCCTCATAGGTCTCCACAGTTATTGTCTCTGGCCATGAATGCTGGTCTTCATGTTTCATGTAGTTTTTTATAATAAAGAGTATTTTTCTGCACCTATTTGTAAATGTGAAAGAGACGGAGACAGAGTCAGTGGCCTCTTTTCACTTGTCCCAGCAAGCGTGCTCAGGTGTGTCACCTGTTCAGTGGCACTTGGTCTCCCTGTTGCTCTTAGCTCACATCCTGTTCAACCCGCTGCAGTGCTGTCTCCACTGCTGCCGCCTCCCTGACTGCCTGACACAGGTGCATCCCAGGCCGGAGGTCTTCATCCTCCTCACCATCAGAGGCAGGTCCGCTTTTGGTGGATCAGCTCTTTGCTCCCTGGTCCCTGAGATTCCTCCTCTAACAGACTTCCTTCTCTGCCTTATCCATCTGTTTGCTTCTCAGCCTCCTCCTTTACTCCTTCTTCAATTAATATTTTTCATCATTATTCAAGTATTATTCAAATATAAATTATTTTCAAATCAATACAGAAATGTATAAAGTAAAAATAGTCTTTTCTTAAACATGTTTCTTCCTACTCCTTTTTACAGAGTCAACCATGTTTAACCCTTATGTCTTTCTTTTCCTGACTCTTTTTCAAGTAATATGGTTTGTTGTTGTTAAATATAAACAAGATCATCTTATGATACTGCTTTTTAAAACGGCGCTGACTCTGGTTGGCATAAATCATCTATTGTATGATTAGCCAACTACTAGAATGCTGATGTTTCCTAGCACAGCACTTCAGTAGCTACAATTCTTGTCATGTTGTTGTTGTCGATATTATTATGTATCCGTTTTTCCTGAGACTCTGAGCTGGCTGGGGCAGTGTCTTTCATATTCCTCTGTGTCGGAGTACATATTCACTGAGTTAATGAGTGATCCCCTTTAGTTAAATCATTCTAATTAAGCTATACATATAATATTTATGTTATAATTTAAATCCAAATTTAAGTATCCTAAACTCCATAGTAAGTATATTAGTATATATATTATGTTACACTAAATATTTCCTAACACATACTAATTTTAGTTTCTTCATTAAGAACACCCTAATAGGAAAAAGAAATTTGCATGTCACTTGTTTGGGTTTCAAGAAGTGGTGGCTGAGGGTTTTGTTCTGTATATTTGCATGTCACTTGTTTGGGTTTCAAGAAGTGGTGGCTGGGGGTTTTGTTCTGTATATTTGCATGTCACTTGTTTGGGTTTCAAGAAGTGGTGGCTGGGGGTTTTGTTCTGTATATTTTAAATGAGTGTGTATTTTGGCATGTTGACAAAGCAGATAGTATTTTGTATGCAATTCATTCTTCATAAAAGTATCATTTATCTTTAAAGGGAATATAAATACACAATATATAAACAGGGCTGTCTTAACACAATATCTCTTCAGTAGGAAGTAGCTGAGATTTATAAAGTGAGCCTTGTCAAATACAATTTGAATCTAATGCTGAGGGGTTTCATTCAGTATCCTGCTGCTGTTAATAGCCCCGTTTAAGCAGAAACCAATGAAAACATCTATCATCTGCTAGCTGTGGGATGCCTTCCAAGCTGTGTCATGGTCTCGTAATGTTCTTGGGTTTGTGGGCTGAGGAAATAACTCTAGGGTGTCCAGAGTTGAACCTTAAGCTGCTTTTGTCAGAGGTGGATCAGTCTATCACTCCTGAGTTGAAATGAGACTTTTAAATACTCTTCATAGCTCTCTAACCACCAGACCTTCTGGAGGAGACACCAAGGGTAAGTGTGGGATAAGATTTTAAAGTTGTATTTGGGTATTTGCAGGAGTAGGGAAGGTGGGACTGTCATTAGGAATGAGCTGAATCCAGTTGGTCATATGATTCCATACTTGTACAAATTTGAAAAATGAGTAAACAAGCACAAGTTTGACAGTAAAGAAACAGAAAACTAGAAACTCCATAAAGACCTTTGCAGTGTATCTGTAAGACCGAAATTCTGTCTAAGGGTTAAAGCATAGCAAAAGCTCAGTTATACTATGGTGAGGGTCCTGGAGAAAATGGTTCAAGAGAGACATTTAATTTTATTTATTTATTTTTAAGATATTTTATTTTATGTGTGTGAGTGTGTTGCCTGCATGTCACCTGTGTCATACAATGACAGCCAAGGTCAGAAGAGGATGTTGGATCCTCTGAAACTGGAGTTATAGACAGTTGTTAGCTGCCATGTGGGTTCTGGGAGTCAAACTCCAGTCCTCTGCAAGAGCCCCCAGTGCTCTTTTTTTTTTTTTTTTTTTTTTTTTTTTTTTTTTTAAGGGATTCACAATATAAGACACAGTTGTTTTCAGATCACATTAACGTTGCTCAGTTTGCCATACAATTAGGTAATTGGTGCTAGCATCCACAGATGAAGGGATACCATTCGTCGTTTGTTTTTCGATGGACTGTGTTACTTCATTCATTTAGGCATGATAGTCTTCTAGCTCTATTCATTTACCTGCAATGATGTCGTCTTTCTTTACTGCTGCATAGAACTCCATTGTGTAGATGTACCACATTTTCTCTATCCACTTGTCAGTTGAGGGGCCCTTGGGTTGGTTCCAGCTCTTTGCTATTGTGAAGAGAGCTGCAATAAACATGGCTGTGCATGTATCTCTGCAGTAAGATAAGTCTTATGGGTACATACCCAGGAGTGGTATGGCTGGGTCAGGTGGCAAGTTCATTTTGAGTCTTCCAAGGGTTCTCCACACTGCTTTCCATAGTGGTTGTATGAGTTTACATTCCCACCAGCAGTGGATGAGTGTTCCCCTTTCCCCACAATCTCTCCAGCACTTGGTATCATTTGTTTTCTTGATCCTAGCCAGTCTTACTGGAGTGAGATGATATCTTTTTTTTTTTATGTTTTTTTTTTTAATTTTTATTTATTTCGGTATGTGTATGAATGTACTGTCTGCATGCAGGTCTGTGCACCCGTGTCGTGCAATGCCGCGGAGGTCAGAAGAGGGTCTCAGATTCCCCTGGAACTGGAGTTCTCCTAGAATTGGAGTTTCAGACAGTTCTCAGCCGCCATGTGGATGCTGGGGATCGAACCCGGGTCCTCTGTAAGAGCGGTTGGTGCTCTTAACTGCTAGGCCATCTCTCCAGCCTGTGAGATGATATCTTAAAGTGGTTTTAATTTGCATTTCCTTAATTATTAGCAATGTTGAACACTTTTTAAGCTGTTTCTCAACCATCTCTAATTCCTCACTTATAAAGTCTCTGTTCAGTTCTTTGCTCTGTCTTTTGAGTGGGTCATTTGTTTTCTTTCTTCTTTGTTTTTTGAGTAGTTTATATATTCTGGAAATCAATGCTTTGTCAGATGTATCTACGGTGAAGGTTCCCAGTGCTCTTAACTGCTGAGCTGTATCTTTAGCCCTAAGAGCTATATTTTAAAGATAGGTTGAGAGGAAAGAATTTTCCAGTTTAGGAACTGTCACAAAATAACAGTTGGAGGTCTAGCTATAGACTCTTGACTATAGATTGCAGTAGGATTTTTACATTGGAATAAGAGTTCAAATGACTTGACCAGAAAAGAAATAACATGGTCATGCCTGTACTGACACCTTATATATAATGAGTGTACTAGCATTTACAGCCTCCTTTGTGGAATTTTGGTTAGTTATCTGCATTAAACCTTGGTGAAAAGTATAAGCTATTTGAGGACTGAATCTTCAGAATTACTGATGGGAAGCTGGAGGTAGGGAACTAAGGAGGGAGAAGAGAGAGATAGGCCACTTGCTCTCAGTTTCTGGGCCTCTGCCTGAAATGAGGAAGAGGGCGGGAGGTGATCACAGTCAAGACTGGCAAGGGGAGCCCCTGACACTGTTAAAGGCCCCAGGCTGAGAGCAAGGAGGGTCAGAGGTTGCTGGTGAATTTGCTAAGAATACATACATTTTGTGAGAGCCAGGGTCCCAGTATGGTGGGATGCGGAAGTCCCTGGTGACCAAGTTATGCAATTGAAGGAATGAGAGGAAAGTGAAGGTCAAAGTGATACTTGTAAATCAGGGAGCTGCTACAATGCTACAGTTTGGAAGACAACAGCACCCTGACAGCATGAGGTCATGTTCTGTGCTGCTTATTTGCAGTTTGTTGAGTTTTATGTCCCTCAGGAAATAGCTGTGGCCCGTTTGTAGACTACTCTGGTAGACAAGGCACATGACAGCAGCATCAGAGGAAACTAGTCAGCAGTGGCAGCCCCAGGCAAAGGGTGAGGTCGCATCACTGAGATGAAGCCAGGTCCCTGTGGATACCCATGTCAGTAGCCTATGGGAATCAGATAGCACAGTCTACTAGCTTGGCCAACATCATGTAAATGAATGGTACTGTCATCAAACATGTGTGATTGCAAAGGTTGTGCCATTGGAAATGTAACACATGCCAGTAGAGTTGTCATCATATATAAATGTGCCTTTGAAAAGAAACATAGAAAAAAGGAGTTTATAATATTGTTATTAAACCAATCCAGCCACTCTTGAGCTGCCAGTACCTAGAATGGTTTGTGAGTTGGGCACATGCTGCTGTTACCTCCAGCAGCCCCCTTCCCTGCCAGACTGATACTGTACCTGGGAGTTGCAAGGAAGGAGTATAGCCTTTCTTTCAGCCTTTCACCCTTGCTGGATTGTGCAGGATTAAAAATACAAAGCTACTCTTGGCTTGGTGAATCTGTGTATCAGCCTGGTCAAGTAAATTTCACCACACTGCTAGTAATTCAGGTAAACGGCGCCCAGAGGAGGAAAGTTGACAGCCATCAGGCCCTCTGTGCTCTCTGTGCCATTCTCACACTTGACTGGCTCTTCAGGGCACACGTGTATAGATACAGGATTTGTTGGCCAACTCTGCTTTCAGAGGCTGGCCAGAACTGCAGCCCAGCACTGCAGTGACCAGCAGTGTCCAGTGGAAGAGGCACATTGCTCTCGATAGAAATGGAAAAGAGACACAGCTTTTGTTGATTAGGCAATGCCTATATTTTCTCTTGGATCAGAAACCATTGGCTATTAATACAGGCTTTCTATTTTCAAATTTAATTTAGTCTTCAAGAAAAGCAGTGTTTCTTTGTCAGATAGTTGAGGTCTTTGTGTATGGAGCTGACAGATGGAGACCATAAATGGTGAATTCACTTGGATGAATTCAGAGCCCAGGAGATCATCCTTGGACTGTGGTGGTCAGCCAGAATGCTGACAAGGCTGGGTTCAGAAGAGTTAGGTACAAAGAATGTAAAAAATAGTGAAATATCTCTGTGCTACCACCAGGGCATCTGTTGTAGCTGTTATTAAATGAATGTGTCTATATGAGTTCTGTTGGGGGCATGTTCTAGGAGTAACTCACAGAATAGTACTTGTAGCATAGAATATTTGAGAAACCAAAAAGACCTCATCTGAAATCTATCCTCATTGTCAACTATTAATATTATTATCATGCTCGAAAGTGTGAATTGTTGAGATAAACACTTATAAGATTAGGCCTTCTGGCAACCAAATAAGTAAGTGGTCACCATTGTTTTTAAAATTCAAGAAGCACTGAAAAGTACAAAGAAAAAGGCGAAAATTATTCAAGTCTCACTTGTCTTGTCCTCCTAGAAATCAGCATCATATATATGAGTAGACGGAGGACTTGATATCATTGGTGTTGAACTTTGTAGGTCAGTTAGTAATCCGTTTTATCATTTAATGAACTACTGTGTACTCTATATTGTTAAATATACTTTTACATTAAAAAATTAACATCAGGGCTGAAGAGATCGCTCAGTGGTTAAGAGCACTGGCTGCTTTTGTGGAGAACCCAGGTTTGGGTCCCAGCACCCATGTGGTGGCTAACAACCATCTGTAACTCCAGTTCCAAGGGATCTGATGCCCTCTTCTGGCCAATGCAGGCATTGCACATCATGGATCCATTTACATTCAGGCAAAACATTCATAAACACATAAAAATAAAAAAATACATTTTTAAAAGTTGATGTTTCACCAAATTCAGTTGCACCTTATTAACTTACTTAATGTGTCATTCATTCACTAAGTATTTTGGGTGGGAAGGGTCTGCCACATAGTAGACATTATTCTAAGTTCTGCAAATATAGCAACAAGCTCTGTATTGTTGAATATTTAGGTTATTACTGGTTCCTCTGTTTTATAAAGAGCGTGCACTGAATACTAGTTCATGTCTGCACACTTACTTTCTCCTTACAGTGGGTTCCTAGGCGAGTCAGTGGGTCTGTATATTTTTCTGTTGGATCCACACTTATCTCTTAATCACTCTTTAAAAAAAAGTATAAAATAATGCCAGTATTTCAGTGGTCCCACGATTGCATTTTTCACTGGTTATCTCCTTTGCTTTTGTAAGTAAAGAGTGATGCTCCAGTATTTTCACATATACTTTAACCTTTTTAGGCTGCTTAAAATGGAAGTTTTTACTAAGAAGTAATGACCCTCATATGATCTGTAGAGTGCCATTTCTTCGAGTCTTGATTTTATTCCCCTTAAAGAGAAAAGGTTTTAGGCCAGGTGTGGTGGTGCACGCCTTTAATCCTAGCACTTGGGAGGCAGAGGCAGGCGGATCATTTTGAGTTCAAGGCCAGCCTGGTCTACAGAGTGAGTTCCAGGACAGCTGGGGCTACAGGGAGACCCTGTCTCGAAAAGACCAAAAAAAAAAAAGGAGAGCTGGGCGTGGTGGCACACACCTTTAATCCTAGCACTCGGGAGGCAGAGGCAAGCGGATCTTTGTGAGTACAAGGCCAGCCTGGTCTACAGAGTGAGTTCCAGGACAGATGGGGCTACAGGGAGACCCTGTCTCGAAAAGACCAAAAAAAAAAAAGAGAGAGAGAGAGAAGGTTTTTGGATTTGTTTTTCACTTTTTCATGGTCAGTTTAGAATTAATGAGAGATTGAAGATTGTCAGTTACAGGTAACTGAATCCTTGCTGTAAAGATGTTGTGTAAAGACTATTACCATCTTCCACAGTATTGGTTTTAGCATTGGTAACAATGATTAGATGATTTTAATCCAGTAGTCTTTCTTAGATAAGATATCCTTTGAATTTAATATCAACTTGTATTGATTACTCTTTATTTTCAAATATATGTCATTGTTTTGAAAATTAACAAAATCAAAGAGACCTTTAAGGAATAACTCATAATCTAAACAGTAAATGTTTGGGAGTATATTGTCTACATTTAGCCTATCACCTGTCCAGGTAGTAGTGATGTATAGATAGTTTAAAATACTGGGTTTGGGTCTGCAGAGATAGATTTTCAGTTGAGAGCGCACTCTTACAGAGGACCCGGTTCAGTTTTCAGCACCCACATGGCGGCTAGTAACTGTCTGTATGTAACTCCAGTTCCAATGGAATTCGACGTTCTCTTCTGACAGCCACAAACATTGCACAACATGGGCGCACTTACATACATGCAGACAATACATTCATACACATAAAAATAAATATTTTTTAAAATACCTGCATTTATCACTAATCCTTGAAAATATTATCATCCCTGGGTGAAATTCTTAGTTTGGTTTTGCATTTTCTTAGTTCACTTCTGTACAGTATATATGTGTATATAATTTATGCATATATAATTTTCGTGTTTACTATTTCCATTTCAGGTTCTTAATTACTTTCAGCCTTTCAATGAAAGTGAAGATTAAAATGTATCTGTATTAAATGCACAGCTTTAATAATTTTGTATCCTTCTAGCTCATTCTAAGACACAGTGGAAAAAAAAATCTCTTCATGCCTCAGGGTTTTACTTTGCTTAATTTTTGTTGTGAATTTGGATTCAAATTTGTATTTGAGGACATGGCTTTATCATTTGACTTTTCCTTCTCCTCCCTCCTTTTGTCTTTGGAATCACAATGCAATTCATAAAACCAAAGTCACTTCTAAAGCTTACCCAGTGGTTAAGTTTTCCTTCCTTTCCACTGTTTTGACTGGTGCTTCTTGGAAATCCCATGAAAGAGAGGTTACTATTATCTCCATTTACAGATGAAAAAACTGAGATCTGGAGAGATGAAGCATTCATATAGCTGTAGCTTAATTGTTGCACATTTACAGTGTGGGGTCTGTCTGGGCACCTGCATCTGGCTCTTGTTACTGCACTCACACCCTCTTCTTTCTTCCAGACAACTTCTGTATGGCCAAAGTTGAAAAGCAGCCTTCAGCCTAAGTCAGTTCTGGGGATCTTGTAAGATAAAACATGGTTTTAAATGAGACTAATGTGGCTGGATTCTGCTTTCATTGCTCACACTGGGTTTCATACAAATTTTCTGAAATTTATTTGGGTTCTCTGTTGAACTCTTAAAAATCACCAAGTCATCGGTAGAAGAGGGAAAATGCTAACTTGAAAAAACAGATCCAACTTTGTAGTTTAGAAATTACTTACAACGTACTGAATTCAAGATTTTTACATTACAACCACGCTTGTAGGCATCTTCTGATTAAAGTTACAAATAAAAAGCATAGTCATAATCAATACTTGTATTAATTGATGAATTAGTTACATTATTTATATAATTGTGAGAAACTAAAAGGTGTGTGAAGGTAACAATCAGTAATGTGCACTAGGCACTTTATAGAGGATGTGACTGGATCTCCTCTATAAAAATGTTGCATGTGTTCCTAATGTCTTTTATCTAAAGAACATTGTGTTTTGACATTAATTAACTATGAGGAAGGCAAATGATACACACCCCTCCTTTTTAGATGAGGAAGTTGTAGTCTAGACTGGTTCTGTGTAATTAAATTAACTCAAGGTTTGTTAAACCCACTAGTTGGAGACTTGTCACAATCTCCTCTTTGAACTTTAGGAAGCTATATAGCTTCCTACTGTCCTGCTCCCCATTATATAAAAAATGGAACATTTCTAATTATTCCCCTTAAAGGAAGTGTAATTATCTAACTATGTAAGCATTTTTGATTTCTAAGTGTGCAACTTAAGTATTTGTAGCAATTTATTCCCACTTCCTTTCTGCACAGTTCCACAAAACGCACACCAAGCAGATGGCACAGAGAAGCACATGAGTTATTTACAGCCAGTATAGTGGGAAAGGCACATGTGAGAAGCCTCTCACACTTGCTCCCTGGGAGCCATTAGCACATCCATTTAGATGAAAGAGTTCCGTGGTTTTGCCTTGAGCATTTCTGCTACACTCCCCTGAAGCATCACCATCTGCCCTGCCTTCTCTCAGAGGCCTGGTACCGTCCCCTCCTGCCAGGCCAATCATAACCTTGTTTTCCCTAATACCCCAGCTCACTCATGAAGACCGCGCTGATAGCAGCTGTTCTCTGGTTTCTCACTTCAACTAATTTAGCTCCAAGGCTGTCTGATTTCCATCTGAGACTTCAGCAAATTCAGTCCCATACAATTCCTCTTACATTTGAACACTGTCCGCACACTAAGTCTAAAGAAATTCTGAAATGAAATCACACACCATAAAAGCATCTCTTTATTTTGTGTGTCTAAAACTGAGGCCCTAGAACTCACGTTTGCAGAGTACTTACTTGGAGGTTTGTCAGGTGCAAAAGGCCACGGACAGCCATGTTTGCCACATGTGTCAGCTGGTGTTGTACAAGACTTGTTCCCGTGCCAAGGGTCTCTGTTATTCTTTAGGAAAAACACTTTTTATTTTATTAATTTTATTTTTTGTGTATGAGCGTCTTGCTTACATGTATGTAAGTGTGCTCATGCCATGCAATGCCCACAGAGGTCAGAAGAGGGTGTCGGATCCCCCTGGAACTGGAGTTATGGACAGTTTTTAGCTGCCATGTGGGTGCTGGGAATTGAACCTGGGTCCTCTGCAAGAGCAGCACATGCTCTTGACCCACTGAGCCATCTCTCCAGCCCCAGAAAACACTTTTATTCATGGAGGAGTGGCAACTTGACAACATGTCATGCAATAGTACAGTGAGTAGAGAACAATGGGTGCTTTGTAGAGAAAATGTTAAAGCAAGTAAACAACAAACAGTTTATAGTAAAAGGGTCCTAGCTCCAGAGTAAGGTCTTCTGGAATGTGGCACTTTAAGGTAATGAGAATATATGTAAGGCCTCAGAAGCACAGAGCATTCTACACCCAGCTCCTCCTGAAGTAGGGGTAGGCCTGGCAGGCTTCATATCTGGTTCTTCCCACAGGGTGGGGCTGAGTAGGGGCAGGAATATTCAAGTGTGTGTAAAGTGAGTTTGACTTCTGCACACTTGCACTGTTGGAAGAGACACTACTCGATGGTTGATTTAGTGTTTCCTGAGATTTCAAAGGAACACAATATTAATGTAAAGTTTTCAAGAGGTTAGAATTTTGGTTTTGAATGACTTGGGATGTAACAGCTGAACAAAAATGTCAGAGAATTACACTTCATATAGGAGGCAACTGTTGAGAGTGATTTCACTGATGAATGTCAGGGAGCATGCAGCATTTTTACCAGACTGACATCAAAAGAACTCGCATACCATGACAGATTGCTTTTGTAATCTAATTCCCCTGATGGCCCTGGGATATCAGACAAGGCCTTTTCTTTCTCCACATTCCAGTGACAGCCAAAGGGCCCCTTGTTAGACCCAGTGCAAGGAGGGCCACGTTTGCCTCTCTCCTCTCATTTCAGAATTTATGTTCTCTTCTTTTCCTTTTGCTATTAATATAAATCATTAATGCTAAATCATTTATCACAGGCATCTCTGTTATGTGTGAACGAGACAAGATTCAGATTGCAAAGCAGTTTACTAATTTTATTACTCTCTTTGAGTGAGAAGTTCTCTGGCTGAAAGAGCTACTACCTTCAATGAAAGAATTATTTCTTTATAAGGCAATAAAATTAGTCATTATTGCCTATTTGATGGCAAGTAGAACTAAAACTTGGGTGTCTCTGACTCATGGGTTGTGCTTAGTATCATATCAGTATTTTCTAGACTTTATAGAGTTATTTGAATACCATATGTGCAGCCTATACGAGTATTCTTGCTTCAATTTATTCTTTCTACTAAGCCCAATTTTTACTTGTTTTTATTTTTATTTGTTACATGATCACTTCAAGGAGAAAACTAATATTATTTAAGATAAATTGGAGTCCATCAGTGAATAAGAGATGCCCTTGCCTATAGAAGACTGAAGCCCAAGATAGTACCTCTCTGGTGAAGGAGAGGATCAGCATGTGTTAACACAGGGGTTTCAGGCATGGTAGCATCTACCTTAGAGGTTGGCATTTGAGGCAGATGGAAAAGCATTTGAAAGTGGATGAAGCTGTGATTTGTGCTCTTGGGTCATTCAGTGCAACCCATGGTTCTGAGCCCTCTGAATCACCTGGTATGTCCCTAGAACCACACGCCATTCCCTGTGCCACCCTGTAGTACCTGGGTCCATCCAGGGAACTCTGTAAACTGCTTCCTGTACTTATACCAGTGAGAAGGTGCACAAACATACAGGGAGATTTAAGAGGCTTGCACTGGACCCTCTGTCAGGCTTACTGTAGAGTTGCCAGCCCTTAGGACTTCTTAAAGCTCAACAGAACTCATGTTGGTTGGGTTGAAGTTGAAAGATGGAGTGAATCTCTCTCTTAACCCATTTCCACTTGGATGCACATCATGCATTTAACTATTAAGATACAGGTAAAATATAAGTGGAAAACTGTACATATTGGAAAGGGAAAGGGAAGGAAAAAAGAAAAGGAAAGGAAGAAAGAAAGGAAAGAACACCTCTGCCATAGGCTATGAATGCATACAGTTGAAGCATAGTACTTTCCACTAAAAAATATCTTAGGTGCTTTCCTTCTTCGGTAGTATTTTTTTTTTTTTTTGTCTTTTTGAGACAGGGTCTCCCTGTAGCCCCAGCTGTCCTAGAACTCAGTATGTATACCAGGCTGGCCTTGAATTCACAGAGATCCACCTGCCTCTGCCTCTGCCTCTGCCTCTGCCTCTGCCTCTGCCTCTGCCTCCTGAGTGCTGGGATTAAAGGCATGTGCCACCCATGCCTGGCTTTCTGTAGCATTTTTATCTTTACTTATTTTAGGGGAAAAATAGCAACAGAGACTTTGCAGAACCTGATGAACACTTTGGTAACCCTATTAAGCTTAGCATTAAGGAGAGATTTTTCCCACATAGCTGGGAAAAATGCCTCATGGGATGAGTGACCTATACATATTTGAGAAGTATTAATATATCAGTGAGTTAATGTTTTAAATGCATGCTTCCTGAACAAAGTCCTATTCTGTCAGAATTGTCAGCCGAACCCCGCGTTTACCTGTAGCACCAGGCACTCCCGTGAGTGCGTGGCCCAGGTCTCAGTGCTACTCTCTGTGACCATGCCAGTGGCAAGCCTTTGACATTCCCTGGCATTTTTTTTTCTTCCTGATTTTCCACCAGGCCTCTTCCCCATGTTCATCCCAAACAAGCTCTCCGCCCTTCCCCCCCTGTCTCGTGCCAGGCAACTTAACTTCTATGCCCTGCGTTGGGGGCTTTCTTTGCCTCTGATTTCTATTTGGGTTTAGCACCCAGATACTGGAGGGAGCAAGGAGAATGAGGTCAAGGTATTTAATCCTCCTGGGGTCTCTTTTGACCAACAGTGGCCTACAGTGACAGTGACAGCTCTTGTTGGACAACCCAGTCCACAAGCATTTCTATTCCAAGCCCAGGTTTCTGCTTCTTTAGACCTTTCGGGCTTTGAGATGTAACACAGTTTGCTTCTGTTGACTTCCCATTGGACCACAGTAGGCCTGATGATTTTCTTGTGCCTTGCTCATTTAAAAAATGCATTCCATTTGTTAAATTACCATAATTTGAGGATGCTGCCTGTTATATAATGGACCTTGACTAACAGTAGGGTGTGCCTGGAATGATGCTGGTTCGATGCCTTTGTGACACAGGAAAATGGATTTGCTTTAGAGGAACTGGCCTTGACATCAGTAGTGTGCTCTGTAGTAGTAGGGCTTCCAAATTTGGAAGGGCTCCAGACCCCCGGAGCTGTAAATGTGCAGGTTCCTGGGGCTGCCTTTTGGCCTAGTGACTTGGAGACACTAAAAATGGCTCTCATAAAGGCCTCACAGTGGTTAGACTTCACAATTCACAAGGCACATATCTTGATCATTCGGACTACATGAATAAACCTGGGTCACATTCCAAAAGATAGCAAGTTAAAGAACACTAAACCCTTGTTTGGGGGACCATATGTTGGTCTGTCTTGGGAGAGAATGTGTGAATGATCAAAGAGAAGTTCCTGGGGCTGGAGAGATGGCTCAGCGGTTAAGAGCACCAGATGCTCTTGCAGAGGACCCACATAGTGGCTAAGAACTGTCTTTAACTCCAGTTCCAGGGGAATCCAATGCCCTCTTCTGACCTCTGCAGCATTGCATGACACGGGTACACCAACCTACACTCATACACTCATACACATAAAAAAATAATAAATAAATAATTTTTTAAAAAGAAGTTCCTTTTGATTATAAGTAAGAATTATCCTAAAAATATAATGCACCATAAACAATTGTGAACTGGTACATTAGCAAGAAGGGCCAGCCTCCTTTGGCTCCCTGTGTAAGGATTTGAGGAAGAGACATTTTCCCGTTAACTGGAATAAAGCTCAACATTGACTTGCTATGCTATTCTTGCCATCATCTGCTAAGAAAAAATTCTTGTAGACTACCAAAGTATAGCTCAAGATATGAAATGTAATTATCTAAGTAATAGACACTGTTTATTGCAAAATGTATAGAAAGAATTCCTGTTAAAACGAATTCCATCATTAGAGCCTTTGTAAAGTTTCAAGCCCATGAAATGATTAGTCTTTGTCTACTAAGGCCATGCTTAGAGTAAGGCAGTGTTGTTGCACTGACCCAGCAAAGAGAAACTGGACTTTAGTGCTCTGAATGGAACAGATGGGATGTGGTGGACGGAGGGCCTTGGCACCCAGAAGACATGTGTCAAATACTGCCCGGGACAAGGGCTCCATTTCTTCCTTAGGTGTTGGGAGGATTCAGTGAGGTTGTAAAACTCTTAGGCATATGGCATTGCCAGTTTCACTCCCTGTCCCCCAGGCCCTCCCATCCTCATCAGAAATTTACTGCCACTTTACTCTGTTCACGTCCTGATCCCATGCAAGCACATAAAGGTGGGCATCTTCTGCTGAGTCAGTGGGGCAGTGTCCCCAGCTCTCTTGCAATGGGTCTACAAAATTATCAGATTGAATTTCTCAGTCCCAGCTTAGTAATAACGTACCCCACCTTCAGTAGAGGGTCAGGACATGTGGCAGCTTAGTAATAATGTACCCCACCTTCAATAGAGGGTCAGGACATGTGGCAGCTTAGTAATAATGTATCCCACCTTCAATAGAGGGTCAGGACATGTGGCAGCTTAGTAATAATGTACCCCACCTTCAGTAGAGGGTCAGGACATGTGGCAGCTTAGTAATAACATACCCCACCTTCAATAGAGGGTCAGGACATGTGGTAGCTTCGTAATAACGTACCCCACCTTCAGTAGTGGGTCAGGACATGTGGCAGCTTAGTAATAACATACCCTATAGAGGGTCAGGACATGTGGCAGCTTAGTAATAATGTACCCCACCTTCAATAGAGAGTCAGGACATGTGGCAGCTTAGTAATAACGTACCCCACGTTCAGTAGTGGGTCAGGACATGTGGCAGCTTAGTAATAACGTACCCCACCTTCAATAGAGGGTCAGGACATGTGGCAGCTTAGTAATAATGTACCCCACCTTCAATAGAGGGTCAGAACATGTGGCAATTTTGTCTTCCTAACAGTTTGAGGGAGAGTCACTCTGCTAAGAGCTAATCGTTTGAGAACGACAGTACATACCTTTCCTATTGGGGCTTTTTAGCTCATTTTAAGCCTCTTCCTCTTGTGGTCTGGTAAAGTCCTTTTTTGCATGTAGGTTGTAGACATTAAGGGAAAGGATTGTCTTTGGTAGGATAATGCACAGACAGATTATTCCATGGGATGAAGCTGGGCCAAGGAGGATCACTTGACTTGCTGGGACATGCTTAAGTACTGGTGGCAGCTCCTTTGGTTGGCTTTTGATTGCTCTCTAGATGAGCTGACCTTGGACAGACAGAGGTGGCTTTTAAGGGCTCCTGGATGTTGTTTCAACCACAGTTCAGGTACCTGGAATCACTGCATTTGTTCTTTCTCTGGATACCAGCTAAACCAAAAGGAGAATGCCCATCCGAGCTTTGAGTTGTCCACAATCTAAATTAGATGCTAAGAGCCCAGTGGAACTATGCTGGACTGAGGGTGGCCAGAGACTTGGGGGTAACCAGTTTATAAGTTGACCCCAACTACCATTTCTACTCTGTCCCTTCCTACTTGTCCCCTTCCCCCCTTTGCCTTCTTCCTTATGGGGAGGGGGTTGTTTTCAACCACGGTGAGAGTTTTGTAGACTCAGGAGACAAAGGAAACTGTTGGGCATAGCAGAGTCCATAGAATCTACTGTGCCGAGAGCCAACTCTTGAGCAATGCTACCCCAGCCTTTCTTTCACACACCCTACATTTTTTCACTTCAATATTTGGAGGGCTTGTAGCTCGATCACTTTAAGTTGAGGTTATACATGACCTTTTTAAGACAGAGGAAGTGGATGAGTCATTAAATGATGGGTAACACTGTATCAATTGATTGTCAGACTAGTCAGGTAAGAAGGCTATGGCTAGAAGATGGTCAGTAGACAATTTTGGAATTTTTGGAGGAGGGGACCTCGGTAGGGTATGTGATGGTGTAAAGCTAATAGGAGGACCCAAAGTGGCAGCAGTAGGAGGGGGAAAGGGTTAAGGAGAAAGAAGCTTAAGCCCATAGACCCTTGCTCCTCCATCCCAGAAATCAAGCCAGTGATGGTTTGATTCTATATGAACACTGGGGGGGGGGGGAGGCAGCCTGGTTCACACTACCAACATCTGTCATGTGCTGGATCTCCAGACTCAACAAAAACACCTAGGATGCCCAGTGAAATTTGAATTTCATGCACACAAAGAATAATTTGAATACAACCATGTCCCAAATTGTGTGTCTGAATTTAAGTTCTGTATGATATCCTGAATTTTATCTGGTGGTATTTGCACTTGGCTGTGCACCTGACATTTGGGTGGTTCTCTGAGATCTTAGGGATGGAAAGCCCAGGCTGAGAGGAGTTGTGCTTAAGAGGTATAGTTGGTAGAAAAGTTGGTGTTCTGAGTCCTTGACCATCCATGGAGGATGCACTGCGGGACCAAACTGCTGGCTTGCATCTAGTGTTTGTCTCAGGTGGCAGAAAGGACCATCAATTGATGTGAGGCCCTAACAGTCTCCTGTCTGGGGATGGAGAGATGACTCAGTGGTTAAGAGCACCGACTGCTCTTGCAGAGGACCCAGGTTCGATTCCCAGCACCCACGTGGCAGCTAAGAACTGTTTTTAACTCCAGTTCCAGGGGAATCCGACGCCCTCTTCTGACCTCCATGGCATTGTGTGCACCAACCTACATGCAGACAGTACACTCATACACATAAAAAAATTTTTTTTTAATTAATAATAAATATGAAAGAAATTGCAATGTATTTAAAAAAAAAATGTGCTCTTACAGAGGACCCGGGTTCGATCCCCAGCACCCACATGGCGGCTGAGAACCGTCTGAAACTCCAATTCCAGGAGAACTCCAGTTCCAGGGGAATCCGAGACCCTCTTCTGACCTCCGTGGCGTTGCATGACACGGGTGCGCAGACTTGCATGCAGACAGTACATTCATACACATACAGAAATAAATAAAAATTAATAAAAAAAATTAAAAAAAAATGTCTCCTGTCTGAGAGGCCTGTGGGGCAGATAGATGAGTACAGGCTGAAGGAGGCCCCAGAGGTTAACTCTGTGTTAGGATGGAGGCCAAGAGGCTTGGGAGAATTAAAGTAACCTGACCTACCATCTTTGTTTTATAAGGAGGCTAAGGCCTAATGGGACAGAGTGGGATAGCCCATGTTAGAAGGAAATCAACCAGGGAAGCTAGAATTGAGCCAGTTTCTTCAGTCCTAGCTGAGTTCTTTCTGTTACATAGCGTTAACACAGCAGATTCTATTAAACCCCTAAGTTCTCGTTCAATAAGAAGGACTCTCTTGTGGTCATGATCCTGGTTTTTGTTGCTTTTGTGCTAAGTACTGCCTAGGTGGCCCTTCATTACCAATTAACAAAGACTGAGGACAAAAAGTTGAAGTTATGCCACTCATTACATTGGGTGTAATATGGGACATGATCTGTGTGTTACCCAAACCTAAATAACTCCGTAAAATGAATGAGAAACTTCAAGGTTTCTTGCTTCCTTCTGGCTTAAAAAACAAATTCATTGGCTTTATAGTGCAGTGTCCTAATTCTGCCTGAGATAGAAGGGTAATAGACAGTCATTCCAGGTGAGCTCCCAGAGACTTGATGGGAGGAAATGGAAGGTTCAGGGAGCAGAGTAGAGGCATGGGGCTCCTTCCAGGTACAACTTCCTCTTCCCAGGACCCAGGGTTTCATACTAAGAGACGTGGACAAGCTCTAAAGTGTGACATTGCCTCGTCCTTTCTGAAGCTTTAAATATGGCCTTTCTGTACTTGCAAGTCTGTGATGTGAAATGGGCTTTTAAATTCACAGGAATGAGATGTTCTTTTTTTTTTAATTTTTTTTAATTTTATTCATTTCGGTATGTGTATGAATGTACTGTCTGCATGTAGGTTTGTGCACCCATGTCGTGCAATGCCGCGGAGGTCAGAAGCGGGCATCGGGTTCCCCTGGAACTGGAGTTCTCCTGGAATTGGAGTTTCAGACGGTTCTTGGCCGTCATGTGGGTGCTGGGGATCGAACCTGGGTCCTCTGCAAGAGCGGTCGGCGCTCTTAACCGCTAGGCCATCTCTCCAGCCCGAGATGTTCTTTTAAAGTGTATTTGGTTTACTT
Source organism: Rhizomys pruinosus (assembly GCA_009823505.1). NCBI lineage: Eukaryota > Metazoa > Chordata > Mammalia > Rodentia > Spalacidae > Rhizomys > Rhizomys pruinosus. The sequence goes on from VZQC01005525.1 coordinate 380,776, forward strand.
GAGCAGCTTTTGACATAAACTATGGGTCCGAGGATGAGAAGCCTTCAGGGAAACCAGTATCTGTGTCCACTCTGTGGTACCTGCTCAGTAGCTAAGCCTGTGGGAAAGTGCTTACAGGGGAGAAGGTCACTCTTGGGAAAGATGATGTTTTCCTCTTCCCTTTTCATGTGGTTTGCCCCACTCTTGACTTGACTGTCTGTGGTATTTTCTTGGAAAGTGAAATATGTGATATAAATGTAGTATTCTTTGGGAAGGTGAAATTGTGTGTCCATCTGTCTTCTGTGGATTAATTGCAGGGTAATCCCACATTGCTCTTGATGGCTACAGAAATGAAATTATCTTTGGAAAATTGATTCCCTTTTATCTCAGGAGTGATATTGTATACATTTGGCAAAGACACCCTATGCTCAGGGTCTTCTACTGCCCTTTCTCCTTGTAGTCCCCAGTTGGCCTGGAATTCCTTATGCAGACCAGACTGGCCTTGAACTCAGAGATCCGCCCGTTTCTGGCTCCTGAGTACTGGGATTAAAGGCATGTGCCACCACCATGCCTGGCCTGAATTAATACTTTTACAGGTGCCAAATAATATGATTCCCTGAAAGGAAGCTGATTGAAAAAAAATCAGGCAAAAAGAGTGCTCAGAGAATGAAGCAGCAGCACTCCTGGAACAGCTTAGGGGAAGCAGATAGAAGATCCTAGAAACAGGTTCCCTCGACAAACTGGATGAACAGCAAAGCTGTTTAATTCTACTTGTCTTCAGCTGGATTCTGTCATCTTCTGGTACCAGATTTTGCCATTTTCTAGCTAAGGAAAAGATATATCATTGAGAAACCTGGGAGTTTTACACACTTTCTTCAAAGCCAGCTGCCACATCCATCTTGGTAAGCAGGGTTCAGTACTGCCTCATAAGTTGACACGGTCTGTAGTCTGTCTGCCAAGTACACTGCAAACATTTTGAAGCTTGAGACAGTGCCTGATACTTAGCTATTTGCTTCATTGTCACCTACCTGGAATCTTAGACCCTGATCTTCCCCTAGGACCCAACAAGTTCATGCCAGCGTGTGGTAAGTCTGAAACAGGCAGAGCCTTTTCTCGAAGTCTGCTCACAAGAAGAGCATCTCCAGCACTCTCCAGATTTCTAGCAGCAGTGGAAAGGGAATGGAAGGAGAATCCTAGAACAGTGCTCAATCCAGTCTGCATTTTTGATTATCACCATCATTTACTATTTTTGTAATTGGCTCATGTTTTTCTAGTTTGTTCGGGACCACTAGAGACACCTCACCAACTTACTGATAATTCAAAGTAAATGATGTTTTCCTAGGCACATCTGTGTAGCTGGTGTGGGAGTTCTGTTAAATTCTTGGTATTCCGCTATCACCCAAACATTTCCTCGACTAACAAGTTCCTCTCCCTGTAAATATTTGTTCAGTTAAACTACATGTCATAAGGATGATCATTGTTCTGCTCCAGAATGACAGGTCAAGTATTACAGAGGAAAAGCCATCTAGTGCTATACAAGTTGTACATGGTATATGGAGCCCTACCTTGATTGTGGTAGAAACCATTTGCATTAAGATATCTCATTGTAGGACACATTAAACCTAAAATTTTTTAGGTTAAAGTGCTGCCTGACCTCCTATGAGCCAAGCCAGGTTTCCAGATCTCTCTCAGAAGCTATGCACAGACATGCCTTCCCATCTGTCAACATGGATCTGAGCCTTTGTGTTGGGGATCCTGTTATTTGTTGGCTGAGGCCTAATGTCTGTGAAACATAAGGGCAAAGTGTAATGAAGTATGAAATAATAACGTATGGAACAGCAAAAACTATGGAGGAGGTTGTTAGATTATATTTTTAAATTCTTTTTTCAAATCATGGAAATTAACCATTTGCCATTTAGGCTGCTCTCTGCTACAGCCCCCACTGCATTCAAACCCATTGTCCTTAGAGAGCTCAGTAATCTGGCAGTAAGTTCCCCAAGAGAGGAGTTGAGGAGAGACCCTCAGGCCTGAGCAGGGGACTGTTAAAAGCTGGGTTTTCAGAAATGCCAATAGGGCTTTGTGCCACTGCAAAATAACATGCTCATTAGGAATTCTGCTGCATCATCCTTGCAACTTAAATTACCATTTTCGTCTTGGTATTTTGGGGTTTTTTTTAAAATATTTTTTTTCATTTTTTAACAATAAGTAATAATTTATGAGTACAAGCATCCTTCATGTAAAACCAATTTGCAAGCAGTTGTGCCCAAACCCACACAGCCCGAGGGTGTCTTGGTATTTTTGAAAGTCAGTGAATAGTATTAACTTATGCTCTTAAAAAAAAGTAAATGATGTGGTGACAGATTTGGGAAACCCAGCTGAGGCTGGTGCTGTTTTAGATGATAGTAAACTCCTTCTGCGGCAGCCTTAATTTTTTGTGCATATTTTTCTCATCCTTTCTCCACATTTGTTATCCCTTGTTCAAGTTGTGTCTGTGCCTCCTTCTGCACTCCCACGGATGATGTGGAGGACTTCGGTATAGAGCCCAGCTGGCTGGAGCACTTGTTCTACACCCACCCCCATCTTTCCTGCCCTGCATAGAGACCTGTGCCTCATTTTCAGCTCTGCTGGGGTGGTGTCTCATTACTTGAAAGGAAATTAAAAAGCATTTTACATTGCTTAATACAGAGCACTAATTGAAGCTTCCCTAAACCCGAGGAATTTATTTTCTCATTGATGTGTGTAGAACTCCTATTAACATTAATAAAGTTGTTTAGAATCAAAGAGCTGGCAGAAACCCGTAATAGAAGATCCATTTTGATCCTGCTTCATGAAATGACTCATACCCACAGGGCATCAACAAGCATTTTAAAGATAATTTTTACAACTCCCTTTTAAAAAGTGGAGCAGTTATTGAATTTATCCCAGCATGCTCATCCTGTCCTTCAGAGTAGGCCTTGACAGTTGCCATGGGCACCATGTATACCACCCAGGCTACAGGTCGCAAACTCTGCCCATCCTGCCTGTGGCTGCCGCTCCTGCTCATTTGCACTGGGGGGTTGCAGTTCAAGAGGCTCAGAAATACAAGGGTGCACTGGGTGGAGACGGCACAAGCGTAGGGTGAGGACCATACTCACTGCTGCCTGTAAGATGATAAAGTAGAGGTGTTTGTTCACCTGAGCCCTTCATGCTCAGCCTTACCTGGGTGATTATGCATGGACCACTATGAAGCTAAGAACTAGGGAGAGAGGAATTCTAGTCCAGGTATCTGTGGAGCAATTTAAGCATCCTAGTTATCAATTCTTACCATAGCAGGACTACAAATAATTGGAGCATGTTTGTAGATAACTACAAACTATCCTGAATCTTGTGCATCTGATGTGAACCCTGGGGGTTGGAGTGGCCTCCTCTCCAGGTGTATGCATTTGATCAGTTACCCACCTTACAGGCAGCCAGGGGCATCTTCTCCCTGACAGAACCTCACAGACAGGTTCCTATACTCTCCCATCACACCCTCGATAGCTTTCCTCCTTACCAGGGATTAATTGATGCAAATGTTCCTATTGCTGGAAAAGTGAGCTCAGTTTAGGAGAGCAATTTGGTTATGTATACATGAGCACAATGGTTGGTAACTTCTCAATGAATCTTAGCCTTTTCTTAGAAACGATAAATTTGTATAATAAATGTCGCTTTTGGGCTGGAGAGATGGCCTCGCGGTTAAGAGCGCCAACTGCTCTTGCAGAGGACCCAGGTTCAATCCCCAGCACCCACGTGGCAGCTGAGAACTGTCTTTAAAGTTCCAGGGGAATCAGACACCCTCTTCTGACCTCCACTGCATTATACTACATGGGTGCACAGACCTACATGCAGACATGAATGTACATTCATACACATAAAAAAATAATAAAAATAACTAAATAAATGTCGCTTTTAAAAACAAACAGCCAGTTCCCTAAAAGGTGGAAAGGGAAAGCTATGGATCCCTTTCACAGATTTTTGAAATATTGATAGCAGTTACATTCGTTCCCCGCCTGACTGCATCTTACCTCACTTTGCCCTTGGAATGTGACTAAATTTTCCCACAATTTTGAAATCCCTTAACTTTTTTGTCTGGGGTTTGGGAAATGGGTATTCATCTCTATAATTGTTAATCTAAGTATCTGGAAGAAAAAAATGTAAAATATCCCTTTAATCATAAAGCCTTATTTCCAGCCCTTTTTTTTTTAAAGAGTAAATATAAATTTCCCAAGGAAGGAAGCAACATTGCCTATTAACATGTAGACTCCATCTGGCACTGGAAAGGTAGAAACAAGCCTGGAAGACTTTGCACTTATTCTTTAACACAGTGCATCAAACTGGGTCAGGATTATCCTTGTTTTACAAATGAGGTAGCTGGAGCCAGAGAATTGAAGCCAGCCTTTCTGGGGCCACACGTCCAGGCTAGGTCAGAGCCTCTTGAGGATTGCTGCCCAGCCCTGCCTTCCTTCCGCTGTATCCTGCTGAGGTTGGGTGCAGAGGGCCAGTGTCAGCCCCATGGCTTATTTGTTCCCAGAGACCTAATTTGACCCTCTGGTACCTAACAGAGTGCTTTGAGCAGGGCAGGTGCTTAATATATATTTGTTAAGTGCATGTGTTGTCATAGCCAAAGAATTCATTGTAATTATTTCTCTCATCACTAATGAATCTCTTTTGAAACCTCTGTGCAAATGAATTTAGAAATTTGTATTTAAAAATACATTATTATAGTGGGTGGGTAAAGACACCAAGCCTGATAGCCTGAGTCTGATCCCTGAACTCACATGGTACAAGGAGAGAACCAAATCCCACAAGTTGTCCTTTGACCTACACACACACACACACACACACACACTCACTCAAACACACACCCCTCTCTTTGTGGTATACACATGCCCACACATATACATATATACTAAATATATAAATGTAATAAGATTTAAATAACATTATTAGAATTAGCCACCCATGATAGTGTTGTTAGAGGCCTCTGTAGGCCGGGGTCCTGGGCAAGTCTCAGATGAACAGCAGAAGCAGAGGTATAGGATAGGCATGCCTGTCCTTTGATGTAAACTTCTATAATAAGATTTTAATTTTGTCTTGACCATGAAATTTTCATTGTAGAAAAGGTGGTGAACTTACAAAGATTAAAAATTCTGTCACACCAACATTGAGATAACAATATTAAGACATTGTTATTTTGTGTGTTTATCTTTTTTTTTTTTTTAATTTTATTTCTTCTCTTTAGTATGACTTTTCCTGGCTGCATGCAGGTCTGTGCACCCGTGTCGTGCAATGCCGCGGAGGTCAGAAGAGGGTGTCAGATTCCCCTGGAACTGGAGTTCTCCTGGAATTGGAGTTTCAGATGGCTCTTGGCCGCCATGTGGGTGCTGGGGATTGAACCCGGGTCCTCTGCAAGAGTGGTCGGCGCTCTTAACCACTAGGCCATCTCTCCAGCCCCTGTGTGTTTATCTTTTGATCTTGCTTCTTTCATTTAATATTATGATAATTTTCTAATATGATTAAAGAACTATGACAGTTTCCATTGTGTGAACAGAGTACTTTATCTAGCCATTCACTATCTGATTACTAGGCAGTAGTTAATAAATATTCTCATAGTTAATATTCTCATAGTTAATAGTCTCATAACACCACTGTAAACATTCTGGCATCAAAGTATTTGTTTCTCTGGTTATTTCTTGAGGAAAGAATCAATACGCTTGAATAAATAAAAAATTTTAATTTAAATCTTAATTATAATTTTATATAACTCTTAAATCTTATATTTTTAAATTTAAAATTCAAATTTTATTTTATTTAAATTTATTTAAATCTTAAATTAAAAATTTTAAGAAACCTTACAAAAGTACTTTAGAATTTTTTCATATTCTATCTAGCCTGGGTAATTTAGCAAGGCTCTCAGAATAAAAAGTAAAAACAAGATGGGGTATAGCTCAGTGATAGAGTGCTTGTTGCCCTAGGATCAATTCTCAATCACAAAAACTAATTAATTTGCCATTTTTTTCTTATCTCCCTTCATCCATTTTCTATAATTTCTGCCATTTCATTGACTTGTGTCTTGGGCACACATGAATTTTACTTACCACTAACCTAACCCAGATATAATTTAAAAAATTTGTTTTTATTCTTTAATGTGTGTGAGTGTTTTGCCTGGATTAAGGTAGGTTCATCACCGGTACGCAATACCCTCCGAAGTCAGAAGGAGAGAACAGATTCCCCAAGAGTAGGAGTTAAGGATAGTTGTTAGCCACCACTGGGAAATGAACCTGGGTTCTTGGAAAGAGCAGCCAGTGTGCTCTTAACTACTGAGCCATCTTTCCACTCTCCCCATGTGATTTTAATTTACATGATACAATTATATTACTAAAGGTTTTTCTTTCCCATATGGTCACTATGATAGCAAAATTTCTGTCTGTTTTGTTTTTGTATCCCTAGCTCTCTTACCAAGGTCTGATGCTCAATCAGTACTTATTCAATATAGAGTAAAAAGCATGTTTTTTTTTTTTTTTTCCTTTTCTTCCCATCCTTAATTGGCAGTACATATAGTCAGGTCAACCGAGAGTTTGCAGTGGTCAGGAGCTCAACTCAAATGCCAGACCTGTGAGGTTTCAAGTTCCAAGTATGTGACTCTTGGCTTTGGAATCCTGGGCAACATAATTAATTTCTTCCAGATTCCATTCTTCAGCTGAAGTGATAGACTGTAAGCCTTTGCATTACTGATGGGATGAAATGATGGCCCACACAGAACCTGGCACATAATAAATAGTCAGTAAATGCTATGTTTTCTCTTATTTACTGTCAGTGGTGATCTGAAGCTTCAGATAGGACCTATGTCTCAGGGATACAGAAATTGATTCATGATGAGAAGTAATGCATAAGCTTTAGAGTCAGACACACCTGGCTTGTTCTCTCTGTGCTTTAGTTACTTTGTCCTTGAAGCCATGAAATGTGATTTGTCATATAGGATTACTGGGAGGTCTCAATGAGATTATGTGTGCTATGTCCAGAAGTGTCTCACCTTCAGTAAATGCTCTTTCTCCCTCCTCTGTCGAGGACCATGTATGTCTCTCCCTCTAGTGAGGAATTCTTCAGTGTGTGTGTGTGTGTGTGTGTGTGTGTGTGTGTGTGTGTGTGTGACAAAGTTTAATACACTTTTCTATTACTGGTCTGTCTATTTTGAGGAAAACATTTTTCCTCCAAATAGTATGTGACTATTGGTTTCCCAGGGTTGCCATAACAATACAGAATGGGAAGATTAAGCAATAGAAATTTACTTCCTCAGAGCTTTGGAGGCTGAAAGTCCAAGTTCAAGGTGTTGGCAGGCTGATTTCTCTGAGGCCTCTCTCCTTAGGTTGTAACTGACTGCCCTCACCCTCTGACATGATGTTGTCTTCCCCTTAGCTGGTTTCAGACATACTCCTACGATAAGGATTATTAGAGTATTGGATTACAGCCCACTTTTTTTTTTTTTGTATGTGTATGAATGTACTGTCTGCATGCAGGTCTGTGCACCTGTGTCATGCAATGCCGCGGAGGTCAGAAGAGGGTCTCGGATTCCCCTGGAACTGGAGTTCTCCTGGAATTGGAGTTACAGACCATTCTTAGCCGCCATGTGGGTGCTGGGGATCGAACCCAGGTCCTCTGCAAGAGCAGTCGGTGCTCTTAACTGCTAGGCTATCTCTCCAGTCCCCAGCCTACTTTTTTTTTAACCTCACTATAACTTCATTTTCTCTTTAAAGACCTTATTTCCAAATATAGTCATATATTGATGTGTACTGGAGTTTAGGATTTCAATATATGAATTTGGGGTTGGGGTATAATTCAGTCCATAATGCCGTTGAAAATTTTGTCTTTTACTTAGTTAAAGAACCTGATAAATACAACTATTGAATTTTCAGACCCACTGTCCACAGATTGAAAGACAATACTCTAGTGGGCTGTGTTGGTTTGCCTGGTTATGGGGGACTTCACACTGGCTTGAAGATTTGCCTTTGGGTTGTTACAGAGGCACAGAACCCTAAGGGAGGATGGACAACCTTGTACAAACCCAGCAATTAGTTTAGCTCAGGACTGGGACACATTTTCTTTTTTCAAGACAGGGTCTCCCTGTAGCCCCAGCTGTCCTGGAACTCACTCTGTAGACCAGGCTGGACTTGAACTCACAAAGATCTGCCTGCCTCTGCCTCTGGAGTGCTAGGATTAAAGGCATGTGCCACCACGCCCAGCTTTGGGACACATTTTGTATAAAGGAACAGATCATAAATATTTTCATCTTTGTGGGCCATGCAGACTTTATGAAGACAATTCTGTTATTGTCATTTGCAAGTAGCCCAGACAAAACACAAGCAAGTGGGTATGGCTGTGTGCCAGTAAGATTCATCTATGGACACCAAATTAGAATTTCATTTGACTTTCTTGTGTCAAAAATAATTCTTTGACTTTTTTCCAGCCATTAAAAATGGCAAATCCTGCGTGTGTTTGTGTGTGTGTGTGTGTGTGTGTGTGTGTGTGTGTGTGTGTGCGCGCGCGCGCATGTTTTGAAACAGGGTTTCCCTATAGCCCCAGCTGGCCTGGAACTCATTAGGTAGACCAGGTTGGCCTTGATCTCACAGAGATCCACCCTCCACTGCCTCCCAAATGTTGGGTTTAAAGGTGTATGCCACCACACCCAGCTCAAAACTTGTTCTTAACTCATAGGCCATATAGGAGCAGGCTGCAGATTTCATCTTCCTGCAGGCTATAGTTTGTGACTTCCTCCCATTGGTGGCAGAATTTAGTCCTTCAGCCAGAAGATTCTAAAAGAAATTGGTCTAGGTAATGATTTTCTTCTGTCCATATAAATTCTAAATTGATTATCATATTTGACTCCTGTTATTTATCTTCATTTTCTGAAGGCAGAATCTCTGAGATATTCATGATAAAGAATTATTATTATTATTATTATTATTATTATTATTTTGGTCTTTTTCGAGTCAGGGTCTCCCTGTAGCAATAAAGAATTATTTTAAAAGTACATGTTATATTTTAAAAGCACATGTTATTCTCTTACTAGAGAGAACTCTAGCCAGGGACTTGGGGCGGGGGGCTTTAAAGGACCCAGAGTCTCATCCTCTGGCAGCTGGTGAAGTTACAGGTAGGTTTAGCAGTGCTAAGTCTTTACAAGAATAGCAGAGCTTGTGTGTAAGATGTCTTCTTTGGGAAGCTAATATTTAGGGAAATGGAATGACCAAAGAAAGGCACAGATTTTGTACAGAGTAAAGCAACTCCTGGACCCAGCCCTCAGACTGTCCTCTCAGGATGGGCTAGCTAAGGGATGTTTCCTCCTCAGGAACCCCACATCCTTCAGTCTGCTCAGTTCCTCTCAGCACAGAATGTGAGCTTGATGTGTGGCTACTGGGTGTGTCTGTCTCTCTCACTTCCTCTGCAGGTGGTCTTCTCTCTCAGGACACTGGCTGGATTGCACCAGGCCCCCTTTCCTCCAGAGAGGCCAGAGTCTACACACTAGTGGTTGCTAGGACTATTGTATTGGGCATGTGTGTAATGATAACAGGCTGATTGACCAGATGACAGAGATCATCAGGCTACCCTTAAAACCAAATCTCCCACCCTGTGATGCTGTTTGATTTGAGGTCATCCAGGACTTTATATGTGTATATTGCAGAGTAAGAATCTGAGGAGCCTGGAAATTCAGAGGCAGGGATGGTAATCTGGGAGTTACTTTCAGTGTTTCATACTGTCCTTGGAAATTAGTCACATGTCACAGGTCTACAGAGGCAGGGATGGTAATCTGGGAGTTACTTTCAGTGTTTCAGACTGTCCTTGGAAATTAGTCATATGTCACAGGTCTACAGAGGCAGGAATGGTAATCTGGGAGTTACTTTCAGTGTTTCAGACTGTCCTTGGAAATTACTCACATTCACAGGTCTACAGAGGCAGGGATGGTAACCTGGGAGTTACTTTCAGTGTTTCAGACTGTCCTTGGAAATTATTCACATGTCACAGATCTACAGAGGCAGGAATGAGCTGGTCTCATGGGAGGATTCTAGAGGTATCACCTATGAACCAAGGAAGAAAACTCCTTTCTCCTAAGAATTTCCCTTCTAGAATTTTCCAGGCTATAAACCAAGGTTCTAGGAAAATATTTTTGATATACATGAGGTTTGTCTTGAATATCTAAATTTTCACTTAGAATTCAGTAAGATAAAATTGAAATAATGTGTTACTGTACACATTATTTGCTTCATGCCAGCCTAAGATATAATAATAAAATGGCTTTGCCATGACAGTTATCTTAAGTGAATAAAAACCACAATTTAATGAAATGGCACTTTTAAGCTTTTAGTACTGTGAAGTTTTATATTACCTGGCTGAAAAGTTCATTGCAGTGCTTATTTGCTTTCAGTGCTTATAGGAGTTCAGTTTCCGACTTCCTTGGGTTAACCCTAAGATTTCTGAGATTGTTTTTAATTGAAGCATAGCATTTTTGTGTAAAACAATGAGATTGTTGAATGCACTGATAATGTTTCCGAAATGCGCACACTTTGTAAGCACAAGCCAATTGGAAAGGGAAAATACTTCAAGCACTAGAAAGTCCTAGTTTAGTAACCTGCTTGTAAATAACAAAGGTTGGTTTTCATCTATTTTAAACTTATTTGCCCTGGTTTATAGAAATAAACAGACCAGCCCTCTGAGATAGGCAGACTTTTGAAATGTTTCCAGTTTGGCAGTTCCTTAGGCACGCCCGGCATTTCTGTAGGATGGACTCCAAGGAGCTTTTGCGCACAGCCCGGGTTTTCAGGGACGCACCTCCACCAGCCGTGTGTGAGAGCTCCACAGTGCTGGCCCTGGTCCTTTACACGGTCTGTCAGTACAGCGTGGTAACCCACTGTGATTTTATTTTGCTTTTCTCTGGTAAACTGGCTGTTTCTTATTGGGTTGGCTGCATTCCTCATTAATTTGTAGCTCTTTGTCAGACATGTATTGTAGTTACCTCCTCCACTGGTGGCTTGCCTTTTGATTCTGTTGATGTCATTTAAATTCTTAATTTTAATATGATCCAAATTATCTTATTTTTCCTCAGCAGTCAATACTTTTTTGTGTTCTGTTTTTAAAAAATCTTTACCTGTTGCAAGATACAAAAGTGTTCTGTGAGTTGTTTTCGAAAAGTTTTATTATTTGACTTTTTTCATTTAGTTCTACCATGCATCTAGAACCGATTTTTATACAGTACAAGGCAGAAGTTAAGGTTCTTTTTCAAAATGTATGTATTAAGTGTATTCACTTCCAAGGACTGCTGTAACAAGTACAACAAACCATGCAGCTTGAAACAGCAGGATTGTAGTCTCATGTTTCTGGAGAGGGAAGCTCAAATCAAGGTGTGAGCAAGGCCCTCCCAATGCCCTCCTGGCTGGGGGCCAGTAATTCCTCCTTGCCCTGCAGTTCTTGGTTTGTAGTCACCTTGCTCTGACCTTGTCTTTGTTATCGGTGGCTTCTTTCTTCCCTAGGGGTCTCTTCCTGCCTGTATATCCTTCTTGGTTTAGGTTTACCAATCCAGAGGCCTAACGTTTCCTGATAAAACCTCATGTTTACATCTGTAGCAAGTCTTGAATTAAGGTCACACTGTGAGTGAGTCCTTGGAGGTTAGGACTTAAAGCTTTTCTTTGCGGGAGATACAATTCAGTTCACTATATTAAGTGAACCCAGTATCATTTACTGAATTCAGTGTTGTCTTTACACCAAATAATCTATTTTGGACTATTTAGATTACATCTGTCATCCTTATACAAATTACTTCTTCTAATTGCTATTATTCTATAGTTAATCTCCATATTAGATAAAGTCTTATTTCTTGTTCAGGATTTTTCCTGTTTTTGACCTTTTGCATTTCCTGATAATTTCTGCTTATTTATTCCCTCCAGAAAAAATTACTAATTTCCTTTTTTATTTTAAAATTGAATTAAAGATTAAATTTGTGGGAGAATTGGTATCTAGAGAATACTGAGGTTTCCAGTCTATGTCTATGGCCTAACCCTTCAGTACTCATACTTGCTCAGCAAGTTCTTTACCCATGGAGTGTTGGTTTAAAACATAACATCCTTCGGGAGAGTTAAAAAAAAGTTCTTTATTTTTTTATTTGTAAAATATTTTATTTTGTATTAAAATTTTTAATTAATTAAAAAATTTTTTCTCTTTTCACAAGAAACAAACCAGAACAATACAAAATGTTAATGACAAAACAAAGAAAGCAAAAAAAGGGGGGAATTCCATTTCTTTGTTTGTTTTTTAATTTTATTTATTTTTGTATGTGTATGAGTGTACTGTCTGCATGTAGGTTTGTGCACCCGTGTCGTGCAATGCCGCGGAGGTCAGAAGAGGGTCTCGGATTCCCCTGGAACTGGAGTTCTCCTGGAATTGGAGTTACAGATGGTTCTTAGCCGCCATGTGGGTGCTGGGGATTGAACCCGGGTCCTCTGCAAAATCAGTCTACAGGGCTTGCTGTGTAATTCTTCTCAATTTTTAATCTTTTCCCTTTTTATTTTTTTCTCTGACTCTTTCGGGGCTACCAGAAGGATAAGTGTGTACTTGCTGGTCCAGGAAGCCTTGAATGCTCAGCTGAGAAAGAATCTGGTTAATTTATGGGTTCTCATCCCTAAACTGCCTAGTCAATTTCTAGCTCCTGTTTAGTTATGATACCCTCTGAAAAGGGTCACCCAATCACTAGAAGGGATTCGGGATGCCAGCCACTCCGACTTCTTCCAAGCTGAAAAGGGACATTGGGTGTGGCAACTGGGGTATCCCTCATTCAAAGGGTCTATCTTTTTTTTTTTTTTTGGTCTTTTGGAGACAGGGTCTCCCTGTAGCCCCAGCTGTCCTGGAACTCACATTGTAGACCAGGCTGGCCTTGAACTCACAAAGATCCGCCTGCCTCTGCCTCCCAAGTGCTAGGATTAAAGGCGTGCGCCACCACGCCTGGCCAGAGGGTCTATCTTAAGGACCCCCATAAGGATAATAATAGAGGGGGGAAAAGTCCTTGACTGGTGCCCGAGAAAGTGAAGTAAAGACTGGAGTAGTCAGGTACATGATCTAGGCGGGGGACCAGGAGAAGTAAGAGCAGGGTGAATTCCATTGTCCAACTTAGAAGTCCATTAGAATTTCTTGACAAGAGGTTTCAAACCATCCATTTGTTAGGTTTCTCCTTCTGTTCATTTGGCATTTGGTTTCTCCTTCTGTTCATTTGGCATTTTAATAGTCAATATTTGAGTTTCCACTTAGATAGTTGCTAGAAAGAAAGAGGAAATTTTATTATTGATCATTAATTGACAACAATAGTGGACTTGCCCTTTGGCTGCAGGTGATCCTACTCTGTTAATCAAAGCCAAGATCTAAGGTTTTATGCCTGTTTAAGACTATTTAATATAATTTTAAGCCTAACACCTAGAGGCACAATTTTTCCAGCTTTAAAAGAAATATATTGACTATTTACCTTTTGGTTATACTTTCCTTTTGGGTGCTTAAATCACAGAATTAGCCCAGATTAACCAAACTTTGTTTTCTCAAGGTCAGTTGAGGTTTTGGTCTTAAGGGAGCACTTGGGTTTTTGAGCGAGGGAGCACCTAGCTCCTTCTGTCCATTATGAACCAGTTCCATCTACCAAGGACAAGGTCAGGTCTTGTTAGACCAGGCTTCCCTTTGGAGCACAAGCCAACTTTCCTCTATGTTGACCTTCTTCTTTATAAACTGGACACTGATTGGAGTTCTATTACTGATTTCCAAGACCTCCCTGCACAGGAAGCCTGGTGACTCACAATTGCAGAATATTTTAAGAGATGCCCCCCCCCCCCGACAAAATCCCCTGGGACTAACTGACCTCAGAGGGCAAGGAACAAAATTGTCCCTTAAATCCCTTGGCCAAATTGGTATGGGTGTTAAGTATAGGCATTAAGCATCCAAAAAGTAAAGTTACAGCAATCTGTTTTTAATTACTATATCATATTTAGATAAAGCTTGAAAAAAAGTCCAAGAAGCCTTGCATAAACATTGACTGGAAGAGATTTAACACCATAGGATAAGCAGGCAAAGCCAATGAGAGAGATTTAAACAATTTTAGGCATATCTTAAATGTAAATGGTTTACTACAAACAGAAGTAGTCTCTTTGCTTTCCCAAAACCCATATCCTGGTTTATAATTTTCCAATAACAGGAAACATACCTATTGACCAGAATTAAGCTGATAAATTTTACCAAGTCTGTCCAATCTATCTCCTTCTGGGCTGCAGGCCACTGGTTCAGGGAAGTAAACCTAGATTTTCTTGAGTCAAATTATCTTGAAATGGGCAGAGCAGTTATCAAAAGTAACACTTGCATAATAGACAGAGACAAAGAATATCCTTCAGTAGTCAGAGGTAACCCATTACTTGTCTATGCCCCTTTAATCCAAATCTACAACTGGAAGTCCAGTACAAGCCAGGAATGGACTGAGAACCTACCACAACCCTGTATGGTTATATAACCCCATTTAGACCATTAGTAAACTAGCTTTAGTGTTTATACCATTCTACTCTGGAAACATTTAACCACTTCATTCCAGTACAAGTATCTTATTTTCTACTAAACTTTGCAATATTTATACCCATCTGGTTGAACAGGGAAGTATCCCCAAACATATCAGCACAAATTAAAAACCTTAAAGTGACCCATATCCCACACACAAAACACAACCAAAAGCCTTGAATTCTATTTTATCTAGTATTAGCATAGTGACTCCTCCTTATTTCTTAGTGCCATATACTTGTATTTTTTTTACCCTCCTTTCACAGTGGAATAATATATATCTCTAAAGGTGAGGTAAATTTCTTGGAGACAAGAAAAAAAAAAAGAGATGGGTTTTGTTTCTTAATCCATTCTACTGGTCTATGTCTCTTAATTGGAGAATTCAGTCCACTGATATTTAAAACTGTTGTTGGGAGCTGGAGAGATGGCCTAGTGGTTAAGAGTGCGGAACACTCTTACAGAGGACCCACGTTCGATCCCCAGCACCCACATGGCGGCCGAGAACCATCTGAAACTCCAATTCCAGGAGAACTCCAGTTCCAGGGGAATCAGACACCCTCTTCTGACCTCCGCGGCATTGCACGACTCGGGTGCACAAACTTGCATGCAGGCAGTACATTCATACACATACAGAAATAAATAAAATTAAAAAAAATAAAATAAATAAAACTGTTGTTGGAAGAATTAAATTGTTTCCAATTACTTTGATTTCTAGTACATTCTTACCCTAGGTTTTTATTTCTGTAGTGGTAGTATCATTTGTTTTCTGGTGTTGATTGGTTATAGTCATCCATGCCCTCTGCTCTTTGTATTGCTAGAAGTATTCTCTGCAGGCATGGATTACTGGAAAGGAATTCTTTCAACTTATTTATATCATGGAACATTTTCCTTTATCCTTTAATTATAATAGACATTTTTGCTAGATAAAGTACTCTGGGTTGGCATCTATAGTCTTTTAGAGTCGGGAACATTTTAGACCAGGCTCTTCTGGCTTTCATCATCTGCATTGAGAAGTCATCTGTAATTCTGAAAGGTTTTCCTTTGTAGGTAACTTGTTTTTCCTTTGCATCTCTCAGTATCCTTTCTTTGCTTTGCACATCTTGTGTTTTTACTATGATATGATGTGGAGAATTTCTTTTTTCTGGTTCTGTCTGCTTGGTGTTCTGTATGCTTCTAGTACTTGTATAGGTGTCTCTTGTTGTGATTTGGGAAAATTTTCCTCTAAAATTCTGTTGAAGACCTGAGCCATATCATTATCCTGTGAGTTTTCTTCCTCTTCTATCCCTATAATTTGTAGGTTTGGTCTTTTCATAGTATCTCACAGTTCCTGATTATTCCATTCTTGTGGGGTTTTTAATTTTTCATAATCTTTACTTGATTTATCAAATTCTTCCATATTGTCTTCCAATCTCGATATTCTATTTTCTACTTTATATATATTTTAATAAAAAATAATTTTTATTAAAAAATAAATTTTTAAAAAATTTTTATTTATTTATTTTTTATGCGTATGAACGTACTCTCTGCATGTAGGTCTGTGCACCCGTGTCGTGCAATGCTGCGGAGGTCAGAAGAGGGTGTTGGATTCCCCTGGAACTGGAGTTCTCCTGGAATTGGAGTTACAGATGGTTCTCAGNTGTTTTTAATTTTTTCATAAATTTTTTTTTTTTTTTTTTTTTTTTTTTTTTTTTTTTTTTTTTTTTTTTTTTTTTTTTTTTTTTTTTTTTTATATATATATTTTAATTAAAAATATAATTTTTTATAAAAATAAATTTTTTAAATAAAACGTTTTTTTTTTATTTTATTTTTATGCGTATGAAGTACTCTCTGCATGTAGGTGTGCACCGTGTCGTCTGCAATGGCTGCGCGACGGTGAGCAGAAGAGGGTTTGATTCCCGGAACTGGAGTTCTCTGGAATTGGAGTTCAGATGGTTCTCTAGCCGCCATGTGGGTGCTGCGGGATCGAACCCGTTCCTCTGCAGAGCAGTCAGTGCTCTTAACCACTAGCCATCTCTCCAGGCCCCCATCTTAGTCTATTATTAAGTACCTAGCACTGGGGAGGCAGATGCAGGTGCGATCTTTGTGAGGTTCAAGGCCAGCCTGGGGTTCTATCCAGAGTGCAGTTTCCAGGACAGCTTAGGCGTACATGGGGACCCCTGGTCTCGACCAAAAAGACAAAAAAAAAAAAAAAAAAAGAGTTTCTCCCTTCCTTTCCAAGTTGTTGGTGGAATGTTGCATTTCTTTTTTCAGTTCAGTGTGAATTTTCTTCAGCGTTTCAATGTCTTTTGTAATTTCATTCCGCAATTTATTGTTGTCCTCTTGTCATTTTATCCCTATCTTCTTTTAAGTCCTTGACTTCCTTGTTTAATAAGCTCCTTAAATTCCCTCTAATCATTAATTTCTCCTAATTTCCCCTCCTTAATTTCTCTAATCATATTCATAATTGTTCTTTTGAGATCTGCATCTTAAGTTATGGCCAAGGGGTCTTCACTAGAGGGTACTTGAATAGGGATATTAGTATTTGGGGGAGATCCACCTTAGTCTTTTGTATTATTCTTTCATTGAGCTTTAGACATTTAGGTAGCTTCTGTTGGGAGTGGTTCTAATGTGAAGCTTAGGTGTTTACTGAGCTGACACTAATTTTGGTTATATTCTTCAGGTGTTCTTGTTGACCTCTTAATTTGATATACAAGTATGGATAGTTTAAGCTCCAAAATCTCAACTCTTATATCCTAACACTGTACAGATCAACACCCCTCAGCCAACCAGCAAACAGTTCACCTAATGGACTAAGCCATGCAACACCCAAGCCAGCCCAAACCCCCCAGGCCTGCAGAACCTGCACCACAAGGGCCCAGGCATTCCTGGTCCTGTGGGCTGGAAGGTCACACTGCCTCCACTGCAGTGCAGGGCAGAGTCCCCCATGTCCAAGGTGAGTCTCAGTCACCCACCCAGTGAGATAGATGTACTCACAGAAGTACCGTACACCACCCATAATGTAGGTGCCAGGTGCCAGGGTTCAGTAGGAGAAAGGCTCAACTGACACAGGAGCTTTGTCTCCTGATGTCCTTGGGCAGTGTCTATAGCTCCAAATTGTAGTCCCTAAGGATCCAAATGCCCTTGGACCACCTCCAAAGCTTCCCAATGCTCTTGGGGGTCCCTAAGTCCCTCTCCCCAACTTTGCCATTAGCTGCTCAGAACGCAACCACTGCCTCAGGAGCTGCCATCCTGGAAAAGCCAAAATGTTGTATTTTTATTTTATATGTTCTAGTGTTTTGGCTGAGTATAAGTGCACCCATGTGTGCAATGCCCACAAAAGCCAGAAGAAGACATCTGATCCCCTGGAATTGGAGTTATGGATGGTCGTTATACGCTGTGTGGGTGCTAGAACTGAACCCTTTGTGAGAGCAGCAAGCACTCTTAACCACTGAGCCATCTCTCCAGCCCCATGTTCTTTTTTTTATTATTTTTTATTTATTATTTTTATTATATATTTATTATATATATTTTTGTACAAGATTATGTTACTAATCAAATCTAGACCCGTGTCCCCCACCCTACCCCCCCACCCCAGCAGAGCTCATGCATTCTGCCAAACATACTTTTCATCTCTTTCTCAGTCTTTCTCAAAATTCTCCATGTGGAAGTTGACTGTTTTGGGCAGAAGTTCACCGTTTCAGTCAGTTCTTTGATGCAGTCCTTTCTGTTGTTATTGTTGTTCTTGTTGTTGTTTCCAATATGCATCACTCCCAACTACTTGGAGCTCAAGGGGCCATGCACAAGAAATACTTACAACTAGGTAATTGGCACTAGCATCCACAGATGAGGAATACCATTCGTCGTTTGTTTTCCTGGGACTGTGTTACTTCACTCAGCATGATGTCCTCTAGCTCCAGCCATTCTTCTGCAAAGCTCATGATGTCATCTTTCTTTACTGCTGCATAGAACTCCATTGCGTAGATGTACCACATTTTCTCTATCCACTCATCAGTTGAGGGGCATTTGGGTTGGTTCCAGCTC
>VZQC01005525.1:411986-661922 GCA_009823505.1 Rhizomys pruinosus
GGTGGGGACACTTCCTCAGCCTGCAGAGTGCCTCCCCTTAGTCAGTGGTGGAGACACTTCCTCAGCCTGCAGAGTGCCTCCCCTTAGTCAGTGGTGGGGACACTTCCTCAGCCTGCAGAGTGCCTCCCCTTAGTCAGTGGTGGGGACACTTCCTCAGCTGACACAGTGCCTCCCCTTAGTCAGTGGTGGGGACACTTCCTCAGCTGACACAGTGCCTCCCCTGCTCATCTCTTCCCTCTCTTCCTTGTACTCTTCCTCACCTCTCTCTGCTATTTACCACCACTCCAGCAAACCATTAAATAACAAACACAGCCTTGATTGAGTCCATACAGCTTGCAAAGCCTGGATTGACAGGAAGGTTAGCCAGTAAGTCGCAAGGCCTTCCCAGAGCACCCAAGTAACCAGCACCCCTGCCACAGTGAGAAGGGTAGTGTGCAGCCACTCAGTGAAGCAAAGCGGAGCCGGCTCCCTGGGGACGATTCTTGCACTGCAATAAATCTTTGCCTGTGTGCTTGCATGTTTAGTGTGGTGTCCTTCCATTTAGAACTCGAATCTTCAGACAGTCGGCTGTAGGTCTACACAGAATATTGTAGCTATAGGATTCAGAGCTGTATCTTAAATCTCTTAATATTGTGTACACAAACTGCCAGCCAGTACCTCATGTTAGACATAACAGACAGCCATGCGAGGGCTGAGGAGAGGAAAAGAACTCACCTCCATACCCCCCATTCTTTGCGTTCTGAGAGCAAAGACAAAAAGTTTGTGTTTGACCTTGTGAATCTTTTTTTTTTTTTAACTTAATTTTTTTTTGTTTTATCTTGAGACAAGGTCTATCAGTGTGTTGTCAGGTTGGCCTCAGACCTGGGAGCCTCCTGTCAGGGAGCGGTGTAACATTGACTGTGTCATAACATGTTTGCCAGCACATCGCGGGTGTCCCCACCACAGCTAGCAGTCCTGAGTTTTCTAGCAGTGTCCCACGCCCCATGGTTCCCCAATGGAGGTGGCTCAGTGACTCTGTTGGGAAGGGCCTGGCATTCTCCATGTCCTTCTTATCTAGAAGAGACATCAAGTCTTCTCATTGTTAGGTTTATGTCAGCATGACCCCCAAATAAAAGGAAAACACCAGGCTTAGGCACTGCAGGAAAGTTTACTGCAGGAATACCAAGCCGGGCTTGATGGAGCATGGCAGCCAGCAGCAAGGTGGCTTCTGGGCAGGCCCTTTTAAATGTCTTGCCTGGGACATCATGTAAAAAGGAAGTGAGGTCATTGATTGACAGTTTCTGGAGGAAAAAATCCGTGTGCTTAGGTCTTGGGAGAACCAAGCCTAATAGTCCCAGCCTTTTGGTTGTGATAGAGATGGGGCATTATATTCTTTTCTGTAACTGCTTCCAGCTGATAGGGGGGTGTAGTTGGGGAAAGGGGGAGATTTTAGGCTGGAAAATCAGGGTGTGATCTCTGTCTTAGTCACTCTGGATGACTGGTGTTTGGTCCGGACCGATAGTGGCCAGTTGTTGGTATGAAGTTTCTCCCTCTACAACTGAAAGAACATGCTGGTTAAGTCTTATATGAATGAACTGTTGTGTTTGGTTTTGGAAATACCCTAAGGGGCATTTCCAAATACCATAAGGTTCCACAGTGTGCAGAATTCCCAGTACCAACAGGGGGCCTAGTAAGTACATTAGAGGCGAGGACCTGTACTCTCTTGTAAGGGATTAGAAAAAAGTTTTAGTACACAGGGCTCCAGAATGAGAACCAGCATAAACATGACAATAGGTTCTGGGGAGCATTAGCCATGAGTCCCAAATATTTTTGACAGGTTAGTATAAAAGTGATATTTTTCTAGCATGGCACAGCAGATCTCACCTATCTCTGAGTTAATAAAGTTATGTTATGGGGCTGGAGAGATGGCCTAGCGGTTATGAGCACCGACTGCTCTTGCAGAGGACCAGGGTTCGATCTCCAGCACCCACATGGTGGCTAAGAGCCATCTTTAACTCCAGTTCCAGGGGAATCCGAGACCCTCTTCTGACCTCTGTGGCATTGCATGACACGGGTGCACAAACCTACATGCAGACAGTACATTCATACACATACAAAAATAATAAAAAATAAATTTAAAAAAATATAAAAAAATAAAGTTATATTATTTTATTTTTTTATTATACTTTCCTGTTGAGGTGTTTAAAAAAACCATACAGTTAGCTCAGATAAATTAATTTAATTTTGCTGTTAAGGTGAGTTGAGGTTTTGGTCCTCAGGGATCACTTGGGCTTTGGGGGGGTACCTGGCTCCTTTGGCTTATTTCTTTTACCAGTTCCATCAACATGAGGACAAAGTCAGGTCTTACTTGACCAGACTTCCCTTTAAAGCATGAGGAGACTTTCCTCTGTGTTGACCTTCCTCCTTTTAGATTGGACACTGGTTGGAGTCCCTTAAGCAAATCTCCAAGACCTCCCTGCACAGGAGGACTGGTGACTCACACTCACAGGACATTGTGAAAGGTGCCCTCACAGTCCCCTAGAACTTATGTTGATCTTAGAGGGCAAGGGCCTTTAAATCCCTCTGACCAAATCCAATTAGAGCTTTTAAGTATGGTTGTTAAACCTCCAAGAGGGTCAGTTGTATTAATTTGGTATTTTAATTACTATATAACACATAAATAAAACTTGAACAAAGACTTAAGCATTTTTATTAAATCTTGAATTGTGACAAAACACTCTGATCAATACTAACTTGGGGAGGAAAGGGTTTATTTGCTTTACATTTCCCAGGTCATAGGTCATTACTTAGGGAGCCCAAGGTAGGAACTCAGGGCAGGAACCTAGAATCAGGGGCTGTAGCATAGGCTAGGAGGGAACACTGCTTATTTACCTGTTCTGCTGGTCCATGTTCAGCCTATTTTCTTATACAACACAGAAAGCTCTACCCAGGGGTGGCATTGCCCACAGTGGGCTGGGTCATCCCACATCATGTAACAATCAAGAAAATATCCTGTAGACATGTCCACAGGCAAGTCCAATGGAAGCATTTCTCCAATTGAAGTTTCCTCAGCCCTGGTGTGTCAAGTTGACACACCAAGCTATCCAGTACAGCATATATTTTGTTCTTTAGGGTTTAGATCTATAAAGGGATATTTAGGTACTCTAGGTAGAATGGATCTGAGCCATGAAAGGAAAAATTTAACATTTTTAGGTTAAGTAGACATAGCCCAGAAAAAAAAGCTTAAAATAATAGAGAAGTTTAAAATAATACCTTCTAGGTCTATCTCAAATGAAGGCTCTTTCACTATAAACAGACGTAGTTTGTTTTTCCTGCCCCCCAGACTCTGAGTTATAGTTTTGAGAAGGAAAGGAGGGGGTCATAGTCACATACCTATAGACAGGAAATAGGTTGACTTAAATCAAGCTCACCGAAACTATTTGTATTTGGACTGTCCATATAGTTCCCAGAGGAAAAATCTAGTTTTTCTTGAAAATATCAAAAGTAACACATGCAAAGTATAGCAGAGATATATAAAAACATTTTTAGTAGTTATGGGTAACTCAATACTTGTATGGGTCCATTTCACCTGAGACTAACAAGGTGTGCAGTATAACCCAAATAAAATGGACTCTTGGTTGTAACAGTAATTTTTATAATAACACTGAATATCTATGATAATATTACAAACAATTATCTCAACTAAAACAGTCAAAATTATAACATTTAAAACTGTCCACAGTCTGCACAGTATCGAGAGTCTCTAGTTGTGGAACAGAATTTCCTTGTAATTAAAATATGAAAACAATTAATTTTAGTGATGATACTTTATAAAAGTTGTACTGTCTATCAATAGTCTGATAGATCCTTAATATTTTATAACTACATGACAGAATTCTTAAAAAGCCAACAGTACTTCATATATACACTCATACATGAGGTTCTTGTCTTAGTATTTGTAGTGAACACAGCCATGTCATTCCTGCCAAACATAAAGGCTTTCATTTGGAGAAAGCATCTTCAGAAATGTCACTTACATTCTAATATAGTAAATATCCCTAACTGGATTTCAACTTAACAAGTGATGGAAAACAGAATAATATATCCTATTTTTTACTGAAACCTAACTATAACTAAAGTTACCATACAATAATTAAAGATAGTTTCACTAAAGGAGAGGCTAAGGAATTGGATGGCAGGAAATAGTCTTATTAAGGCAATACAAAATAAAGACATACAAGAGTTGACAATACCAAAAGCATGAAGTCGGGTATAAGAAAATGGTATTCAGGAACTTAGAATGAGACAGGAAGGCAGAAGCACAGCCTACAGGGTTGGGGGAGGTCTGTGGCAGCCATAGTTCAGACTCAGGGCAGTGGCATATACACAAAAGTGTATTGTAATTTTATAAACTAAACTAAACATAATAAAGTCTAAAGGTACTTATTTTGAGCACGTTCTAGTTGTCTATTTCTAGGCTGTTTTATTGGAGGGAAGAAATTATCTTAGGGCCCTTTTCAGGATCAGTTTTTTTTTTAAGTTCATTTATTATTTTTTATGTATAAGAGTGTACTGTCTGTGTGTAGGTTGGTGCACCCGTGTCGAGCAATGCTGCAGAGATCAAAAGAAGGCGTGGGATTCCCCTGGAACTGGAGTTAAAGACAGTTCTTAGCCGCCATGTGGGTGCTGGAAATCGAACCTGGGTTCTCTGCAAGAGCAGTCGGTGCTCTTAACTGCTGAGCCATCTCGCCAGCCCCTCAGGATCAGTTTTTATAAGGTATCCAGGAGAAACCATGTGCAAGCACCAGACTATGAATGAGTCTAGGGATTTTTAAATGGGTCTCAGGCCAGAGGGACAGAAGCACAGCTCTCAGAATCCTATTTAAGTAAAAGAAAAGAAAAAAATATGTTAGTAAATCTTTAGTAAGGAAGGGTCAAAATTAGATCTTTGGAGGTCTGAAAGCAATAAAAAAAAAACTTGAATCGAAACGTAAATCAGAATACCTTTAGAGTAAACAAACGAAAGAAATACCTTAAAACAATTACTTTGGAGAGCAAACTCAATCTAACAATTAGCTAACAAATAGAATTTTCAGATAACCAGCTTAGATACTGTTTTGTAGATATTTAAAGAACCCAGGTCTTTGAATATAGTGTAATTAGGCATGCCAGATTTAAATTTAATAATTCTTGTGCACAAAATGAAGAAGGAAAACTTACTGGCCAGATTAAAACTGTTTTGAGACAAATAACACGTGGAGACACTATAATTATGTGAGATCTCTCCGTGTGGAAATACATTAAAGCCTAACACATGGAAACATGACAGTGCTGGGTTTGGTGGTACACACCTTTAATCCCAGCACCCGGGAGGCAGAGGTAGGCAGATCCCTGTAAGTTTAAGGCCAGCCTGGTCTACGGAGTGAGTTCCAAGCCATCTAGGACTAAAAAAGGGAGACCCTGACTTAAAAAGACCAAAAACAAACCAACAAACAAAACACACATACAAAACAAAACATGGCATTAAAGGGAGTTATTAAATGACATAAGAAAGTGATGGCAACAGTACAGGAAGATCAAGACAGGACCTGGTGCTTACTGGACCTCATTTGGTGACTGACCATGGGAAGGGAAGACCCCAGTGTGGAGCACAAGGGCAGAACTGATGGTGGTTTGGGCTTGCCAAGGAGAAGCCTTCAAACAGTTCCTTAAGGAAAACATGACATCTTTAAGCCTAATAAAGAAAAAATAATAATAATAAAAAAGAAATCATAAGCCAAAGATGCTAAAACCTATGATATCATAATCTTGATATGTGTGGCATGCATATATGCATATTTGGGATGATGTGAACTGGAAGGAACAACAACAAAAAGACTGGGTCAAAGAACTGACTGAAACAGTGAACTTCTGCCTGAAACACTAAAATTCTGCATTGAAAATTTTAAAATTTTAAAAGAGACTGAGAAAAAGATGAAAATCATGTATGGCAGGAAGCGTGAGCTCTGGTGGGGGGAGTGGGTCTAGATTTGATTAAGAAATGTATGAAGTGAACAAAGCTTCAGTAAAAAATTGGGCTTGAAAAAAAAAGCATAGGCTGGAATCATGGCACCTTGCAGTGATGGAAATAAAGATCGGTGTGCCTCAAAAAAAAAAAGGGAAAAGAAATAGAAAAAAATAAAATGATGGCAATAAATAATTATATTAATTAATAAAATTTGATTATGATGATCTGATCCTTTGTAAGTAGGCACAGCGAAAATTGTGAAGAAGGCAGTGGGGCAGTGGTTTGGAAAGATAGTGGTCTTAGAAAAACGTTCTTTGGTTTGAGGTTATGGTAGGCAGGAGACGGGGAGGAAAAACTTGGATTCGAAGTTTACAATAAGTTCTGTAGGGGTGACAGTGAGCTGACCAGGCTGGAATCTAATAAATGGAGAATTGGGAATTGGGGTTTCCTTAGGAAATGGAAAACCTGGAAATAAATTTGTTGTGAGTGGAAAAACCTAAATCTATTTCTTTTTTAAATATTTATTTATTTATTTATTTATTTATTTATTTATTTGTCTTTTTAAGATAGGGTCTCCCTGTAGTCCCAGCTGTCCTGGAACTCACTCTGTAGACCAGGCTGGCCTGGAACTCACAAAGATCTGCCTGCCTCTGCCTCCCCAGTGCTAGGATTAAAGGTGTGCACCACGATGCCTGGCTTAAAGACAGTTCTTAGCTGCCATGTGGGTGCTGGGAAGAGAACCCAGGTCCTCTGCAAGAGCAGCCAGAGCTCTTAACTGCTGAGCCATCTCTCCAGCCCCCCTAACCCCCTTTTTTTTTCTTCAAGAAAGCTGACAAGATTTATCATCAAGTTCACAATGGCTTATGAAACAAGCTACACATTCTCATTTTTTCTTTTCTTTTTCTTTTTTTTTAATTTATTTATATATATATTTCCCCACCCATGCCCCCCATCTCCCCCACCCCACCAGAGCGCATGCATTCTGCCATACATGCTTTTCTCTTTCCTTTCTCAGTCTTTCTCATATTCTCCATGAGGAAGTTTGACTGTTTTGAGCAGAAGTTCACTGTTCAACAGTCAGTTTGATGCAGTCCTTTCTGTTGTTGTTGTTGTTGTTCTTGTCTTTGTTGTTTCCAATATGCATCACTCCCAACTGCTTGGACACAAAGCTCAAGGGGCTTGTACAGGAAATACTTACAACTAGGTAATTGGCACTAGCATCCCATAGATGAGGGATACCATTCATCCTTTGTTTTCTGGGACTTGTTTACTTCATCTCAGCATTATGTCCTCTAGCTCCAGCCATTTTCTTGCAAAGCTCATGATGTCAATCTTTCTTTACTGCTGCATAAAACTCCATTGTGTAGATGTACCACATTTTCTCTCTCCACTCATCAGTTGAGGGGCATTTGGGTTGGTTCCAGCTCCTTGCTATTGTGAAGAGAGCTGAAATAAACATGGCCGTGCATGTATCTCTGCGGTGGGGTGAGTCTTGAGGGTACATGCCTAGGAGTGGTATGGCTGGGTCGGGTGGCAAGTTCATTCCAAGTCTTCCAAGGTAAACCCCTTTTTTTAAAGGCCAGTATGGAGCTGAGTGAAATGAAGATGAGTGTGAAGAAATAAATTTTAAAGGATAGAGGAAAACCAGTGGAGTGGAGAGGCTGGTACTTAACATAAATATGTAAAACAATGTTAAGAATTCAAAATACTCCCTTTTAGAAATCCGTAAGTATACTGTATAAAAGATGTCAAAATCCAAAATGATCCTTTAAAAAAATAGGTAAATGTCATGTAAACAAAGTCAAAACCCAAAATAGTTTTCTTTAAAAGCTAGTAAATATGTAAAACAACTTCAAAATTCTAAATAGCCATCTTTAAAAAACAGTAACTATGACTATACAAAAAGTTAAAACACAAAATAATCCCTTTTAGGATTAAACCAGTAATAAATTTTTAAACTCCAATAGTGGAGAGGGCATTACTTCCTTAATCTGACATAAAAATGCATACAACTTGTTACAAGGCAGTAGGGACTCCATTGCACTCTTTTGATTTTCTATAATCAAGATGAAAACCAATACAAAAAATAAATTGCAAAAAGATTAGAACATACGATTAAATGCTTGTAGTCTAGGGAATTCCCAGATTACCATGTTCCCCCTTAAATTCAGCAGTTCTGGTAGGTTCCTGGGTGTCACCATTTTGAACCATGCCATGTGGCCGGATCAAGATGGCAGCTAGGTCACACAGTTCACCACCATTTTGAAAATGTTACTGTCATAGATGGCAACCAAGCCATTCAGCTGTAATGTCATCAACCAAGATGGCTACCTCCTTCTTGGTGAGTTCACTAGGCACGATTGCTACCAAAGCACAGGGATATCTTATTAAGCTTCATGATAAAATAAGCCCATCTCCCACCACGATACAAGTTCCATGGGAGTCACAGATTAAATGTCTACAGCAACCCTCTTTTATTTTTAGAACATCACCCAATTAAGTTAGATTTGATGTAAGATGAGAAGTTAACCTGCAGATATGTAGGCCCCAAATACAAAAGCAAAGCCAAGGAATGCATGGTCTCCAACCATGTCACTCACCACCCCTTTTCAACTGTGAAAGTAAAACAAAGTTCTCTGGAAGTGAAACAAAGTTCTCTGGAGCTTCTGAAGGCAGCAGAAATAAATGGAGAGCTGTGTCCTAGGGCGCACAGCCTTGGGCTGTTGCTTTGGAATCACATGTCTTGCTGGAGCACAGAGTGTGACTCTGCTTGTTCACTGAAATTTAAAATGCTTGCATACAATTAGGAAAGCAGCTGCCTTGGAAATGGAGTGGTTTAAGCCCTGCTTGTTTATACTCCAACAGGTTTGAGATACAAATTCAAGACCCCTGTGTCTGCTCTCCATTCCCCCATGGGGGGCGGGGGGTGGGGAGAGGGGAGAAGACTGAGAAGGGGGGGGCATTCTTAACTTTTTTTCTCTCTTTAGTTCAGAACCAAGTAGCCCTGAGGCAAATAGCAAGAGATAAGAGCATGCCAGACTAGCAGCCAAATCCCGAGCAGCTGGAGTAAATTTCGCATGGCAACCAAATAAGTTATTAGTATTTTGGGAGCCCCCTTAGTAAAGACTACCCAGAACTCAATAATTTGGAACCCCTAGTGGGTGAGCGATGGGAACGTGGAAAAGAACACCTGGATTTCATGGAAATCAGACCAGTTTTATCAGCGCCATGGCAAAAATCTCTTAAGGCTTTTTTTTTTTAAGTGTTGGACAATAATAATTTCCAGTTGATATTGTGGCCAGGTGTCAGAAGAATGGAGAAGGCAGTAGAGGGGGCGGGGGAGAGGTAAAGAAATCAGAGTGTTCCTATGTGGGTCACAGCCACATGGAGGGAAGGAGACAGAAAGCAAAAGCCTCTCAGGACTATGGAACCCCTGTGGAGAGGGAGGAAAGGATAGAATAGAGCCTCAGCCACGGTAGCACTCTGGAAATCAGGAGGTGTTCCCCCCAAGTCCAGAAGCACAGAACAGTATCCAAATCTACAAAAATGGTATCCCACGTGATTGCACATGGGATAAGTCAGTTTGGGTCCTGGTTCTGCTTCCAGCATCCTGGAGCCCAGGAACTAGTCCTGAAAAGCCAGTTAATTTCAGGAGGTTCACAAAGGAAGGCAGGAGGCTGGAGGCCAGAGCGGGAAATGTAGAGTCAGAAGGCAGAGAGGCCAGAGAAAGAATGTAGAGACGGAGCAGAGGCAGCATGAGATGGTGCCTTAGGCCAGACTGGGGGTGGGTGTTTGTAGCCTTCAACTAGGAGCTGGTCCACCAGAGGGTTATCAGCTGTTCCAAGGCAGGGGTGCAAATTGGCAAACCAGGTACACCGCACCATTTATGTTAGCCTGCTCAACCCCCAAATGAAAGGAACACAGCAGGCTTAGGCACTCTGGGAAAGTTTACTACAGAAACAGCCAGGGCTGGGCTTGATGAAGAGCGGCAGCCAGCAGCCAAGGTGGTGTCTGGACAGGCCCTTTTAAATATCTTGGTCAGGCAAAAAGGAAGTGAGGTCATTGGTTGACATTTTCTGGGGTGAGTGGAAGATCTGTGTGCTCAGGTCTTGAGAGAACTAAGCCTAACACTCATCTCCATTCCTTATCTTTTGGAGAGCACTCTTAAGAAAAACTGAAGCCCTTCGTTGCATGCATGAGCTCCATTGATTGATTTAATCAGTCAGCAAATACTTTTGAGTGCTTACTACATGCTAGATTCTCCTGAGAGACAAGTGCAAGTGTTTGCACTAGTATTGGTCTAGTAGACATGGCAGTGGGTCAACAACCTAGGTGAAAATTCTTATCTTGACTGCCCTCTAATTATAAGACTTCTCACAAGCTTCTTAGCCTAGGTGGACCTAGTTTCTCACTTTCGAAGCATGGGTATAGGCTGCTGAGCCCTTCCCAGATGACATATCCTGGTTGGAATCTAAGCAGCCTGTGACCCAGATATTAATATATGTCAATAAGGAGAAAGAGGAGAGCCTAGAGTAACAGCTAGCAGACTATGACAAGAGCTTCTGTGAGGCATCCTCAGTCTGATGAGGCCTTGCATGCCAGGCATTGTACAAGCACTGAGAATACAACAGGGACCAAAACAGAGTCCTTTCCCTTGGACACTTTCTGTCTAGAGACAGCTGATGAACCATCACTGTTAGGTTTAGAGATGTAGTTTGAAACTCATTGCACAGGCTGCTATACTGACTGTGAAAGATGAGGGTGGAGAGGGAACAGGAAAGAGAAATCAAAAAGGGTCTGAGAGGAAAAGCATTAGAAAGAGGTAGAAGTTGGGCAAACAGCTTATGAGAAAAGTCACTCAATGTTATGCTCACTCCCTGACAGAAAATTCACTCTCATAAAGCTACCACCACAAACCTAACCTCAAGTCCATACCCAGAGCACTTTCATGTGGCTAATAAGCTAGGACACGCCAGTGATGTCTATTTAGACATCCTGTTCCCCACTACTACATCATTCTATATGTAAGTCAAAAGTATACCAAAGCCACATATGGTTTTATGTAATAGCTGTCTAGTCTTATTTCGTTTTCTCAGAAAGGTCTTTACTAAGAACCAATGACATGTAAAAAATGGCCCAGGTGCCTGCATAAGGTACTTCCCCTCAGAGCTGATCTCTCATCCCTCATTTCCACGAGTAGTTGGAGCAAGTCCAGAAACAGATTCTGAGAGCCCTAAGCACTTCCTTACTTGCCACCCAGTAATTACATCTTGCAGGTTGTCTTCCCATTGGAGGCTGAGGCTGAGGCTGAGCAATTAGTCCCCCATTGTCTTTGCAGGAAATGACATCTATGTGACTTCTTGGGAAGGCAACTCTTGACTACTCTGGTTAAGATAATTTGAAAAGTGTTCAGCATTTCCTTTGGTTGATTGAGTCCAGCTGACTTGGAAAGATTTTGGAAATGTACAAATGATCTATGGTCCTTACAATCAGAATATTACTAGGTCAGTTCCTTGAACAGAATGAATCTCTGAAGTGTAAGCTCTTCATACACTGCTTCCTCTGGACTCCTCAGAGTGTGATGGAGCTCAGTGTCTTTCCATCCTGCTCCTTTTCTGAGTCTTTTTTTTGAGACAGAGTCTCCCTGTAGCCCCAGCTCTCCTGGAACTCACTATGTAGACTAGGCTGTCGTTGAACTCACAAAGATCTGCCTGCCTCTGCCTCCCGAGTACTAGGATTAAAGGTGTGCACCAGTTGGCTTGAGACTGATTCCACAAAAAAGTTTTCTGGATCAGGTAATTGAAAACTCAACTTGAAGAGACCTAAAAAATAAGAACTGTATTGGGAATTCAGAGGTGCCACAGCCTCAAGGTTAACCCATGCAAAATCACCTTCACTCCACTTCCCATCTTTGGGACCAGCTATATCCTTAGGTTATAGCAAGAGAGCCATGAAGATTCCCAGTATCATACTCCACACAAGAAAGGAGTTTCTCCCAGAAGACTGAGACACTCCTTACAAAACATTCTTCATGTCTCACTGGACTGAACTGTGCCATACATCTATTTTTGACCCATCACCGGCAAGAGTATAGGTGTCTCTTGAATAAGTCTCTTCAACTTTAATTTACATGATGGTCACCTAGAACTCTTGTAAAATAGACTGTATTTCCAGTGGTTTGAGTGGGGCCTTGGAGCTGATATTTCTTTTTTTTTTAATTTTAATTTATTTTTGTATGTGTATGAATGTACTGTCTGCATGTAGGTTTGTGCACCGGTGTCATGCAATACTGCGGAGGTCAGAAGAGGGTGTCGGATTCCCCTGGAACTGGAGTTCTCCTGGAATTGGAGTTATAGATGGTTCTTAGCTGCCATGTGTGTGCTGGGGATCGAACCCGGGTCCTCTGCAATAGCAGTCGGTGCTCTTAACTGCTAGGCTATCTCTCCAGCCCTCGGAGCTGATATTTCTAAGAAGTGTCTAAGTGATACTCAGCTTGGTGGGTGGTGTAGCTTCAAAGCCCTGACCATTCATATGTCTCCTCCCTCTGAGAGCGCTGTCCCCTGCCCATGAGGCACTGTGGGTGGAGAAATGTGGGGGCTCTCCTAGGAAGAAAGCAGGAACAATCCTGTGTTGATGAAAACTGTATTAGGGATACTTGTTTGCAGTGTCTAATGAGAATGTTGCCTTTAAACCAAGAGTCATACATGGCTTTGATGTGTATTCGAAGTAAAAAGTACACACATTGTGGAGCTACACACCATTGTGTGGGAGTACCCATAAAAATGCTATTGCTCATCTTTGATGGTGCACTCATTGCAGTTCTACAAACAGAAGATAAACAAAACGTACCATCCTCTCTGTTAGCCTTCAGTTACTTTTATTGGTAACTAACATCATATTTTCTGTGTATCTCAAAAAGAACAAATTCATATGAAATGGATACAGATGTACTTAATCTAAAAAGGGGAGTGTCAGATCCACCCTGTGTTCTTAGAGTAGATAGCTCATCAGCCTTTCGAGCTACTGGGGAGGACAAGCACACTCCCACCTGTTCTAAGACTCACTTGACATAATGTTGGGTGTGAAAAAAGTCTGCCAATAGTAAATTTCTGCCAAAGCAATTGGTCACAGTGCCCTGATCACTGATTTTCAGTGGAGAAAAACATTATACTTACTTCATTTGAAAGGGGAAAACTATTCTGTTTTGTTATCTTTGTTTTTGTTTTGACAAAAGATACACAGGCATCCCTTGCTGAAGCCACTTAGGAAAAAGGATATGAATAGCCCTATCCCTATCATGTGTCTGATTCATCACAGATGCACTGGGGCTTGGGATGAAGCATGTGGCCAGATGTTAAATGAGGCAGTCATTTGGGTGGTTGGCATCTCTGGCTTCATATGCAAAAACAGTCTCATTCCTGAGGGTATGGGAAAGGTATATGGAATTTTAACATCTTATCTATTTTATCAGCCTGCCCCAGCACCATAGGTTCACATCTGCGTGATTGACAGGAAGTTGAAACTTGATCTGTTTTCTGGCCTTGCCAACATGAGTTTACACATAGGAAACTACTTCCTTGCCCATATAAGACCCTGGAAGGTCGAGAGATTCTTAGCTACTCTGGTCTACCTGAGGAAAGGTGTTCAACTTGATGCCCCAGGAAGGCAGGAATTGCACTTAACAGTTAACCAAGGTGCTGTGTGTCAGTGTAACGCTTCAACAGCTGCCCTGTTCCCAGAGACCTATCAGTCAGCACACAGACTAAGCGTTTGCTGTCTAAAGAGGAGGAGAGAACATTTTGTTGCCTAACTTCACTAATTTACTGTCTAAATATATAATGCTTAGGTGTCCATCTACATTTTTAGGACCTCATAGGCTGCCAAAGAGAGATGAGATAATACTACTATTGACCAAGCTCATGTAGAGCAAGCAAGATTACATTCTTAATAACTGATTGGTTTAGACAGTACTGATGAGTGTGTCACTGCTATGCTGGTGATAGCATAGGACATTTTTTGTTGTTGTTTGGGGGGTGGGTTTGTTTCTTTTGATGTTTTAATTTTTTTTTTTTTTTTGAGACAAGGTCTTCCTATAGCCCCAGCTGGCCTATGTATGTAATGTAATGTAGCCTATGTATGCTATGTAAGCAGGGTTCTCCTTGATTTCAACAGAGATCTACCTGTCTCTGCCTCCCAAGTGCTGGGGCTAAAGGCATGCCTGGCTTAGGATAGGACATTATTAAACAAGGAGTAATGAAAAGATGGAAAATACAGAGATTGCACAAATTAAAGCATTTAGCCCTTAAAATACAAATTATAGCTATCAAAATATAAGTTTTAAAAATAGAAAAACAAAAGGTTAATACTACACATTAGGAAAATCAAATTAGTAAAAGGTACTGAGGGTCAAGAGAGGACTTAAAGCTGCTACTGTTGACCCAGCCAGGAATGATGTCCATGGATAGGCTTTAAGGGGTCAGGAAAAAATTTATCTCATCATTTTCCTTAACCCTTAACTGAAACCCAGCATTTTTTGTTATGGAGTAGTCTTAGCTATTTATACTCCAGAACTGTGGATACTTTTTTTGTGCCATTACAATTAGAGACATTCTGAAACACCATTTCTCATTTAAGGATACTTAAAATTACATTTTTTTGCCAGGTATGGTGGCACACACCTTTAATCACAGCACTCAAGAGGCAGAGGCAGGCAGATCCCTAGGAGTTCAAGGCCAACCTGGTCTGCATAGTGAGTTCCAGGACAGCTGGGGTTACAGGAAGACACTGTCTCAATAATAATAATAGTAATAATACATTAAAATCTGCAATTTTTAGACTTGCTGAAAATTATTTAAGTATTAAAGGAAGTTCACCCTAATTTTGATAAGTGTAACTGTATTTGGATGCATTTCGCTTCGTTTGAATTCTGTAATTTCATTTGTTAGTTTCAAGTATTTAAAATCATTATTCTTACAAAGCAAAAAAATGTATCTGTAGACTGTCATAGTCCATAAAGGTAAAATTCTCTCTCAGAAAATGCTTGGGCCTCCTTCTTGCAAGGATGGGACAAAGACACACCCAGGAAGGGCACTGGCCCACCAGAGGCCCAGGACCAGGTCAGGTGACTGGATGCTTCCTCATCTGGTGGGAAGGTGTAGAAATAAGGCTTGAACCAGCATGAGTCCCTTGCCGATGTAATCTCACAGATAAATGTGCAGCTGGTAGGAAGTGACAGAGGTGTGTCTTCTGAAGATGGACAAGTGTAAGTTGTGTTTGGGAAGATGCAGAGCTGGGAGAGTTGGTGGAGAGGGAGAAACTGAAGGCTGGGCATAGGCTTTCTGCAATCAAGGCGTGATGCAGACCAAACGGAGTGTCAGGAGAGAAGGAAGAGAAGCTGTGTGTCCTAGAATGGCTGAAGAACCCAGGGCGGAGGCCGGAAGGCCACGTGAGGTTCCAAGTCTGGGCAACAAGGAGAGTGGTAATGGAAGCTCATATCTACTCAGCGCTAGTCATGTGCCAGCTGCTGTTGTAAGCCTCTCTGTGTCATGCATTTGTCACCGAGTTGATGTCATTTCATCCTCATGACAGCACCGTGAAGTTAATACCATCATTCCTATTTTGTAAATAGTAAAATGAGGGCCTGGAGAGATGGCCTAGCGGTTAAGAGCGCCGACCGCTCTTACAGAGGACCCGGGTTCGATCCCCAGCACTCACATGGCGGCCGAGAGNATACACATAAAAAAAAAAAAAAAAAAAAAAAAAGTAAAATGAGATCTGCAAAAGAAGAAATAGGAAAATAACCTGGGATCTTACAGAGCTGGGAGGAAGGAGAGTGTTATTGATAAAAAGGAAAGAGGACTCAGCTTTGGGGGAAGACATTATGAACTTAATCTTAGATTATTTTTCCCTTATTCTCTTGCCTTCAGTGATTTAAAGGAATAAAAAAAATTCTGATATTTGTAAGCATGGTTTCTGATTTATTCACCTTTTTTTTTCTTCTGTATATGTATGAATGTACTGTCCGCATGCAGGTCTGTGTACCCGTGTCGTGCAATGCCACGGAGGTCAGAAGAGGGTGTCGGATTCCCCTGGAACTGGAGTTCTCCTGGACTTGGAGTTTCAGACGGTTCTCAGCTGCCATGTGGGTGCTGGAGATCGAACCCGGGTCCTCTGTAAGAGCAGTTGGCACTCTTAACCGCTAGGCCATCTCTCCAGCCCAGATTTATTCACCTTTTACACATTCTTCTTTATTCGTTTATACTAAGATAATTTATAAATCAGTTTCATCTTCAGTGTAAAGCAATGGGGAAACTGGTGGGGAAGAGTTCGCCACGTGGGTGGATGCCCGAAACAAGTGAAGAGTGCGGAGGAGCAGCGCGAGGCGAGGCGCGTTAAATCATGTTGCTGATATGCTCTTGGTTTTCTCCTCTTTTCAGGATCAGTCCTGCTGCTGGGTTAGAAGACATGTGGTGCATATAAAGTTTGTGATAGTTGGTGGAAATTTTGGTAAGTTTTGCTGAGTTTATTTCTAACACATTTATTTGCAAAATGTTGCTTTTGAGGGGAAGCTACTGCCTGTTCTATGTGTCTTTTCAGTCTGCACTAAACTTAGAATGGAAATGTTTGATTAAAGTAGCACAGAATTATTTTCTGATACTATGCCATTTTTCTTCTCATTATTACTGATGTGATTAAGTAATAGGGTATTCTCTAAAATACGGTATGATTTGGGGAAACTACTGGATGCAGGGCACAGAATGCCCTTGGCAGTTTAGTTTGTGTTCTAAACTAGCCATGTAAGAGATATAATAAACACAGACCAAAAGAATAAATGTGATCTCCAAAGCAAAGCAGGGGCTCCTGGTAGCCTGGACATTGAAATGAGAGAGAAGCAAGTACATAGCTGTGGAGCTAAGAACTGTACAGCTTCCTGGGAGCTGTTCCCCAGGCCTGCACAGCAGCAGCCTGCAGCACCAGGAGCATGCAGTTCACTAGATCCCTGTACCTCACTAGCAGTAGGAAAGAGAACTATCTTTGGAGTCGGGAGATCTAGGTTAAAATTCAAGCTCTATGCCTATATATAACCTCTCTGAGTCTCAGATTCCTCTTCTGTGAAATGAGGCCTTTAGTATCACCTACCCCATTATACTATTAAGAGAATAAATGAGTGGAGCAGTATTAGGGTGTGGTAGGTGCTTGACAAAGCCTCCATTCTTTGTGACAGAACACCCTTGTTTGGAGATTGGACATTTGCCATTGAGGATGAGCGACCCAAAAGGCACATCTTTAGCAGGAAGATGGCAGGAATGCGATGATCACATTCATTTGATGTTACAAGGGGCACCACAGCCCCTTCCCTAGACTCACTCTGTAATGAGCCACAGGAACCCCAGGGACCTGTCCCCTTCTGCAGTCCTGGAAACGAGTTCTCAGACAAGCTCAGCTAATTGAACTTTGCTCATGTAACCTTTGCAGCCACATGAAGTCATGTGATTTGAAGTGTTTCATTTTTTTCTCTTGTTGTTAAGTATTAATATTATTTTGAACCGCGTTAGTGAGAAGAGAATGGAGTGGGGTAAATAATATTCTTGGTTTTCACCTTAGTTATCTTGTTTAGGCTTTTGATTTTTTTCCCCCAATGGTTATGTAGCATCATAGAAACCCAGTTATTGAAGCAAAAGACTTCTGTTTTAGG
The DNA here is from genome assembly GCA_009823505.1 of Rhizomys pruinosus. Classification (NCBI taxonomy): domain Eukaryota; kingdom Metazoa; phylum Chordata; class Mammalia; order Rodentia; family Spalacidae; genus Rhizomys; species Rhizomys pruinosus. Next base: position 429,668 of record VZQC01005525.1, read on the forward strand.
GTGAGCTCTTTACCTGTGTTCCGGGGAATCAGTGGTGTTCCTGCAGATGGGTGCTGATGTTAAGATCACATGCTTGGCGGCCAGACGTGGTGGCGCACACCTTTAATCCTAGCACTTGGGAGGCAGAGGCAGGCAGATCTTTGTGAGTTCAAGGCCAGCCTGATCTACACAGTGAGTTCCAGGACAGCTGTGGCTACAGGGAGACCCTGTCTCGAAAAGACCAAAAAAAAAAAAAAAAAAAGATGGATATGTTGGAACCAATTTCCAAAAAGTCTCTTGAGCAAAATCTCTGGCCAGAAAATACAAGTTGTCTCAGAGATGAGGAAGTTGCCACAGTCACAAAACCATCAAGGGAGAAGGAAGTTGTTCTGGTTTTCTCTCAGCCAGTAGGGAAGTGTTGCTTATCAGTCTATCATATATTTCAAAAATAACTGTAAAAAGAAAACAGAAGTTCCCAGAATGTAGAAGTGATTTATTTTTGAGCAGATGAGAATGCTTATTATCCTGATCTGATCATTATATATTGTATACATGTATTAAATCATTTTAGTGGATCCCTAGATATTTTTATCTTAATGAAAAAATAAAATAGTAAACAACCAGGAGCCAAAAGAAATTGTTTTAGAAGAGTAATAAAATTGTTCTAATCTTAACTGTAGTAGCATTTGTGCAATTGTAGGCTTTTGTGAAAATGTCTACAACTATATACTAGAAAGAGTGAACTTTATTGTATGCATATTAAATCCTAATTTTTAGTAGGGAAAGAATTAGCTCTTAGATAAATGACAGTTACCTCAACTTATTAAAAAGAAAGCGGGGAAGAGGGGTATAAAAAGAGAAGGGAGAGTGTAAAGAAAGAAAAGCCATCAATTTGGGTTGAACTATGTATGCCATGTGGAACATGGATTAGTCTAATTCATTCCTGTCATCACGATGCCTGGCACATGGAAAGTTCGTGATGAATACTCAAACATTTGTTGAATGGCTTCCCCTCTCAGTTTCTAGGTAGGCTGCTTACTTTCCCACATACTAGCCTACCAACTATTCAGGTACTCCGCTTCCTCCATTGCCTTCTCTTCTGTGACTGGACTTCCCACCTCCCCTTCTTGGACGCTTCCTCCCTTCAGTGTTATTTCCATGTCCTTCTCCAACCCATGAAACTCTTAGAGGAGACTCCTGCTTTACAGTGTCCTCCTCTGTATATGCCCAGTACAGAGGTACTGTACCTGTTGAGATCTAGCCTAAATGTTTGCCTGTGTGGACAGTGTTAGTAGACACCCAGCCCTAAGCTCCTTGTCTATCATTCTCAGTACTAAGAGCCTAGTAATGAGTGAGGAAGGCTTTCTGTTGAGTAGTCTTCCAAGAGTGGTGCTCTTTAAAGGAGGGAAGCAGTCTAGGAGCTAGGTGCTCTGAGTAGCAAATCTGTCTTCTTCCATGTTCTCCGGGCATTTTAGCTGGAGACATCAGTTCTTCCATCTTTTTAGGTGGAAGTGTATCTCAGATTCTGGTTCTTCAATATGAATCAGGAAGCTTGGAATTCTCAAAGCTATAACTTGGTAGTACCTTGAAAAGTTAAGATTTTTTCCCCTTGGGCCATATCTGGGTGAGATGTAAATGCAAAGAGAGCAGTGGCCCAGGCATCTAGTGATGCCTAAAGCTATTTTTGGTTGTTAGTACTGGAGGAGACAGAGCATGCACTAGTAGAACCCAGTAGGTAAAAGCGGGAGGGGAGGGGGAAGGAGGGAGGGTTTACTGCTAAATGCCCTGCAATGTAATCAACACATATACCTGTATATTTACCCCCATGTTCACATGCACAGAGAGAGAGAGAGAGAGAGAGAGAGAGAGAGAGAGAGAGAGATTGGCCCAAATGTCAATAGTGCTGAAACTGACGTTAGAAATAGTAAAAAATATTAAATATCTCAAGTACCCATTGTTTTGAGGATTTAAAATTTTAAATATTTTACCATCTAATTATATGTAAGAAATAGGTAAAAATAAATTTGCTGAGTACAGAGGTCTGAGATGGCTCTTAAGAAGCTGCCACTTTCAGGGGCTGGAGAGATGGCCTAGCGGTTAAGAGCGCCGACCGCTCTTACAGAGGACCCGGGTTCGATCCCCAGCACCCACATGGCGGCTGAGAACCGTCTGAATAATTTTAATTTTATTTATTTGTATGTGTATGATGTCCTGGTTTCCTGCATGCAAGTTTGTGCACCCGTGTCGTGGCAACGCCGCGGAGTTCAGAAAGAGGGTCTAGGATTCCACTGGGAACTGGAGTTTCTCCTGGAACTGGAGCTTCGAGAACGGTTCCTCAGCCGCACCTGTGGGTGCTGGGGGGAATCGAACAACCGGGTCTCTCTGTAAGAGCGGAATCGGTTGGCTCTTAACCGCTTAGAACCTTTCTCTCCAGCCCGAACTGAAGTGGCACTAATCTTAAGAGCCATGCGTCAGACCATCTGTATTGCAGATACACATTCTATTTTTACCTATTTCTTACTATAATTTACGATTGGCTAAATATTTCAAATCATTGTAATTTTTTATTTTTATTTTCAAAATGGTTTGGTATATTTTATATTTTTACTATTTCTAAACGTCAGTTTCAGCACTATTGACATTTGGGCCGAATCTCTCTCTCTCTCTCCTCCTCATCTCTCTCTCCTCTCTCTCTCTGTGCTGTGAATCTGGGTTGGGTAAATATACAGTATATGTGTTGATTACATTGCAGGGTCATTAGCAGTAACCCTTCCTCCTTCCCCTGCCTCCTTCTTCCTTGCTTTTACCTTATCTGTGGTTTTCTACTCTTAGTGCTTATGCTCTCGTCTCCTCTTCATAATTAATACAACCAAAAAATGCTTTAGTGCATTCACTTTAGATGCCTGGGAAACCACTGATCTGGGGCCTCTTTGCTCTTCACATCTCACCGAAGCTAGATATCCCCGCGCTCCAAGGGGAAAAAACTTTAACTTCTTTGCAAGGTACTACCAAGTATAGCTTTGAGATTCCAATAGCTTCCCTGATTCATATTGAAGAACCAGAATCTGAGATACACTTCCACCTAAAAAGATGGAAGAACTGATGTCTCCAGCTAAAATGCCCGGAGAACATGGAAGAAGACAGATTTGCTACTCAGAGCACCTAGCTCCTAGACTGCTTCCCTCCTTTAAAGAGCACCACTCTTGGAAGACTACTCAACAGAAAGCCTTCCTCACTCATTACTAGGCTCTTAGTACTGAGAATGGATGAGACAAGTGTAGCTTTAGGGCGGGTGTCACTACACAACTGTCTCTCATCACAGGCAAGACATTTAGGCCAGTCTCAACAGGTCCAGTACATATCTCTGTACTGGGGGCATATACAGAGGAGGAGTCCAGACTGTTCATGCAAGCAGGCGGTCTCGCTCTAAGAGTTTCATGGTTGGAGACGGACATGGATAATAACAATGAAGGGAGGAAGCGTCCAAAGAAGGGGAGGGTGGCGTAAGTCCAGCCACAGACAGTAGAATAGGGCGAATGGCAGGAGAGGGAGTACCGTGAATATGTTGGTAGGGTTTCTGGGTATGTGGGAAGAAAGTACCAGCAGCCTACCTGAGGCAACTGAGAGGGGACAGCCATTTCAACCCCAAATGTATTGATGTTATTCATCTATTTGCGAACTCTTCCTCAGTCGCTGCCAGGCAACGGGTGATGACAGGAATGATATTAGACTATATCACATGGTTGCCACATGGCATACATAGTTCAGGCATGGCCAAAGTTGATGGCTTTTTTTCTTATACACTCTCCCTTCTCTTTCTTGTATACCCTCGCTCTTCCACGCTTCTTGTTTAGGAATAAGCTTGAGGTAACTGTCATTTTACTTCTAAGAGCTAATTTCCCTCTGCAAAAATAGGATTTGAGATATGCATACAATTAAAGGTTCACTCTCCTAGTAATGATAGTTGTAGACCATTTTTCATAACCACAAAAGCCTACAATTGCACAAATGCTTCTACAGTTAAGATTAGGACAATTTTATTACTCTTCTAAAACAATTTCTTTTGGCCTCCTGTTTATTTATTTTGTTTATTAAGATAATTAATGGAAACTATTAGGTCCACTACGATTAGATTTAAACAATACTATGGTATCACACATATTTAATAATGCATAGTAAATTACTATGATAAGGATTAATAAGCATTCTCATCAGTCTCAAATAATATTAATCACTTCTACTGATTCTGGGGAACTTCATGTTTTCTTTTTAACAGGTTTATTTTCTGAAATAAGTTGATAGACATGATAAGCAAACGACATCTCCTCTGGCTGAGAGCAAATACCAGAACAATCTTCCTATCCCTGAGTGGGTTTTGTGCCTGTGGCAATCTTCCTCATTTCCTGGCAATTGTGATAAAGAGGTTTTCTGGGCAGAGAATTTTTGCTCATAATGACTTTTTGGAAATTGTGGGTTTCCAACTAATCACCTTTTTTTTTGTTTTTTTTTTGGGTCTATTTGCTGAGTACAAGTGTCTCCCTTGTCTGCACTCCAATCTTGTCGCCTGGAAAACTCAATGTATTTATCAGGGCTGGCGTTAGTAACTCACTCAAAGATCTGCCTCAGCATTGCCTCCAGATGCTAGTGATTAAAAGGTTGTGCTCGACTCATACCACCGACGTCTGGACCGCCAAGCCAATGATTCTAAAACAATCAAGCACCGCATCTGCAGGAACACCACTGATCCTCACCCGGCAAACACCTAGGTAAAGAGCTACCCTCAAACACGAAGTTTTTAGCGCCTTTCAATAACCTGGGTTTCTATCCGATGCTACCGATACCGCTGGGGAAATAAAACTCAAAAGCACTACTAAGAAACAAAAGTGAAAACCTAAAAGAAAATTTACTTTCCCCACTCCATTCTCTCCTCACTGAACGTCGGTTCAAAATTTAATGATTAATACTTAAACAACAAGAGAAGAAAAAAATGATGAACACTTCTAAATCACTACTTCATGGCTCAAGGTTACATGATGCAAAAGTTAATTAGCTGAGCTTGTCTGAGACCACTCGTCTTCCAGGCTAGCAAGATAGGGAAACCCAGGTCCCTGGGGTTCCTGTGGCTCATTACAGAGTGAGTCTAGGGAAGGGGCTGTGGTGCCCCTTGTAACATCAAATGAATGGGTTGATCTAATCGCCTTCCTGCCATTCTTGTCCTGCTAACGAGTGCCTTTTGGGTCGTCTCTCCATGGTACTGTAATGATGTCAAACTGTCCAATCTCACAAAAAGGGTGTTCTGTCCACAAAGAAATGGAGCGCCTTTGTCATAGCACCTACCACACCACTAATTACTCACTGTCTTAACCACTCAATTTATTCTCTTAATAGTATAATGGGTGTAGGTGATACTAAAGGCCTATTTCACAGAAAGATTGAATCTGAGACTCCAGAGAGGTTTATATATACCGGCAGAGATAGCTTGTAATGTCTTTTTAAACCTAGATCCACTGACTGCCCGACTCCAAAGATAGTTCTCTTTCCTACTGCTAGTGAGGTACAGGGATCTAGTGAACTGCATGCTCCTGGTGCTCTGCAGGATGCTGCTGTTGCCCACGGGCCTGTGGGAACTGAGAGCTCCCAGTGGAAGAAGCTGGACCAGCGTTAGTCCACAGCATGAGACTACTGATGCTCTTCTTCTTTCACTATTTGTCAGCGACAGATGGCCCGCAGTCTTGGATCGAGGACCCCTAGGCTGGCTGTCGTTGAGGAGAGTCCATATTTGTGCTGGTTCTTACAGATTTCCGTGCGAGGCTAGAAACTAGAACACAAACTTAAATGCCAAGGGCAGCTGTGCTGCATCAGTAGTTTCCCCAAATCATACCGTATTTTAGAGAATACCCTATTACCTCTAATACATCATATAATGAGAAAGAAAATGGCATAGTATCAGAAAATAATTCTGTGCTATTTAATCACAGAACATTTCCAATTCTAAGTTTAGTGCAGACTGAAAAGACAACATTGAACAGGCCAGTACCTTCCCCTCAATAAGCAAACATTTTGCAAAATAAATGTGTTAGAAATAAACTCAGCAAACTTACCAACAGATTTCCTGACCAGACTATCAACAAAACTTATATTGCACCACATGCATTCTAACCCAGCAGCAGGACTGATCCGTGGAAAAGAGGAGACAACCAAGAAGCAATAGCAACATGATTTAAATCGCGCCTGCGTCCAATCGCGCTTGGCGTTCGGCCTCCGACACTCTGCACTGATATTCGGGCCATCGCACCTCACTGCGCGAACTCTTCGGCCCACCACAGTTCCCAGTTTGCTTTACACTGAAGATGAAACTGTTTTATAAATTATCTTAGTGATCAAACGAATAAAGAAGAATTGTGATATAGGTGTAATTACAATCTGTGCGCTGGCGAGAATATGGCCTATCGGTTAAGAGTGCCAACTGCTCTTACAGAGGACCCGGGTTCGATCTCCAGCACCCACATGCAGCTGAGAACCCGCTCCTGAAACCCAAGTTCCAGGAGAACTCCAGTTCCAGGGGGAATCCGACACCTCTTCTGTGACCCTCAGTGGAATTGCACGACACGGGTACACAGGATCCTGCATGCGGACAGTACATTCATTCACATAAAAAAAAAAAAGGTTGAATAAGATCAAACCTCATGCTTACAATATCAGAATTTTTTTTTATTCCTCTTAAATCACTGAAGCAAGGCGAATAAGGGAAAAATAATCTAAGATTAAGTTCATAATGTCTTCCCCCAAAGCTGAGTCCTCTTTCCTTTTTATCAATAACACTCTCCTTCCTCCCAGCTCTGTAAGATCCCAGGTTATTTTCCCTTCTTCTTTGCAGATTTCATTTTACTTTTTTTTTTTTTTTTTTTCTGATGTTGTCTATCCTTGTACTGTCTGCATGCAGTCTGTCACCCGTGTCGTGCAATGCCGCGGAGGCTCAGATAGAGGGTCTCGGATTCCCCTGGGCTTGAGTCTCCTGGAATTGGAGTTTCAGACCGCTCTCGGCCGCCATGTGAGGTGCTGGGGATCGAAACCCGTGGTCCTCTGTAAGAGGCTGTCGGCGCTCTTTAACCGCTAAGCCATCTCTCCCAGGCCCTCATTTTACTATTTACAAAATAGGAATGATGGTACTAACTTCACGGTGCTGTCATGAGGATGAAATGACATCAACTCGGTGACAAATGCATGACACAGAGAGGCTTACAACAGCAGCTGGCACATGACTAGCGCTGAGTAGATATGAGCTTCCATTACCACTCTCCTTGTTGCCCAGACTTGGAACCTCACGTGGCCTTCCGGCCTCCGCCCTGGGTTCTTCAGCCATTCTAGGGCCACCCAGCTTCTCTTCTCTCTCCTGGACACTCCTGTTTGGTCTGATCACGGACCTTGATTGAGATAAAGCCTATGCCAGCCCTTTCAGCTTCTCCTCTCCACCAACTCTCCCTAGCTCTGAATTATCCCAAAAACAACTACCCTGTCCATCTTCAGAAGACACACCTCTGTCACTTCCTACCAGCTGCACATTTATCTGTGAGATTACATCGGCAAGGGACTCATGCTGGTTCAAGCCTTATTTCTACACCTTCCCACCAGATGAGGAAGCATCCAGTCACCTGACCTGGTCCTGGGCCTCTGGTGGGCCAGTGCCCTTCCTGGGTGTGTCTTTGTCCCATCCTTTGCCAGAAAGGAGGCCCCACGCATTTTCTTTTCTTTTTTTTTTTTTTTCTAAGTCTGAGGGGAAGGAACCGTCTTTTTTTCTTTTTTTTTTTAATATTTTTTTTATTTTGTTATTTTACAATCTAGCCCCATGTTCCCGCTCATTCCCCCACCCCACCAGAGCTCGTGCATTTGCCAAAACATGATTTCCATCTCTTAGTCTTTCATATTTTCCCTGGGGAATTACTGTTTGAGCAGAAGTTCACGTTTCAGTCAGTTCTTGAGCAGTATTTTCTTTTGTTTGTTGTTGTTCTCAAAATGCATTATGGGGCCCAACTGCCTTTGTACACAAGCCTCAAGGGCCTGTACACAAGAAATACTTACAAACTGGGGTTATTGGCACTACATCCACAGATGAGTGATTAACCATGCATCGTTTGTTTTTCTGGGACTGTGTTTACTTCACTCCGCATGATGTCCTCTAGCTCCAGCCATTTTCATGCAAAGCTGATGCTGTCATCTTTCTTTATTTGCTGCATAGAATTCCATTGTGTAGATGTACCCACATTTTCTCATCCACTCGTCAGTGAGGGGCAATTGGGTTGGTCCAAACTCTTGCTCTGTGAAAGAGAGCTGCAATAAACATTGGGCCGTTGCATGTACTTCTGTGGTGGGGTTAGTCTTGTGGGTACATGCCCCAGGAGTGGTATGGATGGGTCGGGTGGCAAGTTCATTCCAAGTCTTCCACGGTTCTCCACCACTTTTTTTTTTTTTGTTTTTTGGGGGGGGGCTTTTCCTAGTGGCTGTACAAGTTTACCTTCCCTCCAGCAGTTGATGATTGTTCCCCTTTCCCCACACCCTCTCCAGCACTTGGTATCATTTGCTTCCTGATCTTAGCCAGTCTTACTGGCGTAAGATGNCATCTTACGCCAGTAAGACTGGCTAAGATCAGGAAGCAAATGATACCAAGTGCTGGAGAGGGTGTGGGGAAAGGGGAACAATCATCAACTGCTGGAGGGAAGGTAAACTTGTACAGCCACTAGGAAAAGCCCCCCCCCAAAAAACAAAAAAAAAAAAAGTGGTGGAGAACCGTGGAAGACTTGGAATGAACTTGCCACCCGACCCATCCATACCACTCCTGGGGCATGTACCCACAAGACTAACCCCACCACAGAAGTACATGCAACGGCCCAATGTTTATTGCAGCTCTCTTTCACAGAGCAAGAGTTTGGACCAACCCAATTGCCCCTCACTGACGAGTGGATGAGAAAATGTGGGTACATCTACACAATGGAATTCTATGCAGCAAATAAAGAAAGATGACAGCATCAGCTTTGCATGAAAATGGCTGGAGCTAGAGGACATCATGCGGAGTGAAGTAAACACAGTCCCAGAAAAACAAACGATGCATGGTTAATCACTCATCTGTGGATGTAGTGCCAATAACCCCAGTTTGTAAGTATTTCTTGTGTACAGGCCCTTGAGGCTTGTGTACAAAGGCAGTTGGGCCCCATAATGCATTTTGAGAACAACAACAAACAAAAGAAAATACTGCTCAAGAACTGACTGAAACGTGAACTTCTGCTCAAACAGTAATTCCCCAGGGAAAATATGAAAGACTAAGAGATGGAAATCATGTTTTGGCAAATGCACGAGCTCTGGTGGGGTGGGGGAATGAGCGGGAACATGGGGCTAGATTGTAAAATAACAAAATAAAAAAAATATTAAAAAAAAAAAGAAAAAAAGACGGTTCCTTCCCCTCAGACTTAGAAAAAAAAAAAAAAAGAAAAGAAAATGCGTGGGGCCTCCTTTCTGGCAAAGGATGGGACAAAGACACACCCAGGAAGGGCACTGGCCCACCAGAGGCCCAGGACCAGGTCAGGTGACTGGATGCTTCCTCATCTGGTGGGAAGGTGTAGAAATAAGGCTTGAACCAGCATGAGTCCCTTGCCGATGTAATCTCACAGATAAATGTGCAGCTGGTAGGAAGTGACAGAGGTGTGTCTTCTGAAGATGGACAGGGTAGTTGTTTTTGGGATAATTCAGAGCTAGGGAGAGTTGGTGGAGAGGAGAAGCTGAAAGGGCTGGCATAGGCTTTATCTCAATCAAGGTCCGTGATCAGACCAAACAGGAGTGTCCAGGAGAGAGAAGAGAAGCTGGGTGGCCCTAGAATGGCTGAAGAACCCAGGGCGGAGGCCGGAAGGCCACGTGAGGTTCCAAGTCTGGGCAACAAGGAGAGTGGTAATGGAAGCTCATATCTACTCAGCGCTAGTCATGTGCCAGCTGCTGTTGTAAGCCTCTCTGTGTCATGCATTTGTCACCGAGTTGATGTCATTTCATCCTCATGACAGCACCGTGAAGTTAGTACCATCATTCCTATTTTGTAAATAGTAAAATGAGGGCCTGGGAGAGATGGCTTAGCGGTTAAAGAGCGCCGACAGCCTCTTACAGAGGACCACGGGTTTCGATCCCCAGCACCTCACATGGCGGCCGAGAGCGGTCTGAAACTCCAATTCCAGGAGACTCAAGCCCAGGGGAATCCGAGACCCTCTATCTGAGCCTCCGCGGCATTGCACGACACGGGTGACAGACTGCATGCAGACAGTACAAGGATAGACAACATCAGAAAAAAAAAAAAAAAAAAAGTAAAATGAAATCTGCAAAGAAGAAGGGAAAATAACCTGGGATCTTACAGAGCTGGGAGGAAGGAGAGTGTTATTGATAAAAAGGAAAGAGGACTCAGCTTTGGGGGAAGACATTATGAACTTAATCTTAGATTATTTTTCCCTTATTCGCCTTGCTTCAGTGATTTAAGAGGAATAAAAAAAAATTCTGATATTGTAAGCATGAGGTTTGATCTTATTCAACCTTTTTTTTTTTTATGTGAATGAATGTACTGTCCGCATGCAGGATCCTGTGTACCCGTGTCGTGCAATTCCACTGAGGGTCACAGAAGAGGTGTCGGATTCCCCCTGGAACTGGAGTTCTCCTGGAACTTGGGTTTCAGGAGCGGGTTCTCAGCTGCATGTGGGTGCTGGAGATCGAACCCGGGTCCTCTGTAAGAGCAGTTGGCACTCTAACGACGTATAGGCCATTTCCAGCAGCCACAGATTGTATTCACCTTTCACACATTCTTCTTTATTCGTTTTATACTAAGATAATTTATAAAACAGTTTCATCTTCAGTCCGTAAAGCAACGGGGAACTGGGTGGGCGAAGAGTTTCGCCGACGTGAGGTGCGTGATGCGACCGAATATCAGTGAAGAGTGCGGGTAGGCCGAGACCAGCGCGATGGACGCAGGCTGCGGCTTTAAGATCATGTTGCTGATATGCTCATTGTTTGTCTCTCATCATTTTCACGGAATCAGTCTCTCGCTGCTGGGTTAGAATAGACATTGTCGGTGCAATATAAGTTTTGTTGATAGTCTGGTCAGAAATCTTTGGTATTTGAGTGTGTTGCTTGAGTTTATTTCTAACACAATTTATTTTGCAAAATGTTTGCTTTTGAGGGGAAGTGTACTGCCTGTTCTATGTGTCTTTTCAGTCTGCACAAATTAGAATGGAAATGTTCTGATTAAAGTAGCACAGAATTATTATTCTGATACTATGCCATTTTTCTTCTCATTATATGATGTGATTAAGTAATAGGGTATTCTCTAAAATACGGTATGATTTGGGGAAACTACTGGCTGCAGCACAGAACTGCCCTTGGCAGTTTTAGTTTGTGTTTAGTGTCTAGCTCATCCAACGAACATTAAGAACAGCACGAATATTAACTCTCCAGCACCAGAACAGCCTAGGGGTCCTCGTCAAGACTGCGGGCCAACTGCGGACAATGGAAATGAAGAAGAGCAATCAGTAGTCCTCAGCTGTGGACTACGCTGTCACAGCTTCCCTGGGAGCTACTATTAAGCTTCGCCACAGGCCCGTGGCAACAGCAGCAGCCTGCAGGCACCAGGAGCATGCAGTTCACTAGATCCCTGTACCTCACTAGCAGTAGGAAAGAGAACTATCTTTGGAGTCGGGGCCAGTCAGTGGAACTAGGTTTAAAAAGACATTACAAGCTACTTGCCTATATATAAACCTCTCTGGAGTCTCATGATTCAACTTGTCTGTATGAATAGGCGCTTTAGTATCACCTACACCATTATACTTATTTAAGAGAATTAAAATTGAGTGGTAAGCAGTGAGTTTAGTGGTGTGGTAGGTGCTTGACAAAAAGCGGCCCATTTCTTTGTGACAGAAACCCTTTTTGGAGATTGGACATTTGAGGCTCATTACAGTACTGGATGAGAACACCAAAAGGCACCTCTTAGCGGACAAGAATGGCCAGGAAGTGCCAGAATAGATCCAACCATTCATTTGATGTTACAAGGGGCACCACAGCCCCTTCCCTAGACTCACTCTGTAATGAGCCACAGGAACCCCAGGGACCTGGGTTTTTCGCCTATCTTGCAGTCCTGGAAACGAAGTGTCTCAGACAAAGCTCAGCTAATTAACTTTTGCATCATGTAACCTTTGAGTCCATCATGAATGTCATGTGATTTGAAGTGTTCATCATTTTTTTTCTCTATGTTGTTTTAAGTATTAATATTATTTTGAACCAGACCGTTAGTGAGACGAGAATGGAGTGGGGAAATAAAACTTTCTTTTAGGTTTTCACTCTTGTTTATCTGTAGTAGTCTTTTGATTTTATTTCCCCAGTCGGTATGTAGCATTCATAGAAACCCAGGTTATTGAAAGGCGAAAAACTTCGTGTTTGGAGGGTAGAGCCTTTACCTAGGTGTTTCCGAGGGATGAATCAATGTGACGTGTTCCTGCAGATGGGTGCTGATTGTGTTAAGATCACATGGCTTGGCGGCCAACTACGGATTTGGTATGCACACACCTTTTGAATACTAGCATCTTGGGAGGCAGAGCGCAGCAGATCTTTGAGTGAGTTACAAGCCAGCACCTGATAACTAACATTGTAGTTTCCAGGCAATAGTTGGTGCATAACAAGGGAGACCTTGTCTCCGAAAAGACTCCAAAAAAAAAAATAAAAAAAAGTGGATAGGTTGGAAACCACATTTCCAAAAAGTCCTCTCATGAGGCAAAATCTCTGCCAGAAAACTCTCTTTATACAATCTCAGCAAGATGAGGAAGTTGCCACAGCACAAACCCATCAGGGGATAGGAAGATTGTTCTGGTTTTCTCTCAGCCAGAGGAGAGTGTTTTGCTTATCATGTCTATCACTATATTTCAAAAATAAAACTGTAAAAAGAAAACTAAGATATGTGTCCCAGAAAGAGAAGTGATTAAATTTTGAGACTGATGAGAATGCTTATTATCCTTTTTCATGTGATTAATTACTGATGGCGATGGTATTAAATATGTGTGAGTGAACCCTGTAGTTAAATCAATTATGGACTATAAGTTTCCAATATATTTAAGACAAAATAAAATACACGGAGGCCAAAAGAAATTGTTTTAGAAGAGTAATAAAATTGTCCTAATCTTAACTGTAGAAGCATTTGTGCAATTGTAGGCTTTTGTGGGTTTTATGAAAAATGCGTCTACAACTATCATTTACTAGGAGAGTGAACCTTTATTGTATGCATATCTAAATTCCTATTTTTGAGAGGCGAATAAATTAGCTCTTAGAGTAACAAATGACAGTTACCTCAAGCTTATTCAAACCTAAGAAGTTCGTGGAGAGCGAGGGTATACCAAAAGAGAGAGGGAGAGTGTATAAGAAAAAAAGCGATCAAACTTTGCGAAGACCGTTGAACTATTAGCCATGTGGCAACTAGGTGGATATAGTCTAATTCATTCCTGATCATCACGTATGTCCTGGCAGCGATGACGGAAAGTTCTGCGTGAGAATACATCAAACATTTGGGTTGAAATGGCTTCCAAACCTCTCAGTTACCTCAGGTAGGCTGAAGCTCGGTACTTTCGTCTCCCACATACCTCGAGCCTACCCAACATATTCACGAGTACTCCCCTCTCCTACCATTCGCCATTTTCTACTATCTGTGGCGTGAGACTTCACCACCTCCCCTTCTTCTGGAACGCTTCCTCCCTTCAGTTGTTATTTCCATGTCCTGTCTCCAACCATGAAACTCTTAGAGGAGATCCGCTGCTTGATTTTGACAGCTCCTGTCCTCTCTGTATATGCCTCCCAGTACAGAGAAGGTACTGGACCTGTTGAGATCTGAGCCTAAATGTCTCTGCCTGTTTAGATGGAACACGTGTGTAGTAGACACCCGCCCTAAGCATCTCTTGTCTATCATTCTCAGTACTAAGAGCCTAGTAATGAGTGAGGAAGGCTTTCTGTTGAGTAGTCTTCCAAGAGTGGTGCTCTTTAAAGGAGGGAAGCAGTCTAGGAGCTAGGTGCTCTGAGTAGCAAATCTGTCTTCTTCCATGTTCTCCGGGCATTTTAGCTGGAGACATCAGTTCTTCCATCTTTTTAGGTGGAAGTGTATCTCAGATTCTGGTTCTTCAATATGAATCAGGAAGCTTTCGGAATCTCAAAGCGTATAACTTGGTAGTACCCTTGAAAAGTTAAAGATTTTTTCCCTTGGGCGCAGTATCTAGCATTTAGGTGAGATGTAGATGAGCAAAGAGGCCCAGAGCAGTGGTTTCCCAGGCATACTAAAGTAGAATGTCCTAAAGCATTTTTTGGTTGTTAATAGTAATGAGAGGAGACAGAGGCATTGCACTAAGTAAGAAACCAACAGATAGGTATAAAAGCAGGTGAGGGAGGGAGAGAAGGAGAAGGGTTACTGCTAATGCCCTGCATGTAATCAACACATATACTGTATTTTACCCACCCATGATTCACAGCCACAGAGAGAGAGAGGAGAGAGTTGAGAAGAGGAGGAGAGAGACGAGAGAGTTCGGCTCTCAATGATGTCAATAGTGCTAAACTGACGTTAGAAATAGTAAAAATATAAAATACACCAAACGAGTTAAAATAAAAATAAAAAATTACAATGATTTGAATATTTTAGCCAATCGTATAATTAAGTAAGAAATAGGATAAAAATAAATTGTATCTGCAAGTACAGAGGTCTACGATGGCTCTTAAGAAGTGCCCACTTCAGGGCTGGAGAGAAGGTTCTAAGCGGTTAAGGGCCAACCGATTCGCGCTCTTACAGAGGACCCGGGTTCGATTCCCCCAGCACCCACAGTGGGCGGCTGGAGGAACCGTTCTCGAGAGCTCCAGTTCCAGGAGAAACTCCAGTTCCCAGTGGAATCCTAGACCCTCTTTCTGAACTCCGCGGCGTTGCCACGACACGGGTGCACAAACTTGCATGCAGGAAACCAGGACATCATACACATACAAATAAATAAAATTAAAATTAAAAAAAAAAAAAAAAGAAGCTGCCACTTTCATTACACTGACACCGAGCAGAAGCCTAAATGGGCCATACTGAATGATGGTCTACGCAGGGTGGAAGCAGGGCTCTCACAGCATGATCCCAGCAGCAGTGTGTGTCTCACACTTTAGATCTCAGCCCCAACCTCCTCAGATGTGTTTGTCTTCAGATGACCCTAGAGATGAAATGGCACTGCAGTCTGGGCTGCTCATCCTTTTGAATCAAGGATGGTGATTCTGGTGTGATGAAAATGTGCTTAGGGAGGCGAGATATCTCATTGCAGATGACTGAGATGGAGTATTTTGGTACACAGAACTGTTTATTTGCATCCGTTTGCTAGTGGCACCACAATCTGCCTTAGATGTGAGTTGCTGGGAGTTTTATAGCCCAATATGGCTACATTTGCTGAAGCTGGAGATTATAGCAACATATGTCAAGTTGTGATGTAGAACAATCCACTTAATAACTATAGGCCCTATTTTCGGAAGGTAACTGTGCATTTTGTGTAGAATATTTTAGGTTACACTAACCAAGTGTCTGGGCCAGTAATGTCATCCCAGAAAGGGTGTGGCATGTGCTGGGGACATATTTTCTTGCCAAAAGCTTTGGTATGATACTTGTGGCTTTACTATCCTTTATTTTCCCTTTTCTTGTATTCTTTCCTTTTGCAAGAATGCAATGAAAATGTGTTTTTGTTAGCTAGATGAGAAAGTGGAAAGGCCTTGTTTTAAATGGCCACGTCCAGAGATTTAGAGACTTTAAATTGTCAGTCTACTGTTTTTAAGATGAATGGAATCTGGAGAGGGATTCCATAGTTGGGAAGGTAAACAGAGTTGAATGAAGCTAAAAAAACACCATGGTCGGATGTGGTGGCACACGCCTCTAATCCCAGCACTCCGGATACAGGCAGTTCAAGGCCAGCCTGGTCTACATAGTAACCTCTAGGCCAGCTGAAGATCTGTCTTAGAAACAAAACAAACAAACAAAAAACCACCTTGGCAGCAAATATCATTGTGTAAGTGTCTGTGAGAAGACTGTCATTTATAACTGGATGCCCAGAGCCCACTCCCATGGGAACCTCATGTAACCCTGCAGTTGCTCTTCCCAGATGGCTGTGACCTGGAGTAGACATCTTTTTTCTCTTTTCTTCTAGACATGCTTTTTACATGCTTTGCCTCTTCTATACCTCTTTCACTTCTCTGCTAATACATGAGGCTTTGGGCCTTAAATAAAATGCCATAGCTTTCTGTTCAGTCAGCATTTCCTAGGCCTAATTAAAAGTGATTGATAACGGGAGAAATCAGGTCGAGACAATGAAATTAGCTTCTTATTTATATTGTGTGGAGGATTGGATACATAAAAATGGGCAATTTTGCAGTCCCCA
The DNA here is from genome assembly GCA_009823505.1 of Rhizomys pruinosus. Taxonomy (NCBI): domain Eukaryota; kingdom Metazoa; phylum Chordata; class Mammalia; order Rodentia; family Spalacidae; genus Rhizomys; species Rhizomys pruinosus. The sequence goes on from VZQC01005525.1 coordinate 446,089, forward strand.
ACCCCAGCCAATCCTAAGAGCAAATCCGTTTACCTGCAATTGGAATTATGAAGGCCAAAGGAAGGGAGAGTGGGAGGCAGCCTCTACCAGAGAAGCCAGACCAACCCAGGGAAATCAGCCGCCCCAAGATTGTTTTACAGTGCAGCACCCCGGGCCCCTAGCTGACAGAAGCAAACCCCCGTGCTGGGCTTGTCTTCCTGCTGACAGGCTCTCCAGGGGGTTGTGAGGCACTAAGCTGTGAGAATCCCTGCTCCATCTCCCTTCTCAGCTTTTGCTCATCACTTACCGTTCCCAGAGATTTGGATGAAACAGATTGGCCCGGTCTCTAAGATTCCCTTTTGAGAGGATTGTCTTGAGAATTCAAAAAGATGTCTAAAGTAGTTATTTTGAAAGCCAGCTTGTGCATAGGAGGGCAGGGCAACATCTGCATTGCTTTGTAATCCTGATCATTGAAGTCATCCCACAAGCTATTTATCACTTGCTCACCAAGACAGGTGTCATTTTCACTCCAGGATAGTTCTGGCAATATCCTGAACCAGGCTCTGAAACTCCTCCCTGCTCTGTATGGTAGCCCATGGCTTTGCCATCTGCCCACACTCTAAAACTCACACCTTAGTGTGGGTTCATTCTGTAGCAACACTTAGAAACCCAGGTTTCTCTCTTATTTAGGGGAAGCATTTTCAGAATCAGAAACTGTCTCATATGCTGGATTTTACTAGATTGACAAGACTGTAAAAAAGCCACCAGGGACCTAGGTGTCCAGCCCCACCCCTAGCCTTGTTTCTACCTGGCAGGCTGCCCATGAGGACACACTATTCAGATGACATTCATATAGCTTATTTTAAGTTCATAAAGAGCTAAAGTGTATTTGATTCTCCCAAACTACTTCTTTTTTTTTTTTTTGTCTTTTCGAGACGGGGTCTCCCTGTAGCCCCAGCTGTCCTGGAACTCACTCTGTACACCAGGCTGGCCTTGAACTCACAAAGATCCGCCTGCCTCTGCCTCCCAAGTGCTAGGATTGAAGGCGTGCACCACCACGCCTGGCTCCAAACTACTTAGGTGATGAAACCACATTACCAGGCAAAATCTGAGCCTCCAGAATTTAGCCATGTCTAAGGCAAAGGACATCTGTGCAGATGTGTTTGTTGTCCTCTCAAGGTCTGGGAAGCATTATCGTCATGTGGTGTTATAAGGAGTCATACAAGAATATTAACTGTCCTTCAGAGCCTGGGACAGTCTGACCAGTGAAGAGCTGTTCTGGTCACAACATGCCTAGTGCCCCTATTGAGAAACACAGCTCTGTGCTGTACAGTGAATACACAATAGGGCCGACACACCACCACACTATCTGAATTCAGAGCCCTTATAGACCTCTGGGTTAAAACACTCCTAATTCCTGCTTCTTGGGGAACTCTAGAAATTGAATTCAAACTGACTGTTCTGCCACCAGGACTTGGCACAGCATGCTGTATGCAGGCATAGAGTCTCTGAAACCTCAGTTCCATGGCTGATCAGTGCCCATACCTGTCCATTCTCCATTATTGCTCAGCACAGGTGAAAGAGAGTTCTGTCTTTGGAAAAGATCGGAGTCAATAAGGTGCTCTGCCCACGGCCTTTGATCTAGTCCTCTCAGCCTAAATCCACCCTGGTAGAGATTTAGGTGTCAATTTCAAGGGTTTGTGATTTGTTATCTCACGCTTCATACCTACCTCTTGGATCCTTACAGTCTGCTGACAGAGCTTTGTTTAAGGTTTGGTTTTGATGTCAGCTTGCAAAGAAGCTGAAACAATGGCTTGTCAGTTTGAATGAGTACACATGAAATTTATCAGAGTGATAAAAGAATGTTGAATGATAAGGCTTTCAGGGAGGCTGACCTGAATATCAGTGAGTAACCTTCTCAGAGAAGGAGGTAGTAGTAGTGTCGATGTTTTTTTTTCTTCCCTGAGTTCTGTGTTATATGATCTAGGCCTTCATGACTGACTTCCATAGTGTTCAACTGAATTTTATTATAATAAAAATTTGTGCTAAACCTTTTTTCTGTCTTGCCTTTGGAATAAGAAAAGGTAACTTTCACAGAAAGCTACCTGCTTAGGCTAGCCACACAGGCTCCTTAAATGTAGAATTTCCTTCACTTTCTTCTTACACATCAGCTTAAGGACGGCTGAAGTAAATTGTGCAAGAACATCCAGTTGATGTAGTAGAGCTAAAATCAAGCCACATCCACCAGGCTTAATACCAGGGTCTTTCAACTCCTCCACATACCCAGGTTCCTCTGGCTATGCTTCTTCCTCTGCAGTTCCTGCTATGGACTCCTGCCCAAACTGCTAGGGAGAGACGCCGGGCTCCCACACCTGAAAGGGGCAGGTCCTGCTAGAGCTCAGATGAATAGGCCTGCCGCTGCCAGGTATCTGGATCCGTGTGTTACCCATCCCAGCTTGAATGTAGCTGACTGGCATCCAGTTGGAGCTTGCCAGCTTTTGTCTCTGTTTCAGCCAGCACTACTCCTGGCTGAGGCAGCCTTGTAGTATAAAAATGGAATGGGGGTGATGACTGGAGAGATGTCTCAGTGGTTAAGAGCACTGGCTGCTCTTCCAGAGGACCTGAGTTCAGTTCCCAGCACCCACATGGAAGCTAATAACCATCCATAGCTCTAGTTCCAGAGGATCCAGTGTCCTCTTCTGGCCTTCACAGGCATTGCATGCACATAGTACATTTACAACATGGAGGCAAAACATTAATACACATAAAATAAAAATAAATAATTTTCTCTTATTTTTCTATTTTTTGAATTTTCATTTCTATTTAAGAAATGAATATATTATACCTGAGTAATGATACTATCTTGACTGTAGGTTGTTAGATTGTTGAAGAGGAGGAATGTTGGGTTTTGCAGAAGTATTATTTAGCTAGATTATTTAATAATTGAAGACACTGGATTCCTTTAAATCAAAACCTTGGGTTTCTAAGCAGCACGGTGATAGATATTTCTTATGTAGCTTTTAAAGAAGTAACATTCTCCTTCGAGTATCTGGTGGAATTTTCATTTTATAAAGATGAAGATGAGAATTGTTTTACCTATCTTGTACTCGCTCGTTCTTTCTGTTCTGTAAACGTGTACATGAAAGGAGCTACAACAGAACTAACAAACAGCTGTACTTCTCAGGAAGGGTCCTGGCTGAGGATAACAACCTGTGAGGTTGATTCTGGTATCACTCCAGTATGGAATTATGGCAACAGTACATACATCATGCTTCTCTCATCTTCCTTTATTGGGTAAGAATTTCATCCTGTTCTCCCATTTTACAGATTATCCATCCTGGGCAAAGAGCAGCCCTGCCAGGTTAGCCTGCATCAGCTTGAGTCTCTTGTCATTGCTCTTCATGCTCCCTAAAGCCAAAGGCTTCTTTCTGCCAGCGAACAGCAACCAGAATGTGTCACCTGACATGCCGTCTCATTGCCCACGGTGTTTCTTTGAACCACCTCCACCTTCCACCCTTCACAGCCATACCAGTAGCCCCACTCCATGAGGGAGAGGCGAAGGTCTGAGTCAGTACTGTCCAGTAGACTCTAACACAGGGAGTATATGTCTAGTTTTCTAAAAGCCAGGGTTTTAAAATAAAAAATTCTGATAAAATTAGTTTTATGTTATATTTTATTTAACCCACGATATATCTAAATGTTATTTTTAACTATGCAGTTTTTAGGCTAAACCTTTGAAACTCGGTGCATCTTACACTTACAGCATATCTCACTTCAAATGAGTCACATTTTTTTTTATCTTTTTTTTTTTTATTTTTATTTTTTGAGCACACTCTTTAGAGCAAACATAAAGGAGTCTTACCAGAAGCCCCCAGCTCTCCATGGATACCACATTCACTATATAAGTAACAGGCTGCCATTGACTCCACCGAGATCAGCCTGCTATCTGCCATAACACAGTGGCTCACGGTTTAACCGGCGTACGCGCGGCACCCTCACCGTACCCGCGCAACATGCGTCACCTTTAGGTGTATCCGCATGTGGCTCCTGGCTACCATACTGGGCAGCCCCTGGAGCCAGGTACACTAAGCTATGGTCTATAATCCTTGTAACCCTCCTCTTGGACGAACACCTATTCAGTGTTCTTTGGCCTCCCGCTTCTGGAGGCTCGTGTCTGTCCCTCTGCAATATCTCGGCGTCTGAATGATACAACGGGAAGACTGACTTGTGTGGCAATCAGTGGAGGTGCGGAAAGAACTAGAGTGATTATCCATTAACCGTGAGCCCCGCCCCTGTCCGGCACATAGCGTGCACACACTGGAGCCCCTCACACTCAGCTTTTCCCAGACACCTATTCTCTGGTCTTTCTTTCTCTTAAAGCCGTTACTCAAGTGGCATTTTTTTTTCTAAACAGAAGGTTGCTACTTGAAAATAACCTCTTTCCTCCTCTCCTCCCTCCCACCCCTACTCCATTCCTTCCTCTACCTCTCCTTAGCCACCCTCTCCTCCTCTATTCTTGACTTTTTGCGGACAGTGTTCCTGTGTCAAACTGGTCTGAACGATGTAGGCAGGCTGGTCTTGCTCCCAGACAGTAGCCTCATTCACAGAGATCTGCCTGCTCTGACTCCCAAAGTACCTGGGATTTAAGGCAATGAGCCACCAAACCCAGGCAAAACGTTTTCTTCTTAAAGGACCCTTCTAATACAATACAGATTCTTACGACATTCTGTTATGTAGCTGGTACTTTAATCCTGGCACTCAGAGCAAGAGGCAGGCGATTCTCTGTGAGATTGAGGCTAGTCTGGGTTATGCAGGTCAGCTTGGGTTAAAAGGGGAGACTCTCTTAAAAGAGATAGATTAGATCGTAGCTAGATATGATTTGATAGATAGATAGATTGATGATAGTGATACGATAAAATTTGATTAATTTTAGTGTTCTCTCAGTGACTAAAGAATCATAAGACTTATAGTTTATTCAAATTAGCTCAACTATGAGCATGCATTACAGGTCGGTAGGGGTGGGGATTGAACTTTTGCTAGCTTCGTACTTTAGATCACATTTTTAAGCCGGGGAAGACAGTTTATGTTCATAAAGGTTCTTCTATTTATGTCCTTTATACTTCCACACCACGCTGACTTTTATTATATTTTAGTTAGTAGGTACTTCAACTTTTAAGATTTAACACTTGAACTTGGCAGCCTAACATCATGCTTCTTGTCTAGAGAACTGCGTTAATATTCATGATCACTTCATGCTAATCTCCACATCCAGCTTAAGTTTCCCTTTTGATTAATTATAGGATCGTGGTGTGTTGTTTTGTCTTATGTGTATATATTGCATGCATATGCTCCCTCATGTGTATGCATATGAAGGGTCTCAGCACCAGGTAACATTTGATGTCTTCCTTTAATTTGCTACTTGTCTTAGGTTTTGAGATGGCTGGTTCCACCACATTGAACCTGGAGATTCACTCGACCTCACGTGAATTTCAGCTACCCAAATCCTATGAGGACACATGGATTCCTAAGTGACATTCATTCACTCCCTAGTGACCTAAAGGAGGCTTTCCATCCACTCATAGATATAATCATATAAATACAATCCTATACACACACTCTTACTATAGAATCTGACCGACTACCCGATCCACTTACATCATAACCTTATTTTTAAGACATTTTACCCAGAGCTGTTTAAGCATGTTGTGCCACCACACTGAACCTTTCAAATGATTGGTGGGGAATTCCTATTTGAGAGCGTAGTCCTCCAGGTTCTCTAATGCTTGACACACCCACCACCTTCAATAATAGTTTTTTTTATTTGCTTCTTGTTTTGTTTATCGTTTTGTTTTTGAGAGCCATGGGCTCTACCCTAATAGCCCCAGCATAGACTGAGAACTCACTCACTGGCTAGACCAGGCTGTCTGGAATCAACAGAGATTGCCTTGCCTCTGCCTCCCGAGTTGCAGGATTAAACGGCGTGCGCCATCCTCATACCTCAACCTTAAAGACACGTCATGTAAGGCCACCATGCTGGGTTGCTGGGCAATAATCAAAACTACCGTGGGTCTCTGCAAAGAACGTTCAGTCGCGTCTTAACCGCTGAGCTATTTCCAGCCCGCAACCTTTGCCCTTTGGAGCCATAGCCCAGCCTGTGTTTTGTTTTTTTGACTGTATATATCGCCCAATGTATATCAGCCTTTCTTGAACATTAATAAAGGTCAGGCTCCATTTCCACCAAATGTCAGATTTCTGTCCATTGACCCAATGTATGAATTATTAGATTATAATCACAATGGAGAGAAGGATTGGCAGAAGAATGGTGACCAAAAGCCTAGAATTTGTACAATGGACTTTACTCAGATACAAACTCAGATTTGTCAAAAATTGAAATAATAAAAATTTTTTTTTTTCTTAACCATATTCTTTTTATTTTTTTTTTTTAGACAAGGTCTTACTGTGCAGGTCTGGCTGCCTAAAACTCACTATGTAGGCCAGACTCACCTCAAACTCACAGAGATCCACCTGCCTCTGCCTTCCAAGTGCTGGGAATTAAAGCATGTTCCACCATATCCTGTTCCATATTCTTAATTAGATCCCAGGTTGTACACACACACACCACACACACACACACACACACACACACACACGACACCGCTCTTGGTGATGTGGAGCATCAACACCAGTATGCCTTTTCTGTTGTCCTGCAGTGACTGAAGGAAGGATGGCGCCCAAGCCAAGCAGCTCTCCTGCAAGATAGATGTTTTCCTTGATTCTCTCAGTGCTATATTCTTGAGGTTGTGACTTGGTATGGATCTTTGCATTCACAGATTCCCTGGAATCTACCATTTGCGTTGCTTTAGGTATAAGGTGGTTTGAAAGCAGAACAGTGTGATCTGAGTGCCTTTCTCCTTCCCCACCCCTTCCCTAAAGCAGTGCCTGCTTAGACACCACCTTCTACAACACTGCCCTTTTGTCTGTCCGAATTGACTTGCTTCCTTGAGTGAAAATCTCACTTTTATCTCACAGTGTCGTTTTGTGGCTGTGTTTCTACTAAGTAGCCAGAGTTTATTATTGACTCCAAACAAGCATCTCCTGAATGAGGAGAGGAAAGCACATAGCAAAAGCCATGGCCAGACAGCATTTACTTAAGGGGCCCTTGACCTGGGGGCTTTTATCAGAATCTGCTGAGGAGATAGAAAAAGTCTTTGCCAGCCTGGGAATGGGGGCCGGGTAAGTGTGTAAGAACTGCCTGTATAAAAATTGAAAAGAAAAGAAAAAAAAGAACTGCCTGCTCTGACTCAGTTCTGTCCCTTTGTCTTAGGGTGAATTTTGCTATGGGAAACCTATACATTGCTAAACTTGTCCTGAAATCTGTTTATTACAAATACCAGCATTTTTAGAACTTAATACCATGAAGAATATTTTGACTATCAAACCCTCTGGCGTCTGCAAATACAGTGCATGGTTGGAACAACTGTTTATTTACTCAAGAAACTTAAGGAGCAATGCTGGGCATGGTCGCCACCCAAGGAAATCAGAGGGACGGTGGGACAAGACACTTGGTACAGGGGACTTAGTTAACAGATAAGAACAGTGTCTGACCTTACTCCGAATGGAAAAAGTATAACGTGCGGATCTATTGAGAGAACACTGTGGGAGTAGGAGATCCACTAACACACCCACTAACACACATGTGATGCACCTGCACATGTGCTCACTTCTGTCCCACCACAGGGGAAGGTGGTTGGTGCCATCAAGAAATAGTCACAGCCAGGCGTCACCACGCCCACACCTTTAATCCTAGCACTCGGGAGGCAGAGGCAGGCTGATCTTTGTGAGTTCAAGGCCAGCCTGGTCTACAGAGCGAGTTCCAGGACAGCTGGGGCTACAGGGAGACCCCGTCTCGAAAAGAAAAAAAAAAAAAAAAAAAGTATTCACAAAGAGACCATAGAGCCTCACCCTCAAGGCATGGATAGGCTAGAAGGTAAAGAAGAGACTACTTTTATATTAATTCTTATTTCTAACCTAATTTTTACTCTTCCTCATTCTTAATATATCTGAGGTTTTAGAAGAACAACCTGGCGAAAAGATCAAATGATTATTATGTCTCTCATTCATTCGGCACAGTAAACAGCATTGTGTCTGCATAGATATCAGAGGTTTGTGGTAGAAATAAGATTTGCCCCCATGAAACTTATGTGGAAGCTTGGTCCCCAGTGTAATCATGCAGAGAGGCAGGGTACTTAGGAGATGGTTGGTTCTTTCTCACAAAAACCATTCTATTGTAATTAGGAGACTGCTATGCAAAGCAAGTTTTGCTTCCTCAGCTTTCTTTTGCTTGCTCTCTCATCCACATGATCTCTCTTTGCCTGTGCCAACCTGCCTTCCCACAGTGAGCTCCTCACAGACACCAAGTGGATGCTGGTCCCAGGCTCTTGAGCCTCCAGAAGTGTGAGCCAAAATAAACCTCCCTTCTTTATAAATTATCTAGTCTCAAGTATTCTGTTAGTACATTAGAAAATGGACCAAGACAGAATTTGAGAAGTAGCAAGTATTTGAGAGTACTTGTTAATACTGCACTGAAAATGCAGTTAGTGTGGGACAGCTCCTCCCCTGGACCATTACTTCCTGCACATTTCTGTAGCTTTCTGTTCAAGTTCTTTGATCTTATAGGACACAACAGTGAATTTTTCAAGTTGAACCTTTCACTGTGTTGTAGAAAAGGACAGCAGGATCTGGCTCACATCTGCTTAGGGTAAAAGGCTGAATACAGTGGCCAGTACATTGGAAACCTTCGTGGCTAGTTTCCTGCTTGCCAACCCTGAAGACAGTGAGCGTTTGCAGAACTCGTTCCTGTAGCCATTGGAAAGGAGGATCAGGAGGACCTGAGAGCCGAGTTACAACTCCAGATGCCACGATGGACAGGGCATTTATTCTGATCTGATGACGTGGGGCCTTGGGCAAGACACTTCCCTTCTAGAACCCCAACTTTCCTATGTCCAAAATGGCAGTTTTGAGGAGTAAAGAAAATAAGGAACGTGCTAGCATGCTATCAGGTCTCTGTGCCTTTCCCTTTGCAGCCTGTGGATCAACATCAGCACTCTTTTGTTTCAAACCTTTTCATGGTTCCTCTGCTCACACACCCCCAACAAAGGCCTAAGCACCATAACCAGGCCTCTCAGCCTTCTCTTATCTCTGTCCAGCCCACCTCTCCATCACATCCAACCGTTTTACTTTAAATTCAGTCACAGAGCAAAGCCAAGCAACTCTGTGCCCTTGGCAAGCTTAAAGCACTCCCTGCTTCCCCCCAAGATTCTTTCCTCAGGGCTGGAGAGATGGCTCAGCCTTAAGAGTGCTTGCTACTCTTACAGAGGACCCAGGTTCTGCTCCCAGCACCCAGACTGGGTGGCTCACAACTCTGTAACTCCCATTCCAAAGGTTCCAAGGGCACCTGCATGCATGTGGTATACATGCAGACAAGTGAGTACATACACATAAATTAAAAATAAATAAAAGTTTTTTAAAAATTCCTTTTCCGATCTCTGAGATCCTAAGTCTAACTTAGTTGAAAGGCTTTTTACTATTTTGATTTAGCTCTCATGTAGCCATGGGATGACCTCGATCCTCCAGCCTGAAGCTCCCTAGTGAGGAGATTGCACATGTGCACCCACACACACCTATTTTATTATTTTGATATAGCTCTCATGTAGCCATGGGATGACCTTGATCCTCCAGCCTGAAGCTCTCTACTGAGGAGATTGTACATGTGCACCCCTCACACACCTGTTTTTAAGGCGGGCTTATTTTAAATGTCACATTCTTCATGGTCCCTCAGGCTGGAAAATTTACTTAAGTTTCCATTACTATGTCTTTTTCATTATAATGACTTATAACAATAACTAAAAAATGAGTTGAATATATTCTAGAACAATCCAGAGAAACAGGTAAAGGTTACTTTCAGATGAGTGTTTCCATCAAGAGAGCTTTGGTATATTAGTCACCTTAGGGTGCCATAACAAAATACATGAGACTTGGGGTTAAGCAATAAAAATGCCTTTTCTTACACTCTGGACTCTAGAAGTCCAAGATCAAGGTACCAGCACAGCCGGTTTTCTTGGTTGCCTTGGCTGGAGGACAACAGCTTTCTCCCTGAGTTGTCACATGACCTTTCCATATATGTGTACCAGAAGTTACTTCTTGTTTTGGTTTTACCTCTTAATTTTGTTTGTTTCGTTGTGGTTTTCTTTGTCTCACTGTGTAGCCCAGGCTGGCCTCGAACTCGCAGCAGTTGTCCTACCTCGTCCTTGAAAATGTTGGAATCGCAGGCACATCAGAGTGTTTCTTCTGTAGGGTGAGGATGTCATTGAACTGATTTTCCCGCTTCCACCCCCCGTACTCGGGATTACGGGTGTATATTAAAACGTCCAGTTTTATGCAGTGCTGGGAATTGAACCATGGCTTTGTGAGTAATAGGCAGGTATCCTGCCAGCTGAGGTACAGTCTCAGTCTTCTGCTTCTTAAAGATTTTAGTCTTACTAAAATCTTTAAGATTTTATCCTGTGGTTTTATTTAACCTTAATTACTTCTTTTAAAGTTCCTGTCTCCATAGGGAGAGCCTAGTACTAGTTTTCTACTAAATAATTATCATATTAAAATGACTCATAATGACCGACTTATTTTTATATCCATAGATTAATGCATCTCTCAACTCTCACCAGAGAAGTTTCCTTAGGCAGCAGGTAGTGATTAGCACAGGAACATACAACTAACCAATGTGCAGAGAATTAGAGGCTGCAGAGTGCTTAACCCTGAAGGACATTAGAAGACTCAAATTACACTTTATTATACATATATATTCAAGTACATTAAATTTGGTAGAGGACAATAAGGAGAGCTGTGGCTAGAGGAGGGGATCTACCATCAATTATATTGTATGAAATCACAAAAATTCAATTAAAATAATAAAAATAAAGTTCCTGTCTCCAAATATAGTCACATTCAGAGTTAGGACTTCAACACATGAATTCTAGAGAGATGTAGATCAATATATCATCCACAATTCAGAAACTCTACCAGGCTGTTGTGGGTTGCATGAGGGTGCTTGCACATGACTCCTGTGTACACAGTTCCCTCTGTCAAGAACTTTCTCTTCCCTGATCTTCTTCAGGAAGCCTACATGGTGGCCTGCCTAGGCCCACCCACCCAATCACACTGCCCTGTGGTGGCCTGCCTAGGCCACCCAATCACACTGCTTTTGCATGGACTCTTCCCACGAAGTCTCTGCTTCTACCCCCAGGAGAGGGCTCCCCTGCATTCTGTCACACCCTGTGGTTCCATTACAGCCCCCTCCTTGCCTTCAGCTGCCAGTGAAGGGAGAGGAGAAAATGAATCTCAGCGGGGAAGAGAAGGAATTAGGGGCTAGAGCAGGAGGATGACACAGAAATGAAGTCTTTCTTTTCATTTCTTTTTTTTTCAGTGGTTGTTGGTTTGTGCTTTTAGTTGCTAAAGAAGATATTTTAGTGTCCAGAAACATGTTTTTTTTTTTTTTTTTTTTTGTTTTTTTTTTTGCAGATAACAATGATGTTACTCAGTATGTCATACAATTAAGTAATTGGTGCATTTTGCAAGTATCTATGTCCAAATTTTGAACAACCCAAGGTTCCCATAGTCCAGTTGGAGAAGCTTGTATGCACAGGCATGTTGATCAATCAGGTGTCCAGACTATATTCCTATAGTCTCATGATTCACCCCTATCTCTCCACAGCCCTTACAATCTACCACGCCTCCTCTTCCGCAGTTTGGTCCCTAGGCTTTGGGAAAGGGGCACAAGTGGGTGAGAAGAAAACAGTCTAATTTCTTTGGAGTTGTCATTTTGGACTCCGGTCTGTTCAGTTTGTTTCCCTTCACGGATTGACAGCTTTCACAGTGATACCCTTTTCAGTCATACTAACAAAGCTCAAGCTATTGGATGTACAGGCATTTAAGCAGTACCACTTATTGTGTCAAGCTAAGCTGTGAGCATAGACACAGATGCTTGGATGGTATGCTAATCCGCAAACTGTGGTTTCTCTTTTCATTTCTTTAACATTGTCCACGTGATTTTTCCTCCCTATGTCTGCAGGTCCCTAGTTCTGAAATCCGCTGCAAGAGCTCCTTAGTTCTACAAGTTTAGACAGTGGATAAGTGATGTGAGAGAATGCAGTCTAATTGGGTCCTTCCTTAACCCACCCTGACTTAACAGAGAGAGGCTGTTCAGTTACAAAAAGTTTCTGTTAAATCAGAGGCTTCTCGTGCTGTGTCATCTGCCTGCAGATTAGCTGGAGGCACAAGCTTTGCATTATGCAAAGTATTTATTCTCACAATTAATATGCTGGAAAGTGTGGTTTTCGCCTTTCTGCCAGCACAGGGGTTCTCACCCTGGACTGAACCAAATCACCTGGGGAGCTTTTACAAAAACCCAAACTGTGTCCTTTCACCCCCCTCCCCACCGACACCCAGAGACTTGAGATGATGCCCGGTCCCCAGCCCCTGAGTGTTAACCCTAGCCTCACCACCTACCACTTCCTCAGAAGTTTCTCATTAAAACTTTAAAGCACAGGAAACATTGGACCCTTTAAAAGGGAAAGAAAAAGTTGACAAAATGTAGTGAGTAATTTTTTAAACAGTTTGCTACAGAAACTTTCAAATTTACCCAAGTAAACGGGATAGCCTGAGACCTCACAAGCTCCCGCTGTGCCATTCTCAATGAATCTTATCTCTCTTAATTACTCTGTAGGTTTTTAACTGATTCAACCTTGGTCTATAGGGAAGAGGGAGAGCATAGTTGGAGGACTAGAAGTGGCTGTGTGCCCCTGCCATGCACAGAATCAGCTGTGGGCCACGCGTTTCTTACACATCACTGTTCTTTGCAGCACCCGTAGGCACTGTTACCACATTTAATAAAAGTAGAAACTGAAGCTCTAAGAAGCTACATACCTACCTAAGGTCTAAGTGCCAAGTATGTGTTTACTTCAAGGTATCTGATGGAATGCTTTCCTCTAAGAGTAAAAACCATGAAGAAAAGAATAGTTGAAAGCTTTATAACACAGATAGATGAACAGCAAAGTGATAAAGCAAATATGTTAATATGTTATAATAATATTGTTAATAGCTAAGTGGTAATAAAATGAAACAATATTCAAAGTAAACTTTAGGAGTGAAACTTTTCACTCCTAATAGTGTCAGCTATCAAACAGTGTGTTAGAGATGCAAGCTATTTTCAGATATTTGCTCCCATGAGACATATTTGAGACTCACGTGAGTTTTAACCTTAAACTTGACAAGTCAGGGATAGAGATTAGGTGGAGGTGTAAGAAACTGGAGAGGTCTTTGAGAATGGGATAGCCTCGTGCAGAAGCAGAGTGCCCCCCAAGAAGCTGCTCACTTGCAGGCCGTCAACACTTGCAGGCTGTCAGCACTTGCAGGCCATCAGCCTAACACCTTCCTTACTGAGCTGCTCGAGGGAAGTCTGAACCAAACATAGAGACAATCCTCTCCAGTTCAGGCCACTCCATGGCAATTTCTTTTCATCATTTGTCCAAAAGAGCATTTTTTTTTTATCTTTTTTGAGACAAGGTCTCCCTTTAGCTCTGGCTGTCCTGGAATTCACTATGTAGACCAGGTTGGCCTTGAACTCACAGAGATCCTCCTGCCTCTGCCTCCCAAGTACTAGGATTAAAGGCATGCACCACCACACCCGGCTAAGAGCTTTTTGTATACATATATATGTGTTGAAACTGTTCTTCCTGTGCAAGGGCATAACCACCTTTTTAAAATTAAATTTTCTTTATTCTTGAGTATTCCATACATTTATACATCATATCCAACCCCATTTTCTCCCTCAACTTCCCCTAAATGCCTCCCAACATGGCCGCCTCCCAACATGGCCCCCTCCCAGCGTTCTTGTTGTTGCTCTTGTTGTCGTTGTTGTCTTGATCAACCGCTAAGCCCAGGTAGTACTGCCCGTGTGTATGAGCATGAGGCCTCCATGGCAGCATGGGAAACTCTCCAGTGGCCACACATGAAAAGAATGATCTCCCTCTCCAGCAGCTATCCACTGTCAGTAGCTTCCCAGAAAGGGATGGCGGCCCAGAGAGCACCTCCCCATCAGACATGTGGCTGGATTATTCTTGTGCATGTAACCCTGGCTGATATAAGTTCCCGGGTGTGAAAGCCATGTTGAGTCCAGAAGTTTGTGTTTCATAGCACTCCTCCTTGCCATCCAGCTCCTACAGACTCTCAGCCTCTTCTGTTCCCTGAACCTTGGTGATACTGGAGATGGGGTTGGGAAAGATGTCTCATTTAGGGCCGGGCACTAGGTCTCTCATCATTATAACTTTGACCAGCTAAATATCTTAGCATTGACTGCTGCCCACTGGGGTGGGGGCGGGGGGGGGGGCTTGAAAGCAGCCCAGGTATATATATGTGCATAAATATTAGAAGGCAATTTGATGACATGACCATTTAGCAAAAGAACAATTGCAGGTTCTACCCTATGGACTATGACCTCCCCAGCCATGGGCTTTTGACCGGGATTACCATTCCAAACACGAAACTACTTCCTGTGGAGCAGGCCTCAAATCCAATCAGAATGTGTTTAGGTACCCATAAGACTCATGCCACGTTGCACCAGTGGGCAATATCTTGCTCACTAGGTCCACATTGTAGTTCAAGGTCCAGCACTGGCTAAGACCATTGATGTCTTTTCTCCCCACTGTAACAACTATTTTTTTAAAAATACAATGGAAGGGGAAAAATAATCAAGCCACCCACACCATGGTATGCTGCAGATCCTGCTTTGAGGATGATCTGGCTTTGCAGGAACTGCTGCAGTCTCAGCTTGTAGGCAGTGATAGTTGGAGGCAGATAGCCTAGTTCAGGGGACTTGTGAGGATGTTTTCATGCTTAAGATAAAAGGAGACCCTGGATAAGCAACCCATGAGCCCCTCTCGCTGCCCTGCAGAACCGCTATTCTCCTTCCTATCCTGGTAACCTCTGGCACTCTGCTTAAAGCCATGTGCAGTCTGGTTCAGGGAATGCTCAGTCTACTGTGGAGAAGGGAGCCACTTGGAGATGCAAAAGCCACCTATTCAGAATCTCTCCTCCCCCGACCCCCCACCCCCGTCACACAAATTCCAAAATGATGATATCAGGAAACAAGTTTTTAAATAGTTTTTTTTTTATTTTATTTATTTTGTATGTGTATGAATGTACTGTCTGCATGTAGGTTTGTGCACCTGTGTCATGCAAAGCCTTGGAGGTCAGAAGAGGGTGTTGGATTCCCCTGGAACTGGAGTTAAAGATGGTTCTCAGCTGCCATGTGGGTGCTGGGGATTGAACCCGGGTCCTCTGCAAGAGCAGTTGGCGCTCTTAACCGCGAGGCCATCTCTCCAGCCCAGAAACAAGTTTTTAGTAACAGCCCTTCTCACTGAGTTTCAGCTTCACCTTCCAAATTCCAGTTGAATCTTGAACCCACAAAACTCCAGCATTTGTACCATTATCTAATTCTTCCATAAAACCAAGAGCCCAATATAGAAGAAAAGCAGCACAATGCTTCTGAATCTCTAGGCAACAGGGCTAGCATGAAGAGCAAGCTTTGCAGTCAGTCTGGGATATGAGTTCTAACATCAGCTTGGTTGCCTTTGAGTTTTGGAGAAAGTTGCTTGGGTTCTTTGGTCCCTAATTTATAGGTTAATTGTAAGTTCTGAACTCAGAGAAAGTGTGTGAATACAGCTAGCCTAGTCTAGTTTGCAGTAAGTGCTCCTTTTTCTGTCTTAGGTGTGGCATGTTGTAGAACTGATACTAGGGAGGGTTCTGCCTTTAGGTCCTATCCCTGCCACCACCCAGTGGTGTGAACACATCTCTTGCATTTTCATACCATAGTCACATCTTGTGAAAATGGACTGTTTATTCTCCAGGATGCTGTATGATGTATGGGTTTATTGGTTTATTTTTGTTTGTTTTGTTCTGTTCTGGTTTTGTTTGTTTTTTTGCTTTTCCTTTTTAAAAACACATCTGCTGGGCGTGGTGGCGCACGCCTATAATCCCAGCACTTGGGAGGAAGAGGCAAGCAGATCTCTGTGAGTTCAAGGCCAGCCTGGGTACATAGTGACTTCCAGAACAGCTTGGGGCTACAGGGAGACCCTGTCTCAAAAAGACAAAACAAAAAAACAAAAACAAAAACCCACATTCTACATAGTTACTTCTTAGGAAAGTCCTGAACATGAGCAGTGAGCAGCCAAGAAGGGTGAAGACTGGGCAGACTGGAGACTGTGGATTGGTGAGATTCATGTGGAGAGTAAGGGAGACAGGATCAAAGTGAGACTTTGATCAGAAGGTTGGCATTTCTCAACACCAAGATTGCCACTTGGAAACATTGCCAAGTTCCACCACACCAAAGAGCATGGGTGCCTGTGTTTCCGGTCATTTCCCCTCTAATTGCAGCCTGGGCTCTGTGTGCCTCCCTGCTGGGGGTGGGGGACAGGCTACTTGGGATGAGTGGGCCCCTGCAGCCTTCCTGCCCACACAGGCTACTGCCACCTTCCTTCCAGAATGATTCCGGCTATTGTTCCATGTGGTCCCACTGCCAGGAGAACTTGTCTGCTCAGTTTTGCATATTACACATTGAACTTGTTGTTGGATATGCAGTTGAGCCTCACTTGCGGATCTTTTCTCTTACTTGTTGGGCCCTGCCTGTCATACTAGCCAGACACTTGGGACACGTGTCCCCTCCTCTCTACAGCTACTAGGGGTCCAGTAGTTTGGTTTCCTTAAGTGTAAACAAATGGACGTGAGCAGGAGTAGTGTGGGCAGTTAGAGGATTTCTTCATCCGAGCAGCACGGGTTTGCTCTCAGAGCGTGTGGCTCTTCTTGCTCATTTTATTCTCCATTTGGGTTTCGTCAGCTGTCAGCCGTTTTTCTGGCTGTATTTTGCTGCTGGTAGCAGGAGCTTGCAAAAAGAGGTGACTTGATTGCTTACTGTTTGACTGAAACTTTATAACGAGGGATGCGTGATATACATAAGGATGTAGGTAATACTTCATACTTAAAATGTTTTACAACTTAAAAGAATATTTTCATATATGCCACTGTCTTGTGTGGTCTGCACAGAGACTCGGAAAAAGAATGAAGACGCCACTTATGCTGCTAGAGCCAGAGTTTCCCTTGCGTTTTCTCCCAGCTCTAGCCAGGCCACACAGCAGACACGAGTGAGGGAACCCTGAAGATTCTGCCTTGTTCCTTTTCTCTTTCTCATTTCAGTCAGTTAAATATTTCCCAACAGATTCTGAGCATACTGCTAGATCTTCTGGTGACACCTAGATAATTGCAACAGGCAGCCTTGACTATAGGGAGCATCTAGTGCGGAGAGGGAACCAGCGTACAGCTCCGAGGTTGGGAAACAATGCGCGGCATGTGGAATACACTGAGTAACTAGGTGTTGAAAAGAAAGAGTGAAGGGTTTAGTGACTATATAACACATCCTACCAAAGTCCTGAAAGGCAAGAACTAAGGAGCAACAGAACCCTCCACAGTTCTCAGTGGGACTAGGTGTAGAGGCCGCAGCATCCTGGCTGCCTTGGGATGAGGTGAGAATATCAGATACCTCCGGGGTTATGTGCGTCCAGAGTTTACTGTTCATTCACAAAGCTAAATGAGGATAAAGATCCTGGGGGATAGAATGGGACGGAAGCAGAAAAAATGTTATTTTCTGCTTTTAAAGGTGGGCTAAACAGAAAAATAAGGAAGACAGAGAGCCCGACAGATAAGAAAGGGAAGATTGATTCTAAAACATGAAAATGTGCCTGGAGAATCGGCCCACTCCAGTGATCCACCTCTTGGACTTAAGAACTACTGCATTGGGGCTGGAGTGATGACTCGGCGCTTAAGAGCACTGGCTGCTCTTGCAGAGTATCCTAGTTGGGTTCCCAGCACCCAACATGGTAACTAACAACCATCAATAGCTCCAGTTCCAGGAGATCCCAACATGTCATGGGGCCACTTACATACATGCAGGCAATATACTCATACACATAAAATAAAAGTAAAAAGAACTACTATATTGTGCAGCAGCCCACACATGACCACTTGCTGGGCATAAGCCAAGAGATGGGAGAGGGGGAACTACCATGAGCCTGTGGAGCTAAGAGGGGGGTTTCCTGAAAGATAGGACTCCAGAGGGACCCCACAAGTGGACAGTTGTGGACAGTATGTTAGAGGTATGAGGGAGCTTGTTGTGAAAGATAAGGGGGTAGGGGCAGAGGTTTTGAACCTCCACTTCAGAATCAGAGAAAGTTGTTAATCAGGGAAGCATGATAAAGAAGGCACGTGGAAGCACTCAGCCCCAGCCCCCCTGTATGTGCTGCTGCCCCAGATTCTGGGCCACCCTCTGTCTTCCGTGTCGATAGTGGGAGTGGAAGCAAGGGAAGTAAGCACCTTCCTGGCATGGCCAGAATATTTTCAGTGTCTCCTGGGGACACTGGTAGACCCAATGTGTTCTCCACTGAAAACCAGTAATAAGGGTGTCCTCCAGTACAGCTGTCCACAGGGGACTTGAGTTCTGTTGGTTGTTTTGACCACCGGGAAGCTATTTCATCAGTGAATGTTTCAGAGACTTAAAGTTCTTGCTATACAAACTCAAAGTACTTTCATGATGGTGAAATAAAACTCACATTAATGTGCAAGTACATAGAAAAAGACCGAAGTAAAGCCACTTCTTATTCCACACATTTTGTTAATATTTTGCTCAGTGTTCTTTCCTGCTACAAATTTAGATATTTTAGTAAGCTATTTCAAATTATACCAGGTATTATATATTGTACTTTTAAAATTTTTACAAGTGTACCATGAATATTTTTCTTTATCAGTAAATTTATTCCATGGTGCTTCGTGATATATATACATGTGTGTGTGTCTGTGTGTATGTGTGTGTGTGTGTACACCCCATTATAAGACTATACCATAGTCTCTCAAGTTTCATTTATGTGGGTTTTTCTAGTGAACTGGGTTATTAACATAACTTTTTAAAATTTATTTTTATTTTACATGCATGAGTGTATTGTCTGCATGTATATAAGTGCACCCATATCATGCAATGCCTGTGGAGGTCAGAAGAAAGTGTCAGATTCCCTGGAACTGGAGTTACAGATGGTTGTGAGCCACTGTGTGGGTGCTAGGATTGAACCCAGGTCCTCTGCAAGAGTAGACAGTACTATTAACCAGTGAGCCATCTCTCCAGACCTTGACATAAGTTTTAAGAGCAACTTCATCATGTAGTATTTTCAGATAACCTTGTTTTCTCTATACGAGTAGCCAACTAAGCCAAGTGAATACGGAAAATTCAGTATTATCTCATTTGTATTCTCAATCAAAAACTGTAAAGAACCATCCCCTCCTTGAAGAACATTGTATGTGCTATGTACAGTATGCTTCCCCAAGGCTATGAGAGACATGAGAGACCCGGCTTCATACTGATAAGTATACCTCAATATGGAATAACAGTCGGAATCTGAATCAAGTAGTTCTTACAATTTAAATGTCACCTGGTACCTAATTGTAGTGAAATTTCAATAGATTTTTTTGTGTTGCTTTAATATTACTTTATATAAATGAAGAAACCAAGTGTTCAAGAACCTTCTTAACTCCTTTCTGCTCATTACTAGTGATCCCAGTATGATACCTGTCTCCTTCCCATCGTGGGCAACACTCACCGTGAATGAAGCCTCAGTTCCCACTGACTGTGTTATAAGCTGTGTTAAAAGAAAGGTCGGCCTTGTTTTGCTATTTTCTTTTGCACGTGTGTGGTGTGTGTGTGTGTGTGTGTGTGTGTGTGTGTGTGTGTGATGTACATGTAGGAGTAAGGGTCAGTGTTGAGCGTCTTCTGTTGTCTCTTTCCACCTTAGTTTCTGAGACAGGGTCTGTACCTAAACCTGGAGCTGACTGATTCCACTACAGCGGCTGTCAGTGAACTCCAGGAATCCACTTTCCCCACCCCCTCAGCACTGGAGGTGTAGACACTAGCCACCATACCCAGTTTTTATGTGGGTGCTGGGGATCTAAACTCAGGTCCTCCTGCTTGCATGACAGGCATTTTACCGTCTGAGCCATCTCAGTCTTTATTTTTCACTGGAGGCAGAGCTAGAGGCGCAGAAACCTAGAACTTCTCTATTTGTATCTAGTAAGAAGTATCATTCACCACAGTTCAAGGGAAGCCTGTTTACAACACCTTGGGAATGGTTTTTAGGGATTAGAGTTTGTTTGAGTTTTTTTGAAGTGGAAATTTTCCCATGGAAACCATAGAATAGATTGGAATTCCATAAGATTTAAGGCTTCCATGGAATATGGGCCCTGTCTCTTAGTTTTGCAACATAATTAGGTTACTTGTTTTTCTTAATTATTTTTATCATCCTGTGCTTATCTGGGTGAGGTGCCTAGTGAAGGGCAGGAGATGAAAGTCAAGAAAAAGAAGCCAGTGTTCTATTTTTTAAAAAATTACTCTCTCGGGGCTGGAGAGATCACTCAGTGGTTAAGTGCACTGGATGCTCTTGCAGAGGACCTGGATTTGATTCCCAGCACCCACATGGCAGCTAACAACCATCCATAATTCCAGTTCCAGGGAAACCAACACCTTCTTCTGACCTCTGCAGACCCTGCACAACATGGGTGTACTTACACACATGCAGGCAATATACTCATACACTAAAATAAAATAAATAAAATACTAAAAATTACTTTCTCTAATCATTGCTGGTGCATAGGAACACAGTTTTTCGTATTGAATTAATTGACAGTTTAATTGAAGCTTCTTATTGATTCCAAAATTGTATCTGTATCTCTCTTAGGTTTGCTGTATCACCAGTCATACCATCTGTACAAATAACTGAGACCTGTAGTTTTTCATTTGCAGTCTTTTATTTTTCTTAGCCTAATACCCTGACGATGACAATCTATTCTATGGTAGTTTTGACATCAGTTTTTTAAAAAGTTAAACCATTTTTCTGGATTGGGAATGTAACTCAAGGTAGAATCCTTGCTGAATATCCATGAGGACCTCGTTTCTATCTCCAACATAAAAAAAAAAAAAAAATGTATTGATGAGGTTAAGGAGATGGCTCAGAGGTAAAGCACTCACTATGCAGGTGTGAGGACCTGAAATGAAACCCCTGAATGTGCATAAAGCAAAACATGGTGAGCCCATTTATAACTCAGTGATGCTCCTGAGAGAAGTGAGGTGAAGATAGGAGATGAGGATGGGAGGCAGAGACAGAATTCCCTGGAACTCTTGGGCCAGCTAGCCTGGTCTACATAGCAGGGAACAGACGACCCTGTCTCCAACAAGGTGGAAGAACTGCACCCCAGGCTCTCCTCTGCCATTCGTACACTGTATCCTGTGAGCATTTCCACTTACATGCACAGCAGCAGTGAAAACAAATGTCGCATTACTGCTGTGACCCAGATTAGTCCTCTTTTACATACTGCTGGACTCAGTTTGCCAAGGTTTTATGCAAGAATTTTACATTTGCTAAAGGATGTTTCTTTTGAGGTGGTGGTGAGTAGTTTTCTGTTTTATTTTGTTTTGATTTTAGTTTTTTTTCCTTAAAAATTATTTTATTTCTTTTCCCTCTAAACCTACCTGAGCCTGGTACCTTTCAGTTTGGTTTTCTGGTAAAGGATTAGTAGATTTTGAACCAGTTAGTCATTTTTTTTGAACAGTAAAAAAACTGCTCAGCTATCTCTCCTTTTTTCACTAATATTTGAAGTTCTTCATTTTTGTTGACTTTTCAAGCGTTGTGACATACAGCTTTCATAATGACCTCTTAGTTTTCATCTCTGCTGAATCTCTTATTATTATTCCTAGTGTTATCACATGGACCATTTTTATGGGTTTCTCGATCAGTTTTATGATTTAGCATATTTTACTAAGCTTTTCAGATACATATCTTTTCCCTTGTTAATCTTATCTAGTGTGGTTTTGTTCTCCAATTTTATTGATTTATAGCCTTTATTATACCCCCCCTTCCACCTTCATTGAATTTATTTTAGTATTTTCTTTTAAATACCACTTCAGTGAGATCTGCCACATTCTGGTATGGAATAATTTTGTCAGTTATAAAAATGTTTTCATAACTTATTTCATTCATGAGTTATTAGTATCATTTTAAAATTCCAGAATGAACAATTTTTAATAGTCATTAAGAGCTTCTAACAACAAAAAATAAATAAAACTTATTGTGGTCCCAAAAGTTGTTTATATGATACTGATTCCACAAAATTTATTCTGTAGTGGGGCCGAGGAGACAGAGTTCTAAATATGCTCATTAAACTAAACCTTTTAATTGTGTTCTCATCTTTTCCATCCTTATTGATTCACTGGTCTCAGAAAGAGGTGTTTTGTAAATCTCTTGCAGTATTGCTGTTTTGTCCTGTTTCTGATGGTTTGCTTTACACATGGGTACTCCCGTTCCACTGACTGTTCTCCCCTCAGAACATGAATTTCTTTCTTTGGCTTTGATCTCAAAGCATTAGTTTTTCATAATAGGTTGTTACTTCAGGGCTATAGGCTGTTTTAGAAAAGAAAAACTGTCCAACCAGTATTCATCTATCCACCCATTCATCACCAGAATGATTTAGTATCCAGATCACCTTTGGGACATTCTCATTAGAAATGAGTCTTGGACAAATAATTCTGAGCCAGGCCTAATAGTGATGGCCTGTAATCTTACCAGCTTGAGTGTCTGGGGCAGGAAGATCACAAGTTCAGTGTCTTCCTAGACTACAGAGAGAGTCCAAAGCCTGAGCAACTTAGTGAGATCCTGTCTTAAAACTTGAAAATGGTGCATGGGGAGGCTGGAGATACAGCTCGGTAGCAGGGTAAACATGTGCAAGGCCCTGGGTTCAATCTCTCACCTTGAGGGGAGGGAAGTTGTTATTCTGTAAAACAACCCATCAGTTTGTGATTTTGTTTCTTTTAGGCAGCTTTAATGATCTTCTTAGTGAAGTAAATTTCAGGTTTCCTGCTACTTTTCCTGATGCGATGCAGTACCAGATCTTTTCAACATTACTCTTTTGTGAACAAGTTCTAGATTCTATATATTTAAGGCTTGAGGGATTCTTTTTTTTTTAATTTTTTATTTCTTTCTATGTGTATGAATGTACTGTCTGCATGCAGGTTTGTGCACCCGTATCATGCAATGCCGCGGAGGTCAGAAGAGGGTGTCGGACTCCCCTGGAACTGGAGTTCTCCTGGAATTGGAGTTTCAGATGGTTCTCAGCCGCCATGTGGGTGCTGAGGATCGAACTTGGGTCCTCTGTAAGAGCTGTCGGCGCTCTTAACTGCTAGGCCATCTTTCCAGCCCCAAGGCTTGAGGGATTCTTAAATTTTTCATGAATCGCATATATGGAGGTGGGTTGAGATGAGAGGCTGTATTGACAGGCTGTTTTGAGACTGAAACCAATTGATCTCATTGTATGCTTTAGGGAATCCCGTTGCATGACTCAAAGAAAGCAAGTGAGAATAAGAAGCTGTGAGAATAGACTGTGGCTTTGTTATTGTTCTTAAGCACTCACACCAGGATCCTTGGGATCTTAGCTAGAGAGAAACAATATCCTGCTCAAGGGAGAACGGCACACAGCAACAAATTTCCTGTTTTAAAAAAGTAATCCATCTACGCTTAGAAATTACGCTGGCTTGTTCTCTGTGTTTCTCACAGAGAATAGGAGATGCTGGCCTTCCCTTGTCAACATGAGGTAAGTGTTATGTTTGGATTATCAGTTCCACAATTTATACACCAAGAGATTTAGTAAGAGTGTCAGAGAGCCCCCTCCCGTGGATCAGTACCCTGCTGCGCTGGTAAGGAATCGGCTATAGGTCATGGTCCACACAACCTCGCCCTCATGATAATCTCCAACTGTCAAGAAAGCAACTCCAGATTGTTGTCCAGAACTTTTCACCTGCCTGAAGAGCCTCATCTGCAGACACAGGAAGTTTAATATCTTCATATTGCTTGGCATTGTATTTGATGAGGAATAGAAGGACAGTACTCTCCTTTGACAGGTCTGTCTGCTGGTGCCTAAAATTGCATTATCATTGTAGTTTAAAGACCTATCAAAGTTCAGACTTGCTAAGAATAGGACAAGAGGCTCCTACTTTGATAGGGTGCTAATTGTCCTTCCTGTTAACCTCCCTGCTCAGCAGAGGTGGGACTGACAAGTGGAGAGAGCTTGATACCCAGCAAAACCTCTCTTTGGGTGAAGTCTAGTTAGGTCTGTTAAGTGAATTTACCCAACATGTACCCACATTTCTCAGTGTTTCTAGAGCTCCAGCTTCAGTGAGGCTGGTGCTAGTTCAGTAAGCACCACATTAAAGCACGCTGTTTAACAGTTGACTCAACTTGAAATTACTTTCAGCTAGTTCCCCACCATCTTTCTCACACTTGCCACTGTTAAACCACACGTCCCCTTCCTGTATTTGTGCAGCCTTTTTGTTGCTTAAGCCCTCACAGTTTTCTTTATTAATTTACCAACACGGTTGTAGCCCTTTACTCCAGCCTATCAAGGTATTTCTGTGTCTTGAGATTGTCACAACCTTCTCTCCAAAAGTCAGTTCACATCTGAATGCTTTCCCAAGCTAGTTTTCCATTTCTTCGACTAAGATATTG
Source organism: Rhizomys pruinosus (assembly GCA_009823505.1). Taxonomy (NCBI): domain Eukaryota; kingdom Metazoa; phylum Chordata; class Mammalia; order Rodentia; family Spalacidae; genus Rhizomys; species Rhizomys pruinosus. The sequence continues at coordinate 470,763 of VZQC01005525.1, forward strand.
ACAGGGTTATCAGAGCTCAGAGCCCTGTTATGTGCCCCAGGTGCTGCTGTCCATGGGACAGGGACCCTTCCTTTAGCTTTCTCAAGTCTTATCACTTACTTCTACCCAAGTCCAGGCCGTATTTCCTGTATTATTTCCACATGTATCATGAGAGGCCTCTCCCAATGATATATGGCTGGAGGCCCTGAGGGTCCACATTTCTGATCTCTGTCAAAACAGAAACTGGAGCAAAATCCTTCCTGAGTTATACTAAAACACTAAAGCAAGATTTCTTTCTTTTCTTTTTCTTTTACTATCCCACTTTGATTTATTATATTTGGGCAGAATATGATAATACAATCATCTAATTTTTTATAATACATGAATTTACTCATTCTTTTTTGGGGGGTATTTTTTGAGACAGGGTCTCCCTTTTAGTCTCAACTGGCCTGGAGCTCACTCTATAGACCAGGCTGGCCTTGAACTCAGAGATTCGCCTGCCTCTGCCTCCCGAGTGCTGGGATTAAAGGCATGCGCCACCATGCCTGGCCCAAATTTATTTACTTAACAAATATTAGAGTATCATTTATGACAAGCTCAGTTCTAGATGCTTGGGATACATTTGTTAACAACAACAACAAAAAATACCTGTTCTTGTTGAGCTTTACATTTTACCAAAGAAGATAGTGAACGAGAAAGAACGATAAATGGAAGAAGTAAATGATATTCTAGGTATTGTGCAGTGGAAGCGGGAGACTAGAGCAAAGATCTGGCGGGGCTTTGGGTACCGGGTGGGGAGAATCTGTGTCAAGCAGGATTTTGTTCATATATCATAGCTTGAGACTTTTTTCCATATGCCCATTTTTTTTCCATAAAATCAATTGTTGTTGGGATTTTGAATATAGAAATGGGACTCAATTTCACCTAATGCCATTTCTACCCATTTTATGAGTTTCCCTCCATTATGCTAAATTATCAAATGTCAGAATGTGTCAACTAGAATGTTAAAGACACATTCAGTTCCCCCATCCATATTCCATTCTACTTTGACGACCTGTCCTTCCATCTCACTCTCTCGCTCACTTGCCTAAATCAAGACCAACTTGAACTGCTGAAACTTCTTCCTAGCCACATGTCCTTTTTCCAGGCTTTCTCCTGGCTGAGCCATCTGGCATGGGGCTGCCAGACCATGTCACTCCTCTTGGCTCTTGATATGCTCAGAGTAGCAGTTGCCTCAGTTCTTCAGACTCTCTACCACCTAATGGGCTCATTATTCTTCCCTGTCTCCCAAGTCTCTTGACACCCATGTTTGCTCTAGCTTTTTCTATGGCCAGCAATGAACTAACCCACCTCTAGATTTAGAAATCTTGTTCCTCCATGAATAAGATGTTTCTCCTCCATGAAAATGTTTCTCCTCCATGAAACTTTGACTCATGTATTCACTGGAAGATATTTCTTTCTTCACCAAGCTCCCCATAACATTATATAGCTTCTAAGAGACCATTGTTATGTAAAAAATTATTTGTATGCTTCTTTTATCAAAAGCTGCAAGGGAGGGTGTAGAGAGGTGGTTCAGTGGTTAAGAACACTAGGTGCTCTTGCAGAGGAGCTGGGTTAGTTCCCAGCACCCACATGGCAGCTAACAATGATCTGAAACTTAAGTTCCAGGGGATCTGATGCCCTCTTCTGGCCTCCACAGTCATTGCATGCATGGGTGCACAGATACATGCAGGCAAAACACTCATACACATAAAAATAAAAATAAATATATTTAAAGCTGCTCCAAGCCAGGATGACTTTATTCATCTTTTGAGCTGACTAATAGCCTGTCACTTAGTAGATATTGCATGGATGTGTGGGTGGGTAAATAAGTGGGTAGAGGGTAGATGGTAGATAGGTGGGGGATGAATGAGATTGAGCCAAGAGAGAAATAACCAGCTATATCAGGAAATTCAACTAACAGAATTAATAATAAAAATAGTTCTCAAATACCACTCCATAGTCTCCTCCATGGTTTTGCTTTGATCTTTTTGTAGAAGTATTAGCAATATATGGCTTTATAAGTCTCATTTTTGTTTACCACATTATAAATACATCACTCTTTAATTTTGAATGCTTAAAATATACATTTGGGGAGAAAGTATCATGACTGGGCTTTCCTGCCACATTATTCAAATGTCAGAAATAATTTGAAAGGAGTCTTTGCCACTTTTGAAAGATTGCACCACAATTTTAAAGCATCTGTGAATATATTGGAAATAGTGGCCTTTATAACACCAAAAATCAGGATTCTCTTAAAAGTGTAGTATATTTTTGTTATTCCACTGTGTTTTTGTTTGTTCTTTGTTGTTTGATGGTTGTTGTTTTAGAGAAGAGTGATCTAGAAATCTGAAGTAGAAATTAAGCCTCAGGATGAAATAATTACCCTGCCTGAGAGAGTGGCTTTGGGCTTCTCTGGCTACCCTGTAACCATGTTATCAGAGGAGCCAGGGCCCATGTGCCTCATTTGAATCTGAAAAGGAGCCACATCCTTCCGGTGGCTATGCAAAGATGCTGAAAGAATTCACAGAGAAAACCAATGAATATGTGTTTCAGTTTGCACATGTCCTGTACTCCTGCACCATGTTGCCCAGATAGAAGAGTTGGGAATGAGGTTAAAGAAGAAAATTAGTCAAATTGTAGAATGTTGGTGGAAAGCCACTAGAAATTGTGCTTTTTAGTCAGCTCTTCTTGGTGTTTTGTCAAATGTGGTTCTGTAGATAACAAAGCAGAAGGAAATACAGGGTAACTTTTTCCATTTACATGTAAAATTGTTCTTGCACAGTAGATCTGCTGAGACTTGCTGCTATCAGTCATGAGTTGGCCAACCATCACACACCAGCTTAGAAACTGAAGCCCTCTCTTGCTGTCTGAAATAAGTTCTCCAAAAGTGCAGCATGGCTAAATCATGTGCTGTTTGTTTCAGCAGTTAGGCAAAACTTTCAACTTGACTTTGAAGTTAATAATAACGTGAATTATCCTGATCTGATACGTAGGTGAACTACATGAAAGAGAAAGGAAGGGAAAGAAGATGAGGAGAAGAGCCTCATTCCTCAACTTTCTTTTCTCACCAGCTATTTCTTTGGTTATCTCTAGTACGGGCAGGGCCTATCATTATGACTGATTTTCTGGTCCTGCTGCAGAAAGGCACAATAGAAGGACTCCAGAGCAAAGAGATAAAGGCAAAGGCTGCTTCACCAGGGACATGGTCTTAGTAGCACCTGAACACACGTGGCCAGAAGTTAAATGGATCCAATGGGCTAGATATAGCAGAAAGACTCTACAGAAATGGAGATAAAAGTCATGCAGTTTCTTCCACAGGAAGTTTCCCAGTATTTCTGGGGATCTTCGTCAGCACATGTCCATCTTGTAGGTCATTTATCACTACAATTTCTTAATTCTACATGTAGATTTTTTTAGTATATGTTTATCTTATATATTTATGTATATTTTTTAGTATATGTATATTTAAAATATTTATAGGGGCATGAATGATGCTTGTCTTTAATTAGTAATTAAGTTACCTAAATTCAGTTTTTTTACATTTTCAGGAAAAAAATAAACTCTAGAAAATGTAAAAAATAAAATCTACATAATTTTTTTTTAAATAACACCCATTGCGGGGGTCGTAGAGAGGTGGTAGGCAAAGCCCACCCTCTCCAGTTTCCTCGCCGCCGAAGATCTTCACTCTGTCGGCCCGCGACAGAGTGGGGCTGGGGAGAGTAAGTACGCTGCCCGAAAGTAACCACGGCAGGGAGTCGAGTCAGGGTGTTACAGCTCAAGCTCACTTTATTGCAGGTTTACAGAGGTTTATAAGCCGTGCCGGCTTCCCTACTGGGGTATGTGTCTCTTCCTAATTGGTCCTTTTAGGAGGCTTAATTTACAAGTCCCTAATTGATCCAATCCCTTCCTTTCCTAGCATAGTCCCTAATTATCATGTTAGTACGCGGAAGTAAAGAAGTGAAACTAGCCTTCCTTGCTCGATGGGCGGGGGTGAGTTCGCGAAACTCTAGCGCAGGCTTTCTTTTGTCCTTCAGGCCTATCTTCTCGGCTATTCCATGCCGTCATTTCCCCCTTTTTGTTTTATTTGGCATAGCTCCTGTCTTAGGTTGGTGCTTTTACTGGGCTCAGCTCTTACCCGTCTTTGAGTAGATAGCAGCTTTGGCTATCCCCCTGTCTTAGGTTGGCCTACCCAAAAAAGCCCTTACCCGCTTTGGAGTCTGATGCTGCTTTTTGTAGGTATTGACGAGGGGGAGGGGCTCATACTTTGCCCGTAAGGCCATTAATTGGGCTTCTTCTGCCTGTTTTCTAGCAAACTTATAACCTGGTTGAGCAAGCAAGGGCCTACCGTGAACAAAAGCAAAAGAATAATAAGAGGTCCGGCTATTGCCGCCATCAACTTAGAATTCTTTTATCTTGTAAAAATATTCTTCAACAACCAGGGTAAAAGAAGGCATATTTTTTGATAAATGAAAGCGGAGTAAATTTATGACTAGCACATCTGCAGCATATGAAATATTAAAGGAAGTTCTTCAGGCCGAAGGGAAACGAAAACAGATGGAAACTCATATGTGCATGAAGCGACGGAGAGTTATGGAAATGGCAAATGGGCAGGCAAGAGGCACCTTCAGGTTCTTTGTCAAGAGTCTCTCCCTCTGAGTAGAAGTTCCTCACTCTGGCTAAAGAGCCCTTGGCCAATGCTCGCTCTTCCCATAAAGTCTCTCTTTTGTCCTTTCACACAGAGGCTGGCCTGCCTTTTGTCTGAGCAGGCTTTTCCACCTCAGTGCTCTCCACCTTCTTTATCTTTTTAAAAATAAAAACAGACTTGAAATTCAGTAATAGCCACCCTGTTTCATGTACTGGCTAGCAAGTTTTGACCACTGCATACAATCACGCAGCCACCACCACAGTCAAGGTATAGGATAGTTCTATTCTCCCTAGACCATCATAACCTTTTATAGTCATATAACCTTTTGTAGTCAATCCCATCCTCTGCCCCCAGCCCTGACAAGCTCTGGTCTATTTTCTGTCCCCATAATTTTATCCTTCTTTTGGGTTTTTTTGGGGTTGTTTTGTTTATTTTTGTTAATATACTTTTATTGATGCTTTGTGATATTTCATACATCATTTTCAGTTCCATTTAAACATATTACCTTTTCCTTTACCCGACTACCCAACCCAGATGTATTATTCTTGCATACATGCCCTGCTCTTTCTTCAGTCTCTTTTTTTATTTCCTGTTTCAGTCAGTTGTCTTTGTGCGGTCCTTTCTGTTGTTGTTGGTTTGTTTCAATATTGCGATTACGCCCAACGCTTGTCAAAGCTCAGGGGGCCATGCACAGAAAAACTTACAACTGGGTAATTGGCGCTACACATCCACAAATAAAGGGATACCATTCGGTGTTTGGTTTTCTGGGACTGGTGTACTTCACTCAGCATGATGTCCATGGCTCAGCCATTTTCCTGCAAACTCAATGATGGTCGTCTTTCGTTTTATGCTGCATAGAACTCCATTGTGTAATGTTACTACATTTTCTCTATTCCACTCGTCAAGTTGAGGGGCATTTAGGTGGTTCCGCTCCGTGCTATGGTGAAGAGAAGCTGCAATAATATGGCCATTGCATGTATCGTCTGTGGCGGAAGTCTTGAGGGTACTGCCAGGAGTGGTATGGCTGGGTCGGGGGCAAGTTCATTCAAGTTCTTCCAAGGGTTCTCTACACTGCTTTCCATAGTGGCTGTACGAAGTTACATTCACCCCAGCAGTGGATGAGTGTTCCCTTTCCCACAACCTCCCAGCATCTGGTCTCATTGTTCCTCTTTGATCCTAGGCCAGTCTAATTGGAGTAAGATGAATATCTTAAAGTGTTTCATTTGCCATGTTCCTTAATGATTAGTGATGTTGAACAGGTTTTCCTTGAGGTGTTCTCAGCACATTCTAATTCCACACTTGTGAGTCTCTGTTCATTCTTTGCTCCATCTATTGAGTGGGTCATTTGTTTTTCTTTTTTTCTTTGTTTTTTGATTAGTTTATATATTCTGGAATAATGCTTTGTCAGGTGGATCTGCAGTGAAGGTTTCTCCCCACTCTGTGGGATTTCTCTTCACGTGACTTATTGTTTCTTTTGATGTACAGAAGCGTTTTAGTATAATGAGTTCCCATTTGCCAATTTTCGACCTTAATTCTTGGCAGCTGCTGTCTGATGTAGGAAGGTCGTTTCACATGCCGAGGTCTTGTAGTCTGCTGCAAACTTTTCTATTGCCTTCAGAGTTTGGGGTTTCACGTTACGGTCTTTAATCCATTGGGAGTTGACTTTTTGTACAGGGCGAGAGGTAGGAGTCTAATTTCATTCTTCCACAAGGGGTGATCCAATTTTACCAATATCATTTGCTGAAGGTGCTGTCGTTTCTCCATTGTGGCGTACTTTGCCCCCTTGGCAAATATGAGATGCTGAAATTGTAATGTGCTCAGATTTGGATCTTCGGTTTTGTTTCCATTGGTCAACAGGTCTGTTTTTGTGCCAGTACCAGGCTGTTTTTATGACTATAGCCCTGTAGTATAGTTTGAAGTCTGGTATAGAGATCCCCCCTGTGTAGCTCTTTTCACGCAGGGTTGTTTTGGCTATTCGGGGTCTTTTGTTTTTCCAAATGAATTTAAGAACATTTGTTTCCAAGCCTGTGAAGAAATTCTTGGGGCATAATTTTAATTTTATAGAAGATTTGAAATGACTTCCCACAGATAATAAAATACTTTTTAAAAATTAAAAGATGTTTTGACTTTATCTTTTAACATGATTTTATTTGGCTATTAAAGAGCTCTTGAGGTTTTTTTCTATGCTAGTATCTTTTTATATAAGAGGTCTGGTACATAAACAGTACACCATTTCTTTAGGGATAGCTTTGTCTGTATATTATAAACATGATAACTACTAAACTACTAAATTGTAGCTGATGCTCAAAAGTATTAGTCAAAGGCATATCACGTATGAGAGAAGCTGGTGACATTTTGCGCAACAGACACTGAGTGACTGTTAGATGGAGTATGTTTAAGTCATCTTTACCCATGAATTACCAACTTTTAGGAATTTCCCAGAAACTGAAAATATCAAAGCTAAAAGTTGTTCTCAGTATTATTTGGATCAACCATTGTGGAGGTCGAAGCCTAAGAGTACCAAGTGGCCACCACCCAGCCAGGGCAGAGCAGTCCTGTGCTGTGTGCTGTGAAATCATGCCATTCCCCTCCCAGGGAACACACTTCAGTACAGACGGTTCACTAGTTTTTATTAATGGCACCATACTTGCAACTTAGGCTGATCTCTTCTCCTGCTCAGTCTCTATTCCATGGCTGTCCTAGAGATTCAATACAAACTACAAACACAGGTAGATTCATTATTTATCTCATTACTATGGCAAAATACCTGACAAGCAACTTAAAGAAGAAAGAGTATCTTTTGTGTCACAGCCTGAGGGTACAGTTCATGATGGGGGCGGGGAGGGAGGTAGCTGTTTACAGTGTGTCCACAGTTAGGAAGCAGAGAGCAATGGATGCTGTGTCCAGCTCACTTTCNGGCTGTCCTAGAGATTCAATACAAACTACAAACACAGGTAGATTCATTATTTATCTCATTACTATGGCAAAATACCTGACAAGCAACTTAAAGAAGAAAGAGTATCTTTTGTGTCACAGCCTGAGGGTACAGTTCATGATGGGGGCGGGGAGGGAGGTAGCTGTTTACAGTGTGTCCACAGTTAGGAAGCAGAGAGCAATGGATGCTGTGTCCAGCTCACTTTCTCCTTTTCAATCAGTTAAAGAGCCCAGCCCAGGGGGATGGCGCCACCCATTCACATTCAGGTTGTTTTCCTCCTTCAGTTATGCCTTTCTGGAAAAACCCTCATAGATACACCAGAAGTTATGTTTTCATGGTGATTTTAAATCCAGTCAAATTGACAGTGAAGTTTGACCTTTGTAACAGGCAACACGGGTAGTTTTTAATTTCCTAGTACCTGCACTGAAAAAGAAAAAAAATACAATCATAATAATATTTAACTTTGTACACCCCAAACATTGTTTCCATAAGTCAGTGTATTTTAAGTTTTATTGAGATAATTTATGTCCCATTCTCACATTAAGGCGTTTGGGATCTGTGCTTCACACTTACAGCTGTGTGTGGTTAGTGCTCACTTGCTGTGTTAGACAGTGCAGGTCCACACAGCAAATCCAAGCCAAGCTATGTACCAGACACAGGCCTCATCCTTTGAAAACGTAAATATCTTTTGAGTACTAGTCCATGTTTTTTCTTAACTTTTTTCTTAAGATGTATAAAATTGAGTGTATCTCCTGGAAACATGGTCCAGTTCTTGCTCAGATGTGTTACTCTCTGATATATGAGAGCGCCGTCCTCTAATTCCATCAAGCTCTGTACTTCCTTAATGTCAGAAGTTCCCTTACCAGCTGCAGCTGTTTCCTGTGAATAATGTTGGAAATGGCTTTCATTTAGGAAATTCCTTATACTGTAACTGCTATCAGAATGATTATGTATTCTAAAGCCCGTAGTCCAAGTCAGTCTAATTACCAATCTTCGAAATAATTGTTCAGCTTTAGCCATAGCTCTCAACAGTGGTATCCCTCACTTTGACCTAATTATAAAATGTAATGTTAAAATATGTAAGGAGAGATCAAAGAGGGATGCCATTTTGCTTTCTGTTTGCTCATGCACCGTCTTCCCATCTCCCAACCTCTGCCTCCACCCCACTAAAAAAAGGCCATGCAGAGAATAGCAGTGTGTAACGGTGAGGTGAAGGTCATGCAGAGGATGGCAGTGCGTAACGGTGAGGTGAAGGCCATGCAGAGAATAGCAGTGCGTAATGGTGAGGTCAGGGCTGTTTTGCCCATCTTTTTAATTGGAATAATAATGGTGCTGCTTCAGAGACTTGTGAGAATGAAACGTAAACCACAGTCTCTGACCCATAATTCGACAAACGCTGAATTGCCTCAGAGCAACAGAGAGCTGTTAGTAAGTGTATCTCATCTTAGACGTGGAAAGGAATCCTACCAGGCTTTTCTGTAGAATGTTACTCACATGATTCTCAGAATCAAATCAGGCTCCACTTAGCTCAGAGAGCTTTGTTGTTGTGTGTCTTCAGCATGGTCTTGTGAACTAGCATCATTCCCAAGGGTCGTGAGGATGCTGGAGTCAATGTGACTGCTCATTCTGAAGGGCAAGCAGTGTGCAGTGTCAGAGAGAGGAGCTGACCCAAATAAATACTGTAAGCCAAGGAGGAGGGTATCTGTACAAGTCTCTGTGGGCACATTTTAACTTTTTAAAAAATTATTTTACTTTTCTAAATTATTTATCTAATCCTGATGACCCAGATTCTCAGTAAGTTGCCATCTTTCTTTTGAAGACCATTTCTGTCTGCTTCTGTGACCCACACACATAGCACTAAGACAAAGGGTGTTGCCTTTTTTGTTCCTCCTGATTTACCGAAAGTGTTAGCCCCTTCTGCCATTAGAGGATTCTGATGATAAAGTTTACTGTGGACAACAGTCAGTGGTTTCGGCTGAACTGACACCTGCCAGTGGCTGACCTCTTGCCATGACTAGGTGTGTGCACACTTTATGTAGCAAAAGATTATTAAAATCCTACTAAACAGTAGTGGACTCATACTATGGAATAACTGCCAAGCAGCAAAAATTACTATAATGAATAAAGTAATGAAAAGTACCACAGCACTCAGCAGTAATAAACTACTGAATATCAGGAATGTTGGGCTGAATAAAGTAGATAGAAAGAATGCACACAGTGTGATTACATTTACATGAAAATATGGCCCAGAGAAGACTAATCAGTGATCGAACTGCAGCCCTGTGGTACAATCTTCACCTTGCTTGTCTGAGATGGAATAACTCCCAAGGAACAGCAGTGGCTCTTTCTAGGGTGAGGAATGTATTCTGTATCGTGATGGGGGTGGGGGGGTCACACAGTATAACCTGTTTAAGTTTATCATGTTCACCTAACAGAATATGGAAAAGAATGCTGTTAAACCGGGGTTTTCATAAAGTATTGCAAAACCCAGATGTTTACCTTTAATTTTGTCTTTCCTCTCTTGCCTTCTCCTGTGGCCATCCTGTGTGCTATTTGGGCTGGAGAGATGGCCTAGCGGTTAAGAGCATCGACCGCTCTTACAGAGGACCCGGGTTCGATCCCCAGCACCCACATGGCGGCTGAGAACCGTCTGTAACTCCAATTCCAGGAGAACTCCAGTTCCAGGGGAATCTGAGACCCTCTTCTGACCTCCGCGGCATTGCACGACACGGGTGCACAGACTTGCATGCAGGCAGTACATCATACACATACAGAAATTTAAAAAAAAAATTTATTTTAATCATTTTCAAACAGGAATCTGGGGCTGCAGAGATGGCCCAGCAGTGAGAAGCACTGGCTGCTCTTACACAGGACCTGGTTTCAGTTCCCAGCACACACATGGCAGCTAACAGCCATTCATAATTACAATTCCAGTCCCTGTTCTGACCTCCATGGACATTGCACAACACAGGTGCATTTACATAAATGCAGGCAATACACTTATAAGATAATTAAAAAATATTTTAATAAATAAATAAATAAATAAAAATAAAAATCCTCCATGGGACTGCTACTTGCCAAGCTCTCTGGCCTGGTCCTGACTTATTCTTAGTGGCTTCTTTCACTCATTCATTGATTTTATTTCACCAAACAAAACTATTATCTCCTGGAGTGATCATTGTTCATTTTTTATTTTTTTAATTATTTATTTATTTATTTTATGTGTATGAATGTACTGTCTGCATGTAGGTTTGTGCACCCGTGTCGTGCAATGCCTCGGAGGTCAGAAGAGGGTCTCGGATTCCCCTGGAACTGGAGTTCTCCTGGAATTGGAGTTACAGATGGTTCTCAGCCACCATGTGGGTGCTGGGAATCGAACCCGGGTCCTCTGCAAGAGCGTCGGCGCTCTTAACCGCTAGGCCATCGCTCCAGCCCCATTGTTCATTTTTTAATCCGTGTGTTAACTAGCACCATTCCTCAGCCTAGAAAGCACGCCACCCACCCTCCCTTCACCAGTCCTTGCTATAGGCCCAACCCACATTCTATATTAATCAGCTTTTCATCACTACAGCAAAATACCAGAGACAGACTGCTTATACAATACAGGAGTTTATTTAGTTCACAGTCCCGATACCTGAAGTCTAAACAGCATAGCACACACAAGGCACTGACAGGAGCAAGCACATGATTGCTTCTCAAACCAGGCGCAGAAAGGACTGCACTGGGCAAACTCGGGCTTTTATAATGACTCTGGAGAAAGCCACAAAAAATTCTAGTAGAACACCTCCCAAGGGCACATCTCCAATAATAAGGACCTCCCACTGGGCCTGCATCCCAAAGATTCCACCATTTCCCAGGAGCACCAAGCTGTGGACCTAACTTTTATTCACGATGGACCCTGGGGAGGACATACCTTCACCCACATCATAGATACCCATCCTGAGATCCAGCTTCCCCAAGCTAGGAGTAATCTTAAATCTGTGCTCCCTAAACAATGTGTCTCAGTCAGTGGGCATATATAAAATGTTAAAGCAGAAAAATGGCCCTCTGTGGCCACTATCTCCTGTATTGACCCACTTCAACAGAAAGGGACAGCATCTCACATCTATGTGTCCCGTACACTATTGGGATGCATAGTGGTCTCATGAGCAGTGGACGGATGCGTGCATTTTACTTTATTCATTCAGCACTGCAGCAATGGTTTCTTTGGGATCTCTAAAGAGGATGCAAATAAAGACTAAAATGCCCTGTGGCCCTAGCAACAGCAAACTGTCTAGCACGGTTTTACAGGACTCTGCTCTTTTTCTCCTTGCTTTATTTTTTTCAAGTGGCAATAAGAACCCTTTGCATGGTTTATAATCTCTACCTTTCCTTCTCTGCATGAGGAAATTCCTGCTCAGCTCTAAGAAGAAAGCAACGACATCCCACCAATAATATAAATCATGGGCGGAGGCAGAAGTCTCTCAAAATTTCCAAACACCTCATATCCCATTTTGTTTCTTAATCACAAAAGTCCCATGCAGCTAGCAGAAGAAAAATTTGTCCCTATTAAAGAGGACTGTGGCAAGATAAAAGCCGGATGATTTTTCCAAACTCACACGTCTGCTTAGTGATAATGCTGAGGCCAGCCAGCTAGAAGCCATGTGTTCCCAGTAGCCTGGGAGAGGGTTCAAAGAGTGAGTTCCCAGGAAAGATCAAATAATTGCTGGAAAAGCACTTCCGAACTCCAAGGAAAACAGATCTTTCCAGCTGAGTGCCCTCCCTAAGGCCTGAAGAGTATCTGCCAAGTAGCTATGCTTTTGTCTTCTGCATAAACCACCCCAGGCTTCAGGCCACTGTGAAATCTGTGAGAAGCAGAGTGGCCATCCACTGTGGAAATGTATTTGAAACTTATGGAGCAAGTGACTGTTCCCAGAGCAGTTAGAGACTTTCTTAAACTCCTCCAGGGACACAGGTGTGGGCATTAATGCAGAGCTGGGGTGGGTAGGACAGGAACGCTATTTCTGCCAGGCTGCAGGAGTATGTAAAAGCAAACATTTAACAGCAGGATGCTGGCTGGTGAAGCCGAGTTTGCAGCTGCAACTGCATCATTCTCTGGGGAGGGCAAGATGGTTCCTCTCCAGCGTGGAGGAAAGGGCAGGAATCAGGAGCAGCAGGAACTGGCTCTTGCTTCATACTGAAGTCAGTCTTATCATGTGCATTAGATACCCAGCACAGAAGGTGACTGGAGAGGTGGCTTCAACCCAAGCTTCATTCCACAAGATCTCTTGGACGTTCATTTTTCTGTGATAAATAAAAGCATACATTGTCCTGGTAATGAGGGAGCCACATCAGATCTTTTCAGTGTTAACAAGAAAGAAGGGGCTGAATTTCATTCACATTTGCATGTCAAGCAAAATTGTCGTTGGGCTCTAATCTAATAGCTTCCAGGGACCCATCTCTGGGGTCCTCTTGTCCGTTTTTCCATAACTCTGCCCTGTTCCCTCTTTCCATTTAACCTTCCTTTAAAGGTTTCCACTGCTGTCCTTCAGCGCAAAGTGTCACAGTGAGAAAATGAGCTTCCTGGAGAGGAGACACAGAGGGCCTTGGAGGAGGGCACAGGAAGAGGCTGATCACCTGAGCTAGGAGCTATCTCTCAGGCCCTTGTTCCTCTGCTGCTGTAGCCAGAATTACTCAGAAAGTATTTCCTCTAAACCTATTTATTCAGCTGCTTCAGGAATCTAGACTAACAGATGTAGAGGAAAATCATGAAGGAAAGTAAAGGGTACAGGAAGACTGGCACAGAAAACCACATTCTTAGTTTTGTTATTCCTCAGATACCCCACTAATATTTAATCTATGACTTAATTTGGAATCCCTGTCAAAAGTAGTATTATAAAGCATTGTCATGCCTCTTTATGATCTTAATATTTACAGAGCTTTCTCAAATTTGGGGTTGTGCCTGACCCTTACAGTGTAAGACAAATTGTAACCAACCCCTTGCTAATGTTAACAAATGTGGGGACCTTGTCAGCTAGACTTCTTGTCTCTTGTTTGTTTCTTCAGTGAGTATGGGGGAGTCAGTAATGAGTTTCTACTTTATCTTGCCCAAGATAATAAATGATACATTCCTATCTTATGTGTGTGTACACACATGAGAGTGCATGTTTGTATGCACAGGTGTGCGAGGGCACAGATGTATGTGTTTTTAAGACCAAGTATCTCACTGAACTTGGAGTTCACCACTTGGCTAGAGTGGCCAGTGAGCTCCAAGGATCCTCCTATCCCTGTCCTTGTTCTTTGTCTGTCTGTCAGTCTCTCTCTCTCTCTGTCTCTCTCGCTCACTCGCTCGCTCGCTCACTTGCTCTTACATGGGGTCTAAGCTTAGGTCTTCATACTTGTGGGGCAGACACTTCATTGAGCCATTCTCCCACCCCTTCATTCGCAGCTTTATGTGCAGCTTTTATGCCTTTCAGTTCCAGCTTTCTCCTAGTGAAGTAATTGAGTTCTGTGACAGAACCCCTGAGGGTCTTCAAGACCCCCACAGGTTATGTGTGAATTCATCCTGTGGCACAAGCTGAGATCCATGATCAATTCTTTTCTCTGCTTGTGTCACAGGACTTCTAATAAGCCAGCATCAGTTCAGCACATCTTCACCTAGGGTGCAAGTTGCTGAATACTTGTTTATTTTTATACTCTCCTGTATTGCCCACACACAGTCCACATTCTTACAATCCAATCCTTCCTCTGTCTCCCCAGCAGCTGGGATCACAGGCCACCACACCCAGCTTGCCTGACATCATATTAAAATTTCTTAGGAATGTTAGAGATTAGGGACGTGGATTCAACACTCCAAATACCCCTAGTACAGTTTTCATCCTGAAGGTTGGTGAATAAGCATGGGCTGTAAGGTCTTAAAGCTGTGGCTTTGAAATCTCACAGCCAGTTCCTAGCTCACTGTCTCCTCTCAGTGCCTTAATCTGTCTGAATGTACCGGGTTGTGTTTGTTTGTTTGTTTGTTTGTTTGTTTGGGGAGGGTGTGTTTTTTTGTGTTTTTTTTTTCTTTTTTGGTAGTAGACCATATTAAACAAAATGTAGCTCATTCAAGCACAATGTCTGGGGTAAAGTAAGCTCTCAAAAATTGATACTCCCTATTCCCTTTGCTTCTTTTCAGCAGGAACTTCTGGATAGGAACTAACAGGGCTTTCTATGAATTCTTTGGATCAAGCTGTTGTTTAAATCAGCACTATCCCTACAAAAAGAATCAGATATATCAAAGGGAGCCCTAAGGGGCAGTGTGGCCTAGTCCAGAGAGTTCGAAGTGTGGCCTTAGCCAAGAGCAGCTGTGTCACGTGGAACCTTGTCTAAATACAGCTTTTCAGCCCTTCTTGGACCTTCTAAGTCCGAAGTTTCCACAGGGCCCAACAGTGTGTTTTCATAAGTGATCCAGGTAATACTCACATGCATAAAGTTTGAGAACCACCAGTGTAGAGAAAAGCCCACTGGGTAAGTTTCTTGTGTGCTCAGCTATGGAAACCAGCAGGCACATTTTCCATGATGGGCCTCAGCCCCCTCACCTCTGAATGAGGAAAGTGGCTTCTAAGCCTTTTCCACTCATGCCATCTAGTCATGCCAGCTGAGTGTTTCCCTAGTACAAACACTTATTTCCAAAAGTGAGCATTAACTCAAGCCAGACAAAATCCCAGCATAGACAACATGGGGAAGAGGGTAAGAAATCCCAACCCTCCCTGAGGAACTATTGGCAACTGATAATTGCTAGGAAGAGGAGATTCAGCCTCATTTAGGAGCGAGACTCTCAGCAGGTTAACTAGGCTTCAGTGGATGAACCCATACCAAAGGACATTTGGAGACACAAACCTGACTACACACACATGCCTACAACTCATGCATACATACATGTATATGCATCAGTCTACAGAAACTTGGTGGGAGGTTTGTAAGGGGGCGGGTGCAGATATGGGAGGGGATCTAAGTATGACCAAAATCAATTGTATAAAATTTGCAAACATTCAACTTAAAAATTTTTAAACATTAATGGGGGCTGGAGAGGTGACTTGGCAGTAAAGAACACTTGCTGCTCTTCCAGAAGATCCGAGTTTAGATCCCAGCACTCACATTGGGCAGCTCATAACTTCCTATAACTCCAGCTCCAGGGGATCCATCAACCTCTTTTGGCCTCCAGAGATACCTGCACACATGTGGCAGATGCCATACACATAAATAAGAATACATCATTTTTAAGTAACCATTATTGTTGTAGAAAATGAACATAAGGAAAAAGAAGAAACTTAAACCATACCAAATTTCAGTGTCTAGTAACTTCCTGCAGCCCTCTTTTCTGTATGGGGGATCAGGTATATCACATTTCTGTATGTACATGTGGAGGTCAGTGTTAGTTATCTTCCATGTCTTCCTCTCTTTCCACTTTTTTGTGTATATGGTACTGGGAATTGAACTTAAGATCTCACACATGCTAAGCAAGCACACTACTACTGAGCTATATTTTCATTCCTCTCATTCAGCTGGATTGGCTGGCCAGCAAGCCCCAAGGATCCTCATGTCTTCACTTGCCCAGAGCTAGCATTGCAGGCATATATCTCTGTACCCAGCTTTCCCCTCCTTTTTAATGTGAAGGTACATTCACATATTAATCTATGTATGTATAAGAAATATCTCACCCTCATCACAACAACAATCCATTCCATGCCAGATGTAGCACTGGAGATACACAGTAAGGCAGAGCTTCTGTCCCTGGGAACTTATGCAGAGAGGGAGACAATACACAAGAAATAACTAAATAAGCTCTCTTCTGGAGTGACATGGTAGAGAAATAGGACAGGGGCCATTTGAGACTTCATACCAAAGCCTCTTTCTGAGGAGGTGGTATTGGAGCTGAGAACTGAGAAGGAGCCAACTATATGTGTATTTCAAGCAAGAAAAAATACTTGTATAGGCTGCCTAAGTTCAGGGAGTGTGTTCAAAGAACAGAAAGGCACCAAGTGTGGCTGGAGAGGTAGCATAAAGGAGAGAGTTAAAGAAGGTGACATGGGGGCATGGGTAGGAGCTAGAGCAGGACTGCCAGATGGCTTAGATTTATTTCAAGTACAGTAGGAAAGCTTTTAAGGCTGGGAGTAAAGTTGAAAATGATCAGCTGACTGTTGTGTAGTTATAGAGGAGGAGAGGGGAAACAAGAGTCATAGCTCCATCTAGCATTTTGCAGCTTGCGTATTTCCCTTAACCATATCATCTTAATAGTCTGCTATGTTATTTTAATAGCTGCATGGGAATCTGTTTGATATATTTTGCTAATCCCCTCTGGGTGAGTACCTGGATTATTTCTGATTTTTTTTTATTATCATGAATAGCACCAAAGTGAGTGTTGTTGAATATCTGTGCACATTTTTGTTCTTAGGATAATGTCTAACTGGAGAAGTCCTTGGCCAAGAATAGCATGTACTTGGAGACTGTTTCCTGGCTCTGTTGGTTCATTTCATCTGTAATTGTTTAGCTGGCTATCTTCCAATCATTAGCACCTTTAGCTGATGACATTTCCCAGGCTGAGCCCAGTGTGGCAAGTGAGTCCAGGGACCTGTGATTTAAGGAAACACCAAAACAGTCACTAAGATAAATACTGACTTTCAAATTTTTGTTTATTTTCACTTTTGTGTACATGGATGTTTTCCCTGTGTGTATACAAGTGCACCTATGAATGTAGTGACCACAGAGGCCAGAGGAGGACGTTGGATTCCCTGGATCTGGAGTTATAGATGGGCGTTTGCATCCATGTGGGTGCTGGGAACTGAACCCAGGACCTCCGCATGAGCAGCCAGTCCTCTTAATCACTGAGCAATCTCTCCAGCTCCAGATAAATATTATTTTAGTACAACAGTCTTTGTTGTATTAAAGGTCAAGGGTCTTCCTCACCTCATGTCAGTCCTTCCCCTGACACTCACATAGGAAAAACATAAGAAAGTAATGATTAGTTTCTGGGTTTAAGTGTGGCTTTTTTTCTTATTTCTAGTACAAAATTACACCAGTAACTTAGCTTTTAGTTACATATTTTCATTGCATACTTCCATTATCATCTTTATCCTCAAGTAAGTATTGAACACAGATATGCAACAGATAACGGGTCTTAAATCCATGTTCATTGTTGACAGGTGTGTTAAGAAGCTGTTGTCTTGCCATACATCCTCCCTTTTGATGACCTTATGGGCAGCCATGTGATAACTGTGTTCCTTGGTCTAGCTCGCTTGGTCTGTGAACCATAAATAGGAAGTTCATGTGGCCCTTCTGTAGGGTTCGGCATGAGTCTACCAGGTATGTCTAGCTTAATCCTTTAGCTCCAATAATGACAAGTATTTTCTTTTCCCATTCTATTCAGAAAAACTAGAGGGTTAAAAGTTATAGTTTGGAGGTTATTTTTGTCAACATATAAAAAAATTAGCCAGAATCCAAAAGAAAAAATTCTGCAAGTGCCCCAGTGTTGTTTTAAATGTATCACGTGTGTGGAGCCTTCCACAGCGTGTTCTTCCTCTCTGGACCAGGGCTCATGGAGCCCAGGTCTGAGCCCTGGTAGGGAGGGTGAGGATACCTCGATAGAATGGGAGGGAGGGAGAGAGAGAAGAGAGAGAAGAAACGGTCCCATCCGGACCCAGAGATGGGACCTGGAGCAATTCTACAAGGGAAAAAACTCGTTTTATTGCTGTAATCCAGGGTTTTTATACAGAGCCTTTTGGGAGTTGGGACAGGCAGGATTTCAGGCCATATGCCCCGGATCACTATAGGAATGTAACAATGCTTTGTGCCAGGCAGGTTTTCACAGGCAAGCAAGGTATCAGCAGGAGTTCAGGCTTGGAGGCTGCTTGCTGACTAAGTGCTTCTGCCAAGAGAATACCTACACCCCAGTAGGTTTTCTGTTCTATATTTTGATTTTCTTCTCTGTATTGCCATTCCCAGTACTTCTCAGCAGCACATAATTGAAGACAAAGACAGAATCTATGTTTTAGGAGCTACTGCCCCCACCTCTGAGGCCCATACCACACAACCAGGATCACCACTGACACTGCTGATTCTTTGGTGACTTCTAAATAAACTGAACTTTCCTCCATTACTCCCTCCTCCTCATCACTCTGGTGAGCCTCCCTACAGCAACACCAGTAGGCTGGTGATTAGCAAGAATTCCTACCTCAGAAAAATCCACAGTCCAAATTCTGTTAACCTAGAAAATTGCAAAGCCATGCCCCTCTGGTAGCCCTCTGTACTCTGGCTGGTAGAGGTGTATGCTCTCATCACAGCATAGATAAGGAAGAGCCAGCAACCCTTGTTCAGATGATTGGTGGCCCTATCCACAGTACATCTAGTGACTGGTTGGGTTCAACAGTGCGACTTTCTGTGAGAATCTCTGGAGCCACTTCTCCCAAAACATAATACAAAGGTCAGGTTGGAGTCAGCTGACCCCAGTCTTGAGGAGAACACCAGAGAGGCTAAGGACCATTCAGTGAGCCACAGAAATGATCCCCTAAGAATCTGAATGAGGACGTTCAGAATTCTGTTTGTGGTTTTAAGAAGTAGTTGAGGGGCTGGAGAGATGGCTCAGCAGTTAAGAGCACTAACTGCTCTTGCAGAGGACCCTGGTTCAATTTCCAGCACCCACATGGTGGCTAAGAACTGTCAGGGGCTGGAGAGATGGCCTAGTGGTTGGGAGCACTGACCGCTTTTACAGAGGACCTGGGTTCGATCCCCAGCATCCACATGGCAGCTGAGAACCGTCTTAACTCCAGTTCCAGGGGAATCTGACACCCTCTTCTGACCTCCGTGGATTGCACGACACGAGTGCACAAACCTACATGCAGACAGTACATTCATACAAATAAATAAATAAATAAATAAATAAATAAATAAATAAATAAATAAAAGAACCATCTGTGAGCCAGGCATGGTGGTGCATGCCTTTAATACTAGCACTTGGGAGGCAGAGGCAGGCAGATCTCTGTGAGTTCAAAGCCAGCCTGATCTAGAGAGTGAGTTCCAGGACAGCTGGGGCTATAGGGAGACCCTGTCTCAAAAAAAAAAGAAAATAGTTGAGCTAAATGTACTCTCGCTCTTCCCTGCTGCCAATCATCAGAGTGGGTTTTTTGAAAAAAGTCTGTGCTTGAACATTAATATCTAGACGAAATGAGACTATTACCTGGAGAAATGCTATTCATCCCAGTGCCTCTATTTTTTTGCCATTCTTGAAACTGGCCCATGGATGATGTGATTCAAACTGAGATTCTTTTTTTTTTTTTTTTTTTTTTTTTGAGGCAGTGTCTCCCTTTAGTCCCAGCTGCCCTGGTACTCTGTAGACCAGGCTGGCCTTGAACTCACAGAGATCTGCCTGCCTCTGCCTCCCCAAGTGCTGGGATTAAAGGCGTGCACCACCACGCCCAGCCAAACTGAGATTCTTAACACAGCATTCCACTAAAGGATAAGCAATCCCCGCTACCTGCTACCTAATACATTAAAAATGTGAGTCTGAAAACCCCATAGCAGTGGTGCACACTTGCAACCCTGTAACCCCAGTGCTGGAAAGGCAGAGGCAAGAGAATCATTAACTTCAAGGCCAGCCAGGGCTGCACCCTGTCTCAGAAAAGCAAAAACAGCAATGAGGTGAGTCTTAGCAGAATGTGGGGCTCATGCCTGTAATCCCAGCACAGAAGGCTGAGAGAAGGTTGCCATGAGTTTCTAGGCCATCCTGGACTACAGAATGAGTAGTGGGGGTGGTGGCACATACACGCCTTTAATCCCTGCACTTGGGAGGCAGAGGCAAGTGGATCTCTGTGAGTTCAAGGCCAGCCTAGTCTACAAAGGGAGCTCTAGGCCAGCTGTGGATCTACAGGGAGACCCTGTCTCAAAAAAGACAAAAAAAAAAAAGTTTTGTTGCGGAGACTGGAGAGATGGCTCAGCAGTTAAGAGTACTGGCTGCTCAGAGTCAATTCCCAGCACCCACATAGTGACTAACAACCATCTGTAACTCCAGTTCCAAGGGATCCAACACCCTCTTCTGACCTCTGCAGGCATTGCATGATATGGGTGCACTTCCACACATGCAGGCAATACACCCATACAAACAGAATTTTTTTTAAGTAGTCTTGTAGACAATACTCCCACAATAGTGGTTGGTACCTTTTGCAAAAGAGTAGATTTCTTTGGTGAATTAAAATGAGATGTTTTGGGTAGAAATGTAGTATCCCCTTTGTTTTTAGTTTTTAGCACAATCATCAACGTTGATATCTACTCAGTTAATTCATTCAGCATGATCTCTAAATCAGTGATTAGTTTGGGGGGTTGTGCTGGATGTGTGCAGTCACAATGTCTTCCCATCACCAAATAGCCAGTAAATTTCTGGGTCTCATTTGGACTTGGGATAGAAAGGTTAGCCTTGCCATCAAGAAGACACCCAGAGCCAAGTCTGGTGGTGCACACCTTTAATCCCAGAACTCAGAAGGCAGAGGCAGGTGGATCTCTGTGAAATCAAGGCCAGCCTGATCTACATAATGAGTTCCAGGTCAGCTGGAGCTACAGGGAGACCCTGTCTCATAAAGACCAAAAAAGGGAAGGGAGGGAAGAAGGGAGGAAGGAAGGGACAAAGGAGAGAAAGCAAAGAAAGAAAACATGTAGGCTGGAGTCTGTCCTCACACACACGTTCGCTATACCCTCAGTTTACTGAGCACTCTCTGCATGACCAGATAGCATTCTAGATGCGTTTTGTTCATTTGAACCATGAACAGTTGCCCGCCCCACCCCAGCCCCAGGAATGAAGATTGAACACAGGGCCTTGCCACAGTCTGGGCAGACCTCCACCACTGACTATATCCTCAGCTTTTTGTTTTGGTTTTTGTTTTGTTTTTTGAGACAAGCTCTCACTAAGTTGTCCAACTGGCCTTGAATTCAGTCTGTAGCCCAGGCAAGGCATGAACTTAGGATCTTCTTCCCTCAGCTTCTAAGAAGTTGGGATTACAGGCCTGTGCCACGAGGCCCAACCACTTTTTTCCTTTTTTAAATTTTAAAAAATCAAAGATGGTTAAGTCCCAGTAACCTCCCATCAGTAACCAATTTTAGACCCTTGACCTTAGTGTAATCCACATTTTACAGTGAAGAAACCAGAAACACTTCAGCCACCTACCTAAATTAGAAACCTTCCACTCACTCATGGCTTTCTGCCCTTCTGACAACCCTGGAGAATGAAAATGAAAACAAGTGTAGAAGGAAACCTGTCTTAAATCCAAGGCAGTAGAGTTGAAACCCTTAAAAGATAAATCGTTCCTTTCCCTGTCCTACCTGCAGCCTCAAATAATAAGGTGCCTGGCAAGGGGCCTCTGGAAGCACAGAGCTAGGCAGGGCACAGTGTCCCCACTTGGTAGGAAAGGGACAGGGACCAAGGCGTTTGGAGACTATGTGTTCAGGAGGACCCTGAAACTCATCCCAGACTCCATTTGTATTTCCATCATCTCGGCACCTCAGTTTCCTCTTCCCATTACTCCAGCATCTCCCAGGAATAGGCATCTTGCCAAAAGCCTGAACTTAGTTAATAGTTCAAGCATAGGTGCGCACCTTCATCATGTTACCATGCTGAGTGACGGGACAGATCTCAGATGTCCAGTGGAACTTGTACAGCTTTTGACACCACAGAGATATTTTTAACCTAGAACAGTTGCCTCACAGTGGTCGGCCCTGAGGATATTTCAGTTCCAAAGTAAGATTATAGGAATGGACAAAACAGCCAGCGAGGCTGTCTGGCCAATCTATGGGCTTCCCCATTTGTTCACTTAGAGATGGGGAGGGAGGGAGGGAGGAAGGGAGGGAGCGAGCGAGCGAGCGAGCATAGAGTCTGTTCTTAATAAGAGAAATGAATGGGAGTAAGGGTGACAAGGAGCTACTGCAGGGCAGCAGGGGAGAGGCAGGAAGTACCCTTGCTACCTTAATGTCACTTGATCTGCTCATTGGGAAATATTTACTGAAGGTAGGCAGTGGTAGAACACCATAGCAGTTCACATCCTGGGTCAGCACTAGGCCTATGTGAGGATGGGCCCACAAGATCTGAGCCCATCCCTGTGAGGTGAGCTCACTCAAGTGGGAAAACACCAAGCTAAGCCTCCACAAGCGTCCAGCACAGAGAAGGAGAAGCCTCTGACCAGGGCCCAGGCCCTGCAGGAAAGGGCTTGTTGCACCTCTTGACTCTTCCCTAGTTTTCTTGGAGTTCCCAAATGGCCTTGAGGGCACCCCACTCCACAGACAAATCTGAACCAAATCATAAGCCTGGGATCCTAGACACAGCACTCCCACACACACATATACACACATACGCAGTAGAGAGAGGCCTAGCATCACCTGTGGGCCCATGAAAAGGAGACCTCCTCAGATTCCTGAGTCTCACCCTAGGGAATACACACAATCCCTGGTTCCTTCTCCTTTTGGGTATATGTCAGGGAAGAGAATGTCTGTATGAGGGACATCTTCATCTTCATTACATATGAAGTTGCTTTTCCAAAGTTGTGGTACTAGTTTGTGGGTTGCCAACTCAGTACATGAATTTCCTTACTCTACATATTTACCATTGATTGCTACTGACAGACTAAAAATGCCAGTGGCCTGGCTTCTTTATGTGGAATTTCAGCATTAATGAAAGATGGTAGTTTGTGCTGGATGTGTGCTTTGTTTAGGTTGAAAGTCAGGTGATAGTTTTATCAGTTTTGCCACCTGGCTTTGACAGGAAACCCAAAGTGCTCTCGTGCCAAAAAAATATATACTTGACAAAATAAGAAAAATATATTAGAAAAGGCTGGTAGGTTTGAGAAAGCAGAACATGGCATAATCTGTATGATAAGAGTTATGAGGACAATTTACATTAAAAATGTACTATATATCTTGAGATAGGATTCAGAGAACTCACACGAAGTCCTCAGATGGGTTCCACACAAGATTCCACAAGAGATATCTGAAATTTAAGACAGGGTCTCCCTATAGCTCCAGTTGGTCTGGAATTTGCTATGTAGACCAGGGTGGCCTTGAACTCACAGATATCCACCTGCCTCTGCCTCCAGAGAGCTGGGATTAAAGGCATGTTCTACTGTGCCTGGCTCCCAGAAGGAATGCATCTAGGGACTGAGCATCCAGGTGAAGGATGATGCCTGGGGACAGAAGAGGCCCCAGGAGCATCTACGCTGGCTGTACTCGGGACTTTTTTCCCACATAAAATGATAATCAGCATGTCTCGAATTAGCCTTTGTCAGAAAGAATTACAGCAAAACTGTTGCCTGGCTTATTCCAACTGTTCACCATTGTTACTTACTAAGTCAGTCTGGGTTGAAGTGAGCCAGACCCAGAGCAGAACACAAAGCCACACTCAGGTCATCATCACCTGGAGTTGTATAAGGCCCATCTCAAGAACAGATGGGTTCTGCTTTGTGCTAGAACAAAGTGCTTCTCTCCTGAGTTGCCAACTGATGACTCTTACTGGTGGATGAGCAAGAACTTCCAGCCTCTGACTGATCCCATGTGTGTGAGCAGAGCTGCCACGGCTAAAAGCCAAGCTACATATTTCGTGCAGAACTGAGGTGTAACTGCCATTGTATGCTGTGATAAAGATATTCCTGTTTGACCTGACAGAGCAAACTCTGCAGATAGAGAAGGGTGGTGAGCCCCATGCACCTCCAACCTAGCCACTCCTTCGGGTTCTTTTAATACCAAGCTGTTGTTGATATTAGTTGTTGCATGCTTTTATAGTGGGCATTGCCTCTTTCCAGCATCCTGCATGGCAGGTGTCTAGCTATGCTATTATATTTCTATGTCGTGTTTAAGTTACCACCTACACAGCTGCACAACAAGCTTCCATCTCCCCAAGAGATCCCAAGGTTCTTTCTCTTTGGCGCTCTCTGGTAATGCAACTTATATAACCCCAAAGTAGTCACCTCTGCAGTTATGTGGTTTAAAAATCTTTGTTCTTACAGTCCACAGAAGAGACCACTTGGCTGTCATTGGGGCTGATTTATGAGGTATGAATTATGCATACCCAGGTAGCTAGAATGGATAGTTTACATGGACTCCTCCCACTCCAGGCCTCTTGTTTGGCTCTTCTGTTCTCTTCTTTCTCCAGTTTAATGTGTGTCTATCCCTTAATGCTGGATAAGTGCCAGCTTGGTAGTGTACTGATGCTTTGGCTTAGCTCCTGGTTAAGAGTATAAGTCTTAGGAACCGTCTGTAAGAGTATAAGTCTTAGATTCTGCCAGGTCTAGGTTAAAATCCAGTTCAGCCCATGTGTGAGGCCTGAGGCAAGTGACTTGACCTCTTTATGCTGATTTCCCCATCTGTAACATAGTACCCAGCTCACAAGGCTATTGATGGATCAAAATAGATAATTTATTACCCAGAGTAAAGCCGCAAGCATCATAGTGAATGCTCAGTCGAATCAACATACATGGTCTGCCTTCTGCCTGCTTCTCCCCTCACATCTGTCCACTTTGATTCCATTACACTATAAGCTTCTTTTGAGCAGAGACCTGTCTTTTTAACTCATGGAGCCGGGCACATGTTTGAGAGCTTTATAAATATGGAGAGAAATGAAACCAGCCTTGACTTTTTTGAAGAACTTACCATTCCTTGAGTGCATCATGCTTTCTAGCTCTCAGATGTGTGTTCCTTACCTGCAGTGTCCCCCCCCCCTTCTAAGCTAATGGCCAGTTACCTTTTAAAAAACCATATTTTTATTTTATGTATATGAGTGTTTTGCTAGCATGTGTGTAAGTGAACTCATGTACAATGCCTGTGAAAGCCAGAAAAGGGCGTCGGGTCCCCTAGAACTGGAGTTAAGGAGGATTGTTAGCCACCATGTGGGTACTGGGAACCAAACTCAGGTCCTCTGCAAGAACAGCCAGTGTTCCTAGCTGCTGATCCATCTCTCCAGCCCTACGAGTCACCTTTTAAATTATTGACCTGGTGAATTAGAGCTTCTTCTATGCTCTGTTCCCCAACTTGAGGCCATTGATGTCCCTCAGTCTCCTTCTAGTATGTATAAGCTCCTTGAGGGAAGCAAATGTTCTTATTTGACTATATCCATGGCCCTTAGCCTAGAGCCTGTTATGGAGAAGGATCAATATATGTTTGCTGAATAAATTCTGGAGCCAGAGCTGGACTATAAATATAAGGACATGTGCAGAAAGACAGAAACTACAAGGGAAATGAGGTCGAGTGGTTCTTCCTGAATTTGTGAAGAAAGGCTCTGGCTCCTTCAGTAATTTTGGCTCAACACAAACCCTTGCAAGTTCTTGATTGAAGCTGTACTGCTTACTGATGTGGAGGACACTAGGCTCCAGAGTATTGAAGGGACACATTCCAGGCTATGCAATTACTCAGAAGTCTTGACAGTGGCTGTTGTCACTGCTTCCAGTCCTTCTGTAATGCAAGAGTCTGATAGCGAGAAAGAAAGGTGCCACAGAGACTTGAGAAACAACCTACTGGTACCTAGAAAGCAGCTAAAAACAAAAGCATGCCTCTCAATAGACATCATGGCATGGTGTATAGAAGACTGCAGAAATGTGGATTCATATCCAAGTCCTAAGACTGGCTAACCCAGGGCAGGTGCTTCAGTTCTGTAAGCGTAAGCTTTCCTAACCAAAATACACTAGCAAAATTGCTGTGAGGAGTAAATGAGACCATTATTGAAAGTGCCAAGCAGAAAAATTCATTCTCTAAATTAGATATGGTTATGATTCACCATGATTGTAGTTGTCCAACCAGTCTCCTTAATCCAAACTTAATTCTTGGTGTCAAAGGAGCTTGGTGGCCAGTGATAAAGGGATAAGGACACATGTCCAACAGATATAGCCTTTGATTGCTGTGTTATACTCCCTTCCTCCTTATGTCCAAATACAGGCTGTTAGACCAGAAAGGCCCTGCTGCACACGACTCCATAACCACCCCCCCACAAATACAAAGACTCACATACAACATATATACATGTATCTCTTACCTGAGGGTCAAAGCTGGGGATTTAGGATAAATGAGGCCATTCAGCGTTCTTACTTACTGTCCTTGTAAGGACAACCTTGTGAGGTTGAGCCAGTCCTTTCCAGGTTGTCACCCTCTCTGTTGAAGCTGATTTCCCAATATCACATATACCTTCCATGCCACAGGAAGCAAGGAAAGGGAAGGTATCTATTTGTAGTGGGAGGATAAAGGACTTGGGCTTGTCACAGCTATTCACAGTCAGCTGATCAGATAAAGGAAACATGGCCACAGCTAGCTCAAAGCATGGCCTTCAGTTGTATGGTCATAGGCCTCCTCAAACTGCTTCTGTGGAGTAGGCAAGGGCGAATCTTATAGGATGATGGGTATTTTGCCATGTCCTTCACCTGCCTGCCCCCTCTGTAACTCACTTTTGTCAAAGATAGATTTGGGCTTCAGGATCGTTGAAGCTGTATTCTTTCAGGCACTGGGCAGTCCTGACTCATACCAGAATCATACACGCTGAGGGAGGGTAGGGGCAGACTGCTGCGCTGTCTCTAAGTAACAGTTATTCTGCAAGACGACACTGAAAAGAAGGTACAATGACAAGCAAAAGGCGCTATTGAATTGACTTACCATACATCTTGTAAACAGTAAATAGCATATGTAAATTATGCTGGCTCATAAAACATTTGTTTCTTCTCTTTCACATTTGTTTAAAATAAAATTTAAAAATCTGACAGCATTTCTGTCAGGTTTTAAGTATGTCATCAAGGGCTATAGCCCAAGCAGCCTGGGTTCCTCCCACACAGAGTAGCCAGATGCTGTTTTCTAAGGGCCACTGGGAACCAGCTCTGGAAGCCTGTAGGTGGCTCCAAGTTCTTTATATCCCTTCTTTAATTTCCTGTGTGTCTTTGTGGTGCTCAGCTTAGCATTCATAAGTGCAAACCTCTCATGAAATACACAAAGACCACATAGCCCAGCAGCCTGGGCACCCCAGTGGGGAGGAAACTAACTCAAGGAACATGGAGACCAGCCTGCTTCCTTCTGGGCCTCTGTACCATGAAGAGGTGGGAGGAAGCAGGTTGAGTCCGCCTCTGCCCTTCTCTCTTTGTCTCTGCTGTTCTGGCACTCAGGTCTCAGTAGAAGCCATGGAATTAGAGCAGAGTGTTTTCTGACTACCTGGTTTATCAGCCTTCGCTCCAAATCAGCTGTGGAAAAGCTTTGACACTCTAAACCACAGCACAGGCAACAGAAGTTATCGATGCTGGTATTACAGATTTCCTTACAGCCTCAAGAAAATGCCAACATAAGGGGGCTGGAAAGATGGCTCAGTGGTTAAGAGCACTGAATGCTCTTGCAAAGGACCCAGCTTCAATTCCCAACAGGCACATGGAGGCTAACAGGGGAATTCAGTGCTCTCTTTTGACCTCCACGGGTACTGCATGACACAGGTGCACTTACATATATGCAGACAATATAGTCATACACATTAAAGTAAAAATAATAAAATTTTAAAAAGAAAGTGCCAAAGACCCAGGTGCTGAGAAACTGCACTCCATGGCATTCTTAAGGAAAAGATGCCTGCCTCATGGCCAAACATGCAGTACAAAGAGCTACTGAGTTCACAGCCAAAGTCCCACAGATTTTTCTGTAGCTCTGATTCCATAACCAAGTCAACTCAGAGCAAAGGAACGAAGGGGAATGCACAGCCACCATCTGTGAGCACACATCATTCTGCTGCTTTTTATTTTTATTACATTTTTATTTATTTGTATGTGTGTGAGCTATGACACGCATAGGTCAGAAGATAATTTGCCTCATTCCACCATGTGGGTCCCTGGGATCGAACTCAGATCTCCAGGCTTAGCAGCAGACATCTTTACCCCCTGAGCCATCTCAGCCCTCCATCTGCTTCTTTAAGGAAGAGATCTTGACCAGGATCAGTGAATTAAAGAAAAAGAATCAACTGTTTACTGAAAGGCTGAGGTCTCATGCAGTCATCTGGCAAGGGGCCTCTCTGGAGACTGGAAAGATCTGCAGAGTAGGTTTTTGTTCTTTCTGAGAGGGAACCTTCTGGGCTGTCTCGCATTCTCCATTTTCCAGGGAGGGGACATTTCGATGCCTGTTCAGACAGCCACTTTGAGCTAATGTGTTTGGTTGTGTGACACTGTGACCCATGGCTCTCAGCCAGTCCTGCTGCAACTATTCCTGAAACAGACAGCCCAGAGAGCCAGGCTCTGCCACTGAGGCCCAGATGTGCCACTGTCTTTCCTCCTCTTTCCCTTTGCTGGTTCATGAAGAGAAACCCATGTTTTTGCTTTTATTTTCCTGTGCCTGTTTTCACTGAGCACAGGGCAAGGAAGGTGGATACATGCTTGGCCAAAAAACAACAGTAGGAAGCAATGTCTCTGGTGGACTGTTGGTGTTTCAGAACAGTTTCAGATTGCATAAACCAGCATTGCTTACTGCTCTGTGCCCTACCAGCATTCATGAAGTAGAGGCTCAAAAGTCAAAGCCCCACCCCATATTTATGCCTGCAGGAAAGGATGAAAGCAACAAGCTACAAGCATGAGCACAAGTGCCCCTGCCTCCGCCATCAGCCACCATCCAGAGAGCAAGCATGCTGGTTCCTCTTTCCCTCCTTCCTAGGGCTGACCAGTGCATGGAACTCAAGCTCCTCATTCTAAACCCCAATCCCAGGAATTGCCTGCTTCATAGTTTGGTGGGGTTTCCAGATGTCTAGGACTTGGGGCCCCAAGCTCCGTCAATACCCACTCAGTTAAAACACTCTTGGTTCTGTTATCCAGGTGTGTCCTTATTACTCAGCATCCTCTGATAACTGTGCATGGCTTTGCTTCACCTGTGACCTTACTGGAATTTCTGTGGCTGTTCATCTGTGTGTATTCACCACCGGCTCCCTGCACAGCCCCTTATGACCCACTGAGGGTTGGAAAGCACACTTTAGAATCTCACTATTTTGGGTACTGTTTATCTTCCATGACTTCCAATAGAAGTTGCCTTTTAACATGCTTTGGATTTAAAGTCTGTCAGTCGCCCACCGCCTCTCTCTCATTTTCATCTTACAAAGTATAATCAAGACATGGTTGTTTCAGTTTATATACAAATTCAATCAGGAATTAAAAGGATATTCCTTTTTTAATTTTTTTTATTTTTGTAAGTGCACCTGAGTTGTGCAATGCTTGCAGCAGACTAAAGAGGGTTTTGGATCCCCTGGAACTGGAGCTACTGACAGTTGTTAGCTGCCATATGGGTGCCTAGATTTGAACCAGGTCTTCTCCAAGAACAGCCCATGTTCTTAACTGCTGAGCCATCTCTCCAGCCTCAGGATATTTCTAATGAAAAAATAAGGATGACTTCTTTTCATTATAAAAATGGTGCATTCTTGAACGTACATAAAAGCCCCTCCAGCTGAATGGTGGGAGCCTTGGATTGTGTGGGTTTGGACACAACTGCTTGCAAATTGGTTTTACATGAAGGATGCTTGTCCTCACAACTTATTTATTGTTAAAAAAAAATGAAATAAAAGAAAGTATAAAAATGGTGCATTCTTTATATAGACCATCTAAGAACTAAAAGTCAGAAGGCAAAGAAAGCACAGTCTCCAGTAATAACACTGCCTCCCATGATTTTAGCACATTTCCTCCAGAAGTGTTTTCTAGGCATCTATTTTACACCTGAAATCAGACAGTACTGCTTCATATACAATGAAATGTTCCATATTACTGATTATTTCTGTAAATACAAATTTTACTCTCTCAACTCTATTATAGACATACCTTATGTACTATTCAGCCACCACCTCATTAAATAATTACAAGTTTCAGATTTCCTCAGTGATAAATAACACTCCATAGGATATCGCTTAGCACAAATTCATAGACCAAAAAGCATGCCTATTTTTAAGGCTTTTTGCTGGCATTACTAGTTTTTTTGTTTGTTTGTTTGTTTGTTTTACAGATTTCCAGTCTCTATCTGTAGTGTAAGAGGATATTCATTTCAAGAGAGCTGTATCGCTGTTGGGTAGACTTTTTACATATATTCTCCTTGAATTTTTGTGCAATCATCTTGATGCCCCTCCCCTGTGTGGACCTCCCATAGCTCACCCCACCAGATTTCATGTATGCTATCATATATGTTAAAGTATAAATTAGTGTGCCCAGATGTCCCTCAGTACAAGTTCATCCGATGGGGATCTGATCAGCCTATCTAGATTCACTCCCTTAAAGAGCATCAACTCTTCCTCACCCAGCAGTGATCAGTTGCTAATAGTTCTTTGGGTAAGGTTGGGGTCTGCTGCCCATTTCCCCAATTCCGTGCTGGGTTTTTGTCAGCTTGAGTTTGCATGTGGGTCTTGTGCATGCTAACACCTTTGCTATTAGGTTCATATGAGCAAAGTCCCAGGAACCTGTAAGACTGTTTCCATATGGTCATGTACCTCCTCCTCTGGCTCTTACAATCTTTCTGCACCTCTTCTGCAGTGTTCTCTGAGCCCTGGGTGGGTAGAGTTTAATATAGGAGTCCTGTCCAGGGACCCGTGCTCTGCAGACTCCTATTCTCTTTGCTTTGGCCATTTGTGGCCTTTTGTGTTCATTGTCCTCTATTGGATGAAGATCCTTCATTCATCAATGAAAGACATTGAGTCAATGAGTTGACAGATATATTAGTATTCTCTCTACCTCTTGTTCTACTATGTTCCATGAACCATAGATGATGTAGAGGTTCCATTGTAGTTGCATTATTTAGGGTTAGACATCTCACAGACACTTATTCTCTGACCAGTCGTGGAACTCTGTAATAATCTCTGTCTATTGCAAAAGAAGTGTCTTTGATGAGTGGTGACTGGCATACTTATCTGTAAATATAAGGATCCATATTTAGCATATAGTAAGAAATTACATTTGTCTAGGGATGTGACAGCCTTGGGGTTTTCTCAAAGACCTGTGATCATTCCAACCATGTGTATTTGTCTATGTTTACAGTGCCACACATGAGATCCCTCCCATTGAAAGGGCTGTAGATAATTGTAGGTCCAATTACCCCCACTACTTCAGTAATATAATTTGCTGTGCCATTCATTGTTTTGGTACTGGGTAGACTTTCAATTTGTGAATTTAGAAAGATGTTATCTCCGGGCTGGAGAGATGATTCAGTGGTTAAGAGCACTGGCTGCTCTTTCAGAGGACCTGGGTTAAATTCCAAGCACCTACGTGACAGCTAACAACTGTCCATAACTCCAGTTCCAGGGGAATCCAATGCCCTCTACTGACTTCTGTGGGCACTGCATGACACAGGTGTATTTACATACAGGCAATGCACTCATACACATAAAATAAAAATAATATCTTTAAAAGAAAGATGTTATCTCATTAATCTAAATTGTATTTCTCTGCTCATTCCTGAAAATATTATTTTCCTGCAAGTTTCAGATTTTTGCATGTTTGTGTTGCCAATTACATTTTCCCATTTTCCTAGTCTTGATTTGTCTTTACAAATTCATTATATATTAAGACAAAGCCAGGAAATTTGAATATTTATCCACAAAAACTTGTACATGAGTGTTCATAACAGAATCATTCCAAAAAAAGAGACAGCCCAGATATTATTTGATGAATGGATATGGTCATACAGCATATTTTTCAGTCATAAAAAGGAATGATACAGTAATACATGCTATATTGTGAATTAATCTTGAAAGCATTATGCCAGGTAAAAAAAGGAATAAAAGGCTACATATTATATAATTGCATTCATACGAAATTCCAGAATAGATATTTAAGGTAGATTAGTTCTCAGAGGCTGGGAAGATTAGGGATGAGGAAGTGATTGCTTGGTCAGTATGGGTTTCTTTGAGGGATGTTGAAAATATTCTAGAATTAAATAGTAGTGATGATTCCTTTACAAATATCCTGAAAACCACTGTACTACATTTTAAGAAGGTAGATTTTATGGTTTGTGAAATACATCACAAATAAAATGTAAAAGTATAGCCAAGGGAGTTCTCTGTGGTCTGGAAGGACTGGGGAGGGGCAGGTAGAAACAGAAAACCTTCACGGTTGGGGGACAGTAAATGCCCCAGTTCTTCTTAAACCTTGTGCTACAGACAGGGTTAAACATCACCACTTTCCTCTTAACTCTGAAATCCAAAGCAAAATGGGTCTAGGAAAAAAAACAAGTTCTTACCCTCTTTTTGGAGCCTTTCCATGGTTTGGTGTTAAAACTTCATTTGGCCATTTACGTTTGGGACCTGTTCCAGCTGTCGGCTAACTGCAGTGTGAGCTCTCACCCACCGGGTCTTGTGCTTGTCTCTGTCATTGAGTGCTTTCACATCTCCAGGCACTGGGGAGCAGAAGGCTGTACAGGAGGGATAGGACCTGTGCTTCTCAGCCTAGGGGTTATCTGAACAGGCAGTGCCAAAAGTGGGAGCCCACAAAAGATTCCAAGTGCTAGAAATGTGGCTTTTTCTTAATGTATGATGTTGCATGAATAATTTATCCCAACTCATCTCTTTGCTTTGCAGGGTAGGAACAAGATCCATCTTCACCCTCCTGAAGGCCTTTACAGAAAAAAAAAAAAAAATCACACATCAATGATCAAATAGGTCTGACTCTATTTCTGAAACAAAGCTTTGATTTGATGTGTAAATTAGCTCTGTTTTCTGGTTACTGCATGTGGCAGGCATCTGCTTCATGAGAGTCCCACCTTGGCATTGTCTTCTCACCTCAGAGCATTTCAGGATATGAGTTTGGTGAGGGCTCTTCTTCACAGGAATCTACTCCGAGTAGGTACTTGTTAATTTGTGTTTGGTTGGCAGTATAGGGGGTTATATGAACATTTCAGTTTCTGAAGTCATTTGTCTGCAAAAAGTGAATCATACTTAAGCGCAGTAAGAGAGATCATTTTTATACCAAGGAAACTGATGCTGCCTCCCTCATGGTATATATAAATACCCTTTCCATGACTAGGAAAGATCAGGAAATTGAAGGCTGCTTTAGTGTTGTTGGCTCAAATAGTCATTAAGATGCCAAACCACACCAAGGAAGAGGTGACTCATTACACATACTGTGGTCCCAGCACCTCCACAAAATGCACTCTCTGCAATGTAGAATGTGGATGGGAGACAGAGCCCCATCCCTGAAATCAGGACTCTGTTATGCATCTGGAGGTGAGCAGGGAGGCAGGGCTCTTTCTGTCCATGCCTCTTTCCACAACCTTGAGTGGACTGGCCAGGGCTCTGCAGTGCAGAAGGCTGGCTCTGCTGCATAGGTTCTTTGTACTGGCGATGGACTCCAGCTGTCTGGCTTCCTCTTTATCATCCTTACCCTGGGCTTAGCTATGTACACATTCCCCAACTGCTTTGTTCTCCCTCCTGAAATGTGAGAAAATAGCAGCACCCTGTGCTTGGAGAATTAAGAGAATTTGGTGGGGTTGCATGTTCCAGTTCCCGGCCTCACTGTCAAGACTGGAACCTTCCTCTCTACAGTGCCCCATACAACATAAATAATGTATTCATTTTCTATAGGCCTCAAGCACCATCCCTTTTGAGCTCACTCTTCTTTGGGGCATGCATAGTATAGCAAGGTTCTCTTTTCAGCAAGGCTGAAATCAGGTGTCAACTGATCGTGTTTTCATCCTGAAGCTTCTCTAGGGAAGAGGCCACTCCCTGCCTCATGCAGGATCCTGATCAAATTCACTTCCTGTGGTTGTGGGACTGACATGCTGCTCCCTTGCTCTCTACCAATTATGAGCATTCCTTTTTTTTTTTTTTTCTGTCTTTTCGAGACAAGGTCTTCCTGTAGCCCCAGCTATCCTGGAACTCTCTGTAGACCAGACTGGCCTTGAACTCGCTAGGATTAAAGGTGTGCGCCACCACGCCGGGAATAAGCATTTCTTAACTCCTGAGCCTCCCTGCCATCCCATGTCTGGCCACATGGTCCCTCCATCATTAAGGTCTGCAGTGGAAATCCTCACATTGAATGCCCCTCACACTTTGATTCTACATAACCAAAGAGGGGCCATCTCCTTTAAAGTTACCTATGCTTGGCACAGGATTGACTGTCTCATCATTCATATATCTCAAGGATTATACAGGGCGTGTTGAAGAGGGGTAGGAATCTTGGGGGACAATTCTAAGTCCTGTCCACCACAGTATGACCTTATCAAGGCACAAATTCTTATTCCTCCCTTCCAGCTGGCATCAATTAGGTTTTCTCATGGGGACATAGCTCTATGTATTGTGCCAAAGCTGGGTGGCCCAGCACCAATGCTGTACATGACTCACCCCCTCACCCCCAAGATTCTATGACTGAGCAGTGCAAACGCATCTGGGCTTTTTTTTTTTTTTTTTTAACCTCGGGACCTCCACAAATGCCTGTGTAACCTAAAGTGCCCAGGACAGTCCTGCTTTATCTCCAGCTTCCCAGTTCCTGAGGCCTGGCTGTTTGAACCCAGGAGGCAGTACTGGCTATCCTCACCCGTAGTCTCTCGGGGTCATTTGGCCCTGTGTCCTGCAAAGGACTGAAAGATACTAGTGAATCAGGAAATTTCGTTGGCAGGCAATGTGCTTCCAGCATGGGGTTTAGTTGTTGAAATACCAACTATAGCAGTTGGTATAATTGATATAATTGGCTTTCCTTAACACCTAAGAGATGCACTTTCTCCATCAAAAAAGTAGTAAAAGGGGCTGAAGAAATTGCTCAATGGTTAAGAGTACTGGCTGCTCTTGCAGAGGACCCAAGTTTACTTCCCAGCACCTTCGTGGTAGCTAACAACCATTTCTATAACTCCCAATTCCAGGGGGAGCTGACGCCCTCTTTTGGTCTTGACAGGCATTGTATGCACATGGTGCACTTATATGCATGCAGACAAGACACTCTTGTACATACAAAAATAAATAGGTGAAAAAATAATTTAATTTTTTATGTCTAC
Source organism: Rhizomys pruinosus (assembly GCA_009823505.1). Lineage (NCBI taxonomy): Eukaryota > Metazoa > Chordata > Mammalia > Rodentia > Spalacidae > Rhizomys > Rhizomys pruinosus. The sequence continues at coordinate 506,297 of VZQC01005525.1, forward strand.
GAGTATATTGCCTGCATGTATGAAAGTGCACCTGTGCTGTACAATATCCATGGAGGTCAGAAGATGGTGTTGGATTCTCCAGAAACTGGAGTTATGGGTGGTTGTTAGCCACCATGTGGGTGCTAGGAATCGAACTTGGGTCCTCTGCAGTACCAGCCAGTGCTCTTAACCACAGAGCCATCCCTCCAGCCCGATAAATAACAGTTTTAAAATAGAATGTAGTAAAATACCCCGGGTCAATCCGGATGGGAGTTCCTAATTTACAAATGTCTGAGTTTCTTTTAGAGCCCTCTGCAGGGACAGCTCAGCTCTCTTGTGCTGCCATGTTCCTCGTGCCATTGCTGTTGATTACAAGGATTTGCTTAGGAAGCTGCCAGCTTTTGCCTTTCCCCTGGCAAAGCACATGAATCTGCAGTTGCCGGCTCTACTCAGAATTCTTTTAGCGTTGCTTGTCTTGGTGGTTTACATGTAACTTCTGGGTTCTCAGTCCAGTTCTCTTCTTGTTCATATCCTTCCATTATGAGACTTGCCCAGGAAAGGGAGAGCCCAAAGCCAAAGGGACAGTGTCCGGAGGTACCAGGAAGCAAGTCATGTTAAATACCAACTGACCTGGCTTCCCCGTCCTTCTCCACGGCTGGACTGTCCTTTCAACTCTCAGAAACAGGGGTGGTGAGTGACGCCAAGAACTGTCACTTCTCCACACCCTCCTGTGTCGGTTTCAGAACCGAAGTGCCTATACTGCTGAAACAACAGTTTCTTCCTGATTTTGCCTTCCTCCTGCTGCCAGTCCTCTTCTGCCTGGCCTGCATGAGCGTGTCACAAGAGAGGAATTTGCCAGTGTGCTACACTGCCAGTATTCTCTTGCCAATTTTGGTACCCAGCTCAGCACCCTCCTGAAGGCTTCTACAGCATCCTGCAACAGTGGAACTTGTGCATACTGGCATTGCTCTTGAATTGAGGAAAGATGAGTGTATTCTGTGCCCACAGACTGGTATTCTTAGGCAGGAGCATGCACTCACTCAGGTCAAAGCATTCTGTGCCTATCGCAGCTGCAAGACCCAGTACTCCAAGTCACCTCCAATCACCGGAGAGCTGTGTGAAGGGTTGGAGGCCACACTGTGACATAGCACCATTAAGGCATCATACTGCCTTCCTCATGGGAGCAGGGTGTGGCCAGGCTTCAGTTCTGTGTCTGGCAGCTCTATTGCAGTTGCTCAATGCTGCTGCACATTTGAAAATATCCACAGGACTAAGGAAATGACAAATAAATTGGGTTTTATTTGCATAGTTGAAAACAGGGCCCTTCAATTTCCAAAAGGATTAAAAAACAGGGGCCTCATTGCTATAATCCAGATAGCTTGACCATTTGCACAGGATCCAGTTGGTCAGAGTGCTCTTCCAGCAGCTTTTCTAGATGTGACAGATGACAGAGGACTAGAAACATGAGTTCATGGTGTGTGGTATCTTATAATCAGAGGAAATCCAGGGTCCCACTTTTTTTCAGAGTGACATTAACTATGTTTCCCAGTGACCCACAGATCCAGAACAAGTGGATTGGCATATTCCATGTTGGTGAACCTGCAGCATTAAACAAAGAAGCCCCAGCACAAAACTATGTACAATAGGGATATTTTTATTTTAGCTCAGATGTCCAGAAGTTTGCCTGTGGCAAGTAGCCTGCTGGTGTTGAGTATGGCTCTTACAGGATCTTCTGACTCTATCAGGAAATGGTTAGGCTGCCTGAGCCAGGTGGAAGGAAGACCACAAGTTTTTACAAAGATGTTTTCATTGTGATTAACTTTTAATTTTTTTTTTTTAATTTATTTCTGTATGTGTATGATGTACTGTCTGCATGCAAGTTTGTGCACCCGTGTCGTGCAATGCCGCGGAGGTCAGAAGAGGGTTTCGGATTCCCCTGGAACTGGAGTTCTCCTGGAATTGGAGTTTCAGACGGTTCTCGGCCGCCATGTGGGTGCTAGGGATCGAACCTGGGCCCTCTGTAAGAGCGGTCGGCTCTCTTAACCGCTAGGCCATCTCTCCAGCCTGTGATTAACTTTTAATGGAGCTTGAATTATTTCTATTTTTCTATGTGTTTGTTTCTGTTATTTCTTTTCCTTCACTTGTGTCATAAAAGAAGAGAGATCATACATTGCTCAAAATTTCAAATGCATGCAATGCCACTCCCTCTATAAAAGATGGCTGTCCAATCCAAAATGATCTTAATTGCTTTAATTTATTCACTTAACAAACCTTTGTAGAATGCTCCTTTGTGCTTAGCAGTGTTCTGAGTGCTGGAGATCCAGAAACAGAGGACCAAAAGCAAACCCTTACCTCCAGAGAGCACACGCCTTCCCGTCCCACCTTTTCATGAAAATACACCTATTGCTATTAAATGTTTATTACACTATAGGACTTTTGTATGGATTTTGGAATATTGTCTTTTTTTGGCTTTGTGAAACATGACATCCTGTTTTCTGCAAAGATTCAGATGGGGTATCTTATATTTTGTTAGAAGAATAGTTTCAAGCCGGCGTGGTGGCACACGCCTTTAATCCTAGCACTCAGGAGGCAGAGGCAGGCAGATCTTTGTGAGTTCAAGGCCAGCCTGGTCTATAGAGTGAGTTCCAGGACAGCCGGGGCTACAGGGAGAACCTGTCTTAAAAAGACCAAAAAAATAAAAAATAAAAAAAAAATAAAGATACAAGTATAAATTATTTTCTCTGTGTAAATCAGGAAGTAATATTAGGGCCAGGGATTTACTTATTGCAGGAGGCTGTTCTGTGCTATGTAGGATGCTTAGCAACAGCTCTGGCCTGTGCCCACTAGATGAGCAAGGTCCCCTTTTGCCAGAGTCTTGGCAGCTGAAAATGTCTCCAGACATTGCTTAATATGTCTCTTGGTAGATCGGGGCTGGCAAAGTTGCTCCAGCTGGGAACCACTGTTGAAGCTATGATCCTGAGCTCACAGCCTCTGCTTAAGCAGGTCAGTGTACCCCCCCAAGGAAAAAAAGCACTTGGAGAGCTGGAGATCTGGCTCAGTGATTTAAGAGCACTGGCTGCTCTTGCAGGAGGACTCATGTTTGGTTCCCAACATCCACAGGTGGCTAACAACCATCCTTAAAACACCAGTTCCAGGGAGGGGATTAGTGCACTCTCCTGGCCTTTGCAGGCAATTCCAGGGGATCCGATGCCCTCTTCTGGCCTTTCCGGACACTGCATGCACGTGGTACTTTTACATGCATGCAAGTAAAACATACACATAATTTTTTTATAAGTGTTTAGTGCTTTTGGTCTGGCCTTTGCAGACATTCAAAGCAATTTCCCAACATGGAAGAGTTAATATAAAGTTTACAAGATATTCATCAGTCAGATGAAGCAACATCGGCAACAAATGATGAAATCCTCTCAGTAAATTATGCCTTGGAGATATTTTGCATTTCCTGTTGGAAAGTTGTTAAAATCATTCATTTACCGTAAGTTAGAAAGTATGTTGGACACAGTATGCTGTAAGTTAATCTCGAATGATTTATGAGGAAATGGGTTCCAGATTTGGTGATCTCAGCTCAAGTTGTAGGCGGCTCTTATGAACATTCCCATTCTCAAGAACCCACATTCAGTTCAATAAGTATTTCTTGAACTGTGCAATAGGAATGAGCTTTAGAATGACTGATCCTGACTCTCCCTGCAGCATGTGCAGCTCTTACCTTGGTGTGCAAGATAGACTAGAAACAGGCATTGTCCTTAATGGGCTCAGATTTCTTCCCGTCCTCTGCCAGCACTGATCTCCCCAGTGAGTACGAGTTATTACACATGATGTCATCTGTTTGTTATTTGACTCTTTGGCCCCAACTGGGCTACTTTTCACAGTTAAGGCAGGGAAGCTCCCTGCAAGTTATACCTACCCCCATCTTCTTGTGGTCCAAAGTGGGGATGTTTAACTGCATTACTTTGTGTTTCTGAGTCTTCTTCACTTCTTACATACATGCCAGTGAATTAAAAAATACAGGGGATGCTACTGATAAAAGTCACTAGGAGAAAGGTTGGGCTCCATGCACAGAAAAAGAGAAACAACACCCTACAGAATTTTTACTTGTTCGGTTGTTGTTTATTGAGCAACTATTTTGTACTAGCCACTGGCAATATAGCTGTGAGGAAATGGCCTTGAGTATTCTGGGCAAGTGTACAAGCCATATTTCAATATGGCACAGTGGTACCATGATGAAGGAACACAGACCCCATAGGAGAGATTAAGAAAGACACTGTCCCGGGGCTGGAGAGATGGCCTAGTGGTTAAGAGCGCCGACCGCTCTTACAGAGGACCCGGGTTCGATCCCCAGCACCCACATGGCGGCCGAGAACCGTCTGAAGCTCCAGTTCCAGGAGAACTCCAGCTCTAGGGGAATCCGAGACCCTCTTCTGACCTCCGCGGCACTGCACGACACGGGTGCACAGACTTGCATGCAGACTGTACATTCATACACATACAGAAATAAACAAAAAATTTAAAAAAAAAAAAAAAAAGAAAGAAAGACACTGTCCCAGCTCATGGGAAGTGGGGTCTGGGGAGGCTTTGCAAGTCTCAACTGGGACATAAAAGATTTAGTACACTCTGAGGATGGATTCCCAGCCTGAAGGCAAGCACCTGAAAAGTTGGACCTGTGTGAATCAGGAAGAGTGAGGCAAAGACAGGGAGCCACAGTAAGGATGGGTCTTGGAGTTGTGAACAGCTAGGCCTTTAGGGATTCACTGAGACGAGGAGCCTGGGAGAAGTAGGTTTGAGGAGCCTGGAGTGACAGTAACTCAACTTCTTCATCCACCACTACTCCAAATGCTTCTTCCTCAAAATTATTTTAAGGCTGTCAACCACTTCTGGAAATTGAAATGTTAATTAGCAGTTTTAAATGCTTTTGTTTCTGGAGGCTATCATGACATCCTGCAGGTACACTCAGGCCTCTTTGCTTCTGCTAGTTTTATTTTCCATTTGGTGGCTGTTCTTAATTTTAATATTTATCATCATTTTGTCCCTGAAGAATGAGTACCCATGAGTGGAGACGGCAGTGCACGGTATAGAGGCTGTATGTAACTCAGCTTTTCTAGCCCTCCTGAGTCCTCCTCGGGAGATTTCCCTTGCTGTAGAGGAAGTTTTTGTTCTAGTGTTATATATTCACTCTATAGCACACATACTAGTTTTGAGGTGACAAAAGAAAAGCATAAGCTGTATTGGTAGGCTGTCTTTAGGCAGGAGTGATAATGTAGAACTGTATGCGGCGCAGGCTTCATTTAAGGAAAACTGCACCTAGTGGTCATTGTTCTGTGATCATGCCATCGTCCAGAGCATGTGAGGACTGGAGACGCCTCCTCACCCTCAGCCCATGCCACTGCCTCACGTCACCTATCGGCTGCATAAATTACTCTTCTTTCGTAGTGAAGCAACTAGGAAGCATCCCAGTTCATGTGCCTCCTTTTCTGTTTCTGGCAGGAATTTAGATAATGGGCTGTGTACAATGTAAGGATAAAGAAGCAACGAAACTCACGGAGGAGAGGGACGGCAGCCTGAACCAGAGCTCTGGGTACCGGTATGGCACAGATCCCACTCCTCAGCACTACCCCAGCTTTGGCGTGACCTCCATCCCAAACTACAACAACTTCCATGCTGCCGGGGGCCAGGGGCTCACAGTCTTTGGGGGTGTGAACTCTTCCTCTCACACTGGGACCCTGCGTACGAGAGGAGGAACAGGTAAGCCACTGACAGTCAAGAGAGCTAAAGGTGCAGCTGTGTTCTTTTAGAGTTATTATTGAACATGTGCACGTGTGTACACCACTGCAAGTGTGTATGTATACGTGTAGAGATCATAGGACACCTTTGGAGAGTAAGGTTTCTCCTTCTGTTATGGGTCATCAGGCTTGCACAAGTGCCTTTACGAGTGGCCCTGTAGCTATAGCCTTAATTATTTTGGGGATTGAACATTTGTGCTCCAGATGACTCATTTTGACTAAGGTTGTAATAGTGAAATTTTTAGTCATCTTCACCTATTATCCTCTACCAAATGAAGAGCCATCCAAAACAAAATGGCCACATTGGATGTCCAGATAAAAGTGGCTGGCTTTGGAGGTACAGGGGACCCCAAGTTGCTGCACTTTGAGCATACTGCAGCATTCTGCCAGGCACTGAAAGGCGAGGGCTCCCAACTCTGGCTGACTGCCCCAGTAACTCTGGCAGCTTCTTCACAGCACAGCTGCCTGAACACCTGGAGCTCCAGGACTTGCTCTGGGGGTGTGCACTCTGATCTCTTCAGATACTGTGTGCTTGCTCCCTCCCGCAGTTCTGGGGATAACTCTTTTCCCCTTTGCTCTTCAGCCTGTCAGTTCTTTCCTGGCCTGTCAGGTCATTTGATAGCACATCTTGACCATTTTCTCTGGTTCTATGATATTTCCATTATCAACCATATTTCAAATGGTTGACCTTATCAGCCCCAATTTTTTTCATGTATTTTTTAAATTTTTTATTTATTTCTGTGTGTGTATGAATGTACTGTCTGAATGTAGGTTTGCGTACCCGTGTCATGCAATGCCACGGAGGTCAGAAGAGGTTCTCAGATTCCCCTGGAACTGGAGTTCTCCTGGAATTGGAGTTTCAGACGGTTCTCTGCCACCATGTGGGTGCTGGGGATCAAACCCGGGTCCTCTGTAAGAGCGGTCAGCGCTCTTAACTGCTAGGCTGTCTCTCTGGCCCTCATGTATTTTTATATTTTGCTCTTTTCTGTTCTCTGTGTGTGTGTTTTGTTTTCCTTCCAATTTTGTGTGTACTTTTATTTTGAGACAGGATCTCACTGTCTAGCTCAGGCTCACCTCAAACTATTGATAATTCTCCTGCCTCAGCCTCCTGAGTGCTGGGACTATAGGCATGAGACATCACAGCCAGCCGAGTGACATAAAACTCAATTTTAAAATTGAGTATATATGTGCCAAGACGATTTTCATATTCATTTTCAACCTTCCCTCTCCTCCTCTCTCTCTCCTCCTCTCTTCCTCAGTTTCCTTGTCTTTCACCCCATAAGATTATATGTCACTGCTGTATATTTGCTGACTTGGTTAATACTTTATAAAATATCTGGCATACATTCTCAGACATAAGTTTTCAAAAATGCTTGTAAGTTATCTCATGTATCCTAAGTCTTCCAAATCCACTCCCAATATGCGAACCATGGTAACTAGATATTTGACATTATTTGTTCCAAAATTGTTTTATTACAGAAGTTTAAAAGAATGTAGCATCTCTCCGTTCATGTAGGAGCAGATGTCTTGTGTCTCCTACATCTTATTGTGTCTTTTTCCCAGAAGAGCTGATGCTGCTGAGGTAGTAAGCCTTTTCCTCTGCACCCAGCATGGGGCAATGGCACTAAAGCAGGGTGCCTGACCGAGAGCTTTGGACATGTCTCCTCTTATGCTAGCTTATTCTCTGCCCTGTAGAACAAAACATCTGTGCTCATCCCTGTGCTGCAGTGACCCTTGCTTTCCTTTAAGTCCAGCCTTAGACGAGACCCTCACCCACCCTCCTGCCTTCCTGGGGATGCTTGGGAAGGAAGAGAGAAGGAAGTAGTCAGGCAGTCTGGGGTCCTTTGTCTTTAGAAGATACAGAAGGAGAAAGAAACCCAGCACACAGGAGCATGTACTACACGCGTACCCAGAAAGACACACGCAGCTCGCTCTCTCGCTCTCTCTCTCTCTCTCTCTCTCTCTCACACACACACACACACACACACAACACACACACGCTTGCACATGTCTCCACTGTGAGGGGCATAAGTGTTTTGCAGCCATGACTTTAAATTGTGCTGACATCCCTGTTCATTGATGCATCAAGGCTCAGTGTGAACCCCCGAGTCTGCAGGTATTATTCATTTAGGCCACGGCATGGGCTACTTGGTCAGATATTACCACAAGCAGGAATAATCTTAGTGGAAGAAGCTATCTAATTTCTTACAGAATTTGAAGGCTAAAACAGTACCCTGGGGCTTAAGAGGTGGCCTAGTGGTTACCAGCACTGGCTGCTCTTGCAGAGGACCCAGATTCGGTTCCCAGCACTCACGTCAAGTGGCTCACAACCATCTGTAACTCCAGATCCAGGGGGATCTCATGCCCTCTTCTGGCTTCTGTAGGCACTGGCATGCATACGTGTGCTACACATGCACACATATAGGCACACACACACATAAAATTCAGATTTTTTTTTAATGCTCAAGGATGTGGGCAGCTTTTCCTGTATTGGATCTTTCACTTTTGTTGTGTTTGCCTGGTTGATGAAAGCACCGATTTCATTCCCTGTGGCCAAGAAAAGTTGACTGCATTTCTCTTTTGATTCCTGACTCAGTCCCCAGCACATAAAAATCCTCAATAAGAATATCAGCTGTCACACGGGGAGAGTGGAAAGGTCTATTTCATGTAAGTCTTCCACGTACGGAACCGACTTGGTTCTGTTTTTACATTATAGAAGGGAAGGAATCTGTTGATAAACTATTAAATAAGAGACCACAGAGACACCCACGTAGGAAACTTGGAACAGGAGGGCAGTAGCAAATGAGCCCTGCTCCCATGGGTCAGGCCACACAAAAGCCAGCTGTCCTCCAGGAGGTCCTGCTAGAGCAGGTTGGGAAGATAGGCTGTGCTCCACTCTTAAGCTGTTTTTTTATTTTTATTTTTTGTTTGTATGAGTATTATCCCTGCATGTATATGAGTGCATCCATGTCGTGCAGTGCCTGAGGAGGACAGAAGAAGACATTGGATGCATTGGAACTGATGTTACAGATGGTTGTTAGCCTCCATGTGAGTCTGGTCTTCTGCAAGAATGGCTAGTTCTTTTAACCACTGAGCCATCTCTCCAGTCCCTCACTCTCGGGCTTTTGTCAGTCCCATGGACACATATGCCTAGGAACAACCTCCATAGCATCATGCCACTTGGTAGAGGGTAGACCACATGCTGTTAGGCCATGGTGGGCACTTTGAAATGTGTAGAGATCAAAATGAGAAGCCACATTGCAGAGAAATGAAATGCTTCAGTTATCAATTCCTGTGCAACAATCATAAAACTTGCAGATTAAAACAATATACATTTATGATCTCCTGTTTATTATTTGTATTTCTGTGGGTCAGAATCCAGGAGTGATATATCTTGGTCCTCCACCCCTCAGTATGATTCACAGGCTACAGACAAGATGTGTTGACCACATGGTTTTATTGAGAAGGAACTGTTTCCCAGCTCTTGTGATGTCGGGTGTTGGCCAGTTTGTTGTCATGAAGGCCTTCTCAGCATGGCTCCTCACCTCAGCAAAGTGTATAAGGTGATTTAGAAGTACTGAATTGCATAGGAGACACCCTGTCACCTTTGTATATTTTGTCACTTAGAATCAGGTCATTATTACATTCATAAGGGAAGGAAGCTGCCCATGGGCATGAGAACAGAGCATGGTGGGAGTCATCGTACAGAATGTTAGAATTCTGCCTGTCATGGGAAACAAGTCTGAGGATGAATGGAATGCTAGACATTTTTTGTTCTTGATAATAAACTTGGACAGTGTGGGAAGGGTGTCTCAGGGGAGTCAGCCCTAGCATGGGTTTGTAGAAGAAGGAGTTCAAGACGACATGAAGAGGCCTGAGTTCAAGGTGTGAGAACAGAGGGGGTGGAGAGTGAGCAGCAGAACTCACAGCTGGAAACCACAGCAGCAGCTGCGGGTGGCAAGGGCAGTGTGTCATCCTCTTGGGGTGAACATCATAGAGATCCCTAAATCTCCCCCTGGGCTGAGAGAGGAACCCCTCATGCATTCAACATTACGTTATGCCAGAGTTGAAAGGGTGATCCGTTTTACCCAGGTCTTAAGATGAGCTTCTAAGGAGAATGTGGTAGACAAAGGATGTCATTATTTGTTGCTGATTCATGTGAATCTCAGTGTTGCTGCTGGAGAGTTCTGGACACGGTGTTAATATCTGTCAAAGTTGCACAGAGAGAAGTCTCTCAACTCTAGGATTTTGTCAGATCAAATAGTATCCATCCCCTCTACACAGACCATGGCATCAATCCAGCCCAGCATGGTGTTGCTATATCAATTACAGTGCCTCATTGTGTTTGTTAATGCTGACTAAACGTGGATTTTAAGAATGAGATTTTAGCAAAGATGCAGTTTCTTGGAATTAATTTCCCTTGTGTAATAACCCTGTTCCTCGTTTTGACAGGAGTAACGCTATTTGTGGCTCTTTATGACTATGAAGCACGGACAGAAGATGACCTGAGTTTTCACAAAGGAGAAAAATTTCAAATATTGAACAGCTCGTAAGTTGGGGAAGTGGGGAGGTGAACCACACATGCTCTTTCATTTGAGCAAGTCTGTGGGCAACCTCATTATATATGGCACTGAAACTGAATGCTAAGAGAATCAGAGTAGCAGAGTCTGGGGTTTTTTTTTTGTTTGTTTGTTTGTTTTTTAGAAACTACTTTTCTAATTTTTTTTATTAATTTTTATTTATTTCTGTATGTGTATGAATGTACTGTCTGCATGCAAGTCTGTGCACCCATGTCGTGCAATGCCGCGGAGGTCAGAAGAGGGTTTCGGATTCCCCTGGAATTGGAGTTTCAGACAGTTCTCGGCCGCCATGTGGGTGCTGGGGATCGAACCCAGGTCCTCTGTAAGAGCGGTCGGCGCTCTTAACCGCTAGGCCATCTCTCCAGCCCCTCTAATTCTTTTTGTGTATGAGACAGGTGTATATGTGTGTTGCATGCACATGTCTGTGCAGGTGCCTGTGTCAAGGCTGGAGGAAGACACCAGGCACTCACATCTCACTCTCCACCTTGTTGCTTTGAAGCAGGGTCTCTCCCAGAACCTGGAGCTCCTGTTTTATTATCTAGACTGGCAACCAGCAAGCCCCCAAAATCCTCCTGTCTCTGCTCTCCCTCCTGTAGCTCTGGGGAATAGGCTCCTGTGTGCTGGGATCCAAACTCAGACACTCGGGATTGTGCAGTGAACACTTGTCTGCTGAGCCATCTCTCCAGCCCTGATTTTTTACTTTCAGTTTAGTAAAAGTCTTTCAAGCACCAGCCTCCTCCCTCCTCCACTGCCCCCACTGTTTCCACAAATCTGCATTCTCAGATGACTGGCACATGGCTTGTCACATGCTCAGTGCCTTGAGATTTTCTTTACATTTCAGCTATTGTAGCAGCTGAGCCCTCACACTTCAAGCCAGCAACAAGTTCCTTCTATTTTCCACAACTGCTGAGTATTCCAGTGGGAGAAATGTGGGGGTTGTTCCCTGCAGTGGAAATTGGGAGTGTCTGTGTGTCTTTGTAGGAAAAAAGCAGAAGCATTGTACCCTTTGAGAGTGGCTACAGTATGTGCATTTTTTTTTTTTTTTTTTTTTTTTTGTCTTTTGAGACAGGGTCTCCCTGTAGCCCCAGCTGTCCTGGAACTCACTTTGTAGACCAGGCTGGCCTTGAACTCACAAAGATCCACCTGCCTCTGCCTCCCAAGTGCTAGGATTAAAGGCGTGCGCCACCACGCCCAGCTAGTATGTGCATTTTTTTTTAATTTTTATTTATTTCACTATGTATATGAATGTACTGTCTGCATGCAGGTGTGTGCACCTGTGTCGAATGCCGCGGAAGTCAGAAGAGGGTGTCAGATTCCCCTGGAACTGGAGTTCTCCTGGAATTGGAGTTTCAGACGGTTCTCGGCCGCCATGTGGGTGCTGGGGATCGAACCCAGGTCCTCTGCAAGAGCGGTCGGCGCTCTTAACCACTAGGCCATCTCTCCAGCCCCTAGTATGTGCATTTTAAATGTGACAACTGGCTAACAGGAACATCCCTTTCCCACATTTGATACCTCCATATGAAGATCGAGGGTGGAGCAGGTTTCTCTATGGTTATAGAATGTCACCACTCTTAGATTGAGGCAGTGTGCATGGACAAAGGACTCCCAGGAAAATCCATGCTCCCAAGAAACGGAAATGTCTTGCCTCGGCAAGCCAGGCACCTCAAGTGTCCCTGTGTGTACTCACCAGTCATTGGGAAAGAAAGACTGCTGCATTTCTGGGAGTCTTTCGTGCCACCAAGTCTGATGGCTTCTGCTCTGGCTGGGTGTAATAGTAGTAGACGGACTTGAAGCTCTAAAAGATAAGCCTGGGAAAGTTAAGACATCCAGGAAAGAGGTGTGTGACAGCAGAGAGCTCCCTGGGACCTGAAAACTGTCTCCATGGAAAGCCCACACTTCCCTGAGGTGCCCCTGGCTCTCAGCATTCAACTGCAAGCACCCAGCACCTCCCTAAGACATTGGTAACCACCTTCTAGAAGTCAGCAGACACTGTCTCCATAGCTTTAGGGTTTTTTAATTAGTAGTATTATCTTTAACAGAGGTATGAGTGTATTTCTTTAATTTATTGAAATACATGCAGAAAAATGTGATTATCAACTGTGTCTGGGCATGGTTATACAACAATGTGATTATTAGCTTACTCCCAGGCAACTTTATACTTAAAAGTGATGAAAATGATACACTCTATGCTACATGTATTTTACCACAATTTTTCAAAAACATAAAATTTGCTGGATTCTCACAAACCGAGCATGTCTGTGCAACCAGAACTCAACTGGGCAGCACATTGCTCACCCTGCCCCGCTAGAGAGACCTCCTGTAGCCACAGAGACTTTTTTAAAAATAGTAAACAGCTGCCATTTCTTGAAAGCTCCTTTTGCTGTGGCCATGTGCTAAGTTACAATTGCTTGTATTTATTCTTCACAACAAATGTGTGAAGACTCCATCACAGTCATCATTTGACATCCGAGGAGCTGGAGGTCCAGGTTAGGGAACTGCTCAAATGTACAGAGCTGGCAGGTGGCAGAGCCCAGGGTGAGACAGAATCCTGAGTGCAGTGTCGAGTACAACTTTGCAAAGGTCCAGATGCTGCTGTCAAAGCAGCTGAACTCTGGAGCGACAGGTGGTTTAGAAAGCTGGCTTGAAATTTGGGGAGGAGGGAATTTGCCTTTGTTCTCTTGTGATTTATGGTTGCATATTGTTAGTTTGATTCTCAGATGAATGCTTCTTGTCAGAGTCTATTAACATTGGGTTTGGTATAAACCCCCATACAGCATTCCCTAAATGACAAGGTTGGTTAGACATTTGAAAGTATTTGAAAGTTCTAAAAGTTAAGATGTAGGAGTAGGAAAGGAAGAGGCATGAACAGTTCTGGACGTCTTTGCACACTCCAGGTGCAGGCCAGTCATCTACTCATTAGGCTGCAGGGCACTGGCCAAGTTAGTCACTGGCAGAGTCAAATCCAAGGCATCTTCCTTTGTTAATCTGAAAAGGATCTACAGGTCCAATGAAGTGAATTTTAGAAAAACATTTAAGGGGAGGATTCAGTCTACTCTAATCTATATTTTGCTTTGCATGCCTGGTTTTCAGTGTTTACAGAGGCCTGTGATCCTCTGACCCTGTTGTCATAGAAGAGCACATTACAGAGGGTTTTCCCTTTAATGTTCTTCCTCCTTGCCAGTGGAATTCTTCATCCTACATGCCATTTAAGTGCCCCTCTTCAAGGTTATGGAAAAGAAAAATAAGGTTTGTATAGCAAAACGATATCCTGGAGTCAAGGGTAATAACAGGGAAGGGAAACCCGTGAAGGAAAAACAAAGCACCAACCCAGAAGCAGATGGCATCTGGCTCCTCCCCTCCTCCTGCGGCCCTAGCCAGGCTCTCCTGCTGACAGCAAGGGAAGGGGCTCTGTTCTCCCAGGGCAGCTGCTGCATCTCCTAGAATGTCTTCTCAGCCCCTGATCAAGAGGCAGAAACAAGACTGTAGGGATTTTTTTAAAGTGCAGCATTTACCTAGTGTGTATAAATATGGGCAGGTATACCCAGAAGTGCCAGTGCCCAGCAAAGACAGGGGCCAAGCTTTTTACTGACCTGTTGGTAGTTCTCAGTACAGTGGCTCAGGACTTGATTAGACCTGAACCCACTCTGCACAGTATTTAAGTCCATGCACTTTGTTCCCTATGTTCACACTTAATAACTAGTGACTGAGCCATCTCAAAACTACATCTCCTTAAAATGTAAAAACATTCTACACAAAGTAGAATAGTGGCTATTGCCTGTTTTCAGTCATGATCAGAAAAAAATGTTTGACCACCCAAACATTTGATCAAGTTCTTACACATAGACTCTCAAAGTAAGGACAATGACCAAACACTGAAAGCATCCAGGATTTATAATAAAAGCTCTCCAGAGCTGGGCAGATCAAGGCTGGCTGCTTTCTGCAATGTCACTTCCTGTCCCTACCTGGACTCTAGGGTACCTGGGTTCCCAGCACCTGCAGCCACAGCCTTCTGAGGAACCTTTAGGAATTAGAGACAGGCCTGTCTTTAAATCAGAGGTGCAGGGGGCCATTATAAGAACTTAGAAGCCATTCTCAACCAGTGCCAGGGGTTAAGGCAAGCATTTGGATTCGAGCAATAGGGCAATTAATATCTCACCAAGTAAGTTACTGAACTGTAAGAACAGTTTAAAGAAATAGAGCTTCATGGGCTGGGGCAATTGCTCCATTGGTAAAGCATGAAGACCTGAGCTCGATCTGCAGTGAGTACATAAAAAGCTGAGTGTGGTGGTACCACTTGTAATCCCAGCGCTGGGGAAGCTCACGGGCCAGCCAGTCTAGCAGCCAGTCTCATGCTCAGTGAGAGATCCTGTCTCAGAACACAGGTGAAAGTGACTGAGGAAGACACCAATGACCTCTTAACTCCATATGTAGGCACACACACTGGAATGCATACTCCAACACACATACATACACACAGGAACAATTACAAACCACACACACACACACACACACACACACACACACACACACACACACAGGTACATCTACACACATAGTGCAGCTTCACTAATGCTAACTACAATAGCTCAAGTAAAGAAGGCCATATTTGAGATCCTGTTCTCCTACATCAACACGATATTGTTGATGGTATTATTTGTAGATAAATTGGTGAGTCTAGCATATTAAAAGGTGCCTAACAACTTCTAATAGATGTTTTGAGTCTTGCCAGACTCTAGGCCCAGTGTTTGAATAAAATATGAGGGAAATGCAGGGGAATTTAAAGTTCACGACGTGATACATTGAATATGGCTTGTGTCTCCTTTGATGGAAAAAGTGACCCTGTCTAGCCTAGAAGCAGAAACCCAGGACATTGCCTTTCCTGTGAATAGCCATAAACTCGTAAGATTAATGAGGTCACGTAAGAAAGTCGTAAACCCTTGAATAATGATTTTAGAAGGAGCCCATAGTTGGAGTCTAATCTGTGCTAAACTATTTATGTGCCTAGACCAAAATGAGACAGTTAATACTAATTTGAATTGGAAATTACTTCATTAATGCCAAATCACCTGAATAAGACTAGGCTTGTCCCAATTTGCAGCAGAATATATTGGCTTCCTGCCCCTGTTGATATCTCCTAAAATTGATGCTAGCCTTTCTTTTTCTTAATTTAATTCAGTTAGAACTAACTTGATGAAGGTTATCATGCATTAAAAAAAATAAGCCTGTGCTACAAGCACTTGATTTTTCCTTCACCCTTTTGGAGCATTTCCCTGGTTGCAGAGGTTGCATGATGGGTATTAGTTTTATGATGAAATGTCTCCATCTAGTGGAATTTTAGGGCAGTAAACATTGTCACAACATGAAGGTACTTTCCAAAGCCTTTTCCTTACACAAAGCAGAATCTCCACATAGGTGCTTAGCTACTGGATGTAATACTACACGTATATCTTGCCTGGGGTGGAGGTGGGGGTGAAGTGTGGGAATGGGAGCAGTACCAACTTCAGATGTTGACTTTGGTTTCCCGTGGTGCTAGAGGTGGCTTTCTGGCAAATGCTCTGCCACGTCCCCAGCCCCTAACTCTGCCTTCTACTACAAGGCAGAGGACATGTGGACAGAATGCAGCTGGGGTAGATTTCCATATGCCTGGTGATGGCACAGCTTTTCCATTCTGAAGGTGTTCTATATATGTAAATTATTTGATATGTATGAATATTTCAAATAAAATCTCAACATGAGTTGAATTTAAGGTTATGATTAAAGGATTTTCTTGTTAGAACTACAGTCTCCTGCTCATGAATGATCTTTTTGTTGAATAGAATCAAAAAGGAAAAATTGAGAACTAACTAAGGTATAAGATTTTTAAACCCTTGCCAGCATCCTAGTTTTCTGTGAATTGTTCTGTCCTTCATACCATCTGATACTTTCCCACAGCCACAGCCACTTAGACTTGTCACCATTTGTTCTGTGGCTTCCTGAAGTCCCACCTGAGGTGATTGCTCCCTGGTCCCCTTGTTTGGAGAGTTCCTCTGTATGGACCCTGAAGGGAGCCTCCACCTTACTAGGAGGGTGGGTGGTCTCCACCTAATTTAGTTAGACTGAAGAGGGTCTTCCCCAGCCCCAAAGCCAACGTTTTCTCCCCTAGCTGAGAGCATTGACAAAGCTCAGCCAAAAAGTGATTCTTTTTTTTTTTTTTTTTTTTTTTTTTTTGTCTTTTCGAGCAGGTCCTCCCATAGCCCCAGCTGTCCTGGAACTCACTCTGTAGACCAGGCTGGCCTTGGACTCACAAAGATCCGCCTGCCTCTGCCTCCTGAGTGCTAGGATTAAAGGCATGTGCCACCACCATACCTGGCAAAAAGCCTGAGGTTTCTCTTGCTGACTCCCAAGGACCAAAAAAGGAAGGAAAGAAGGTTCCAGGCCTCTGGTGGTCAGAGACTGAGAGGCCTGATGCCCTGGAGAGCGGAGCTCTGTCTGCCCCTGCTGGACCTCACAGTCCTGACCTCACTGGAGGAGGGATGTCCAGCCCTGGCTGTGCTCCCTTCATAGCCCCCCCCCCGCCCGCCATTGTTCATAGGAAGAAGCATGTGTTCATCACATATAAATCTGTGTGAATCTAAACACAGGGACCTCTCTCTCATGTACTTAGTGAGTTTAAGTGGTACAAGCTCTCTCCCCTCCCACATCCTCTGAGAACTTAGCTGGTATGGCTAAAAGTCTCACTGCCATATGAGTTTTTGTACATCTTGTGTGCTCTCCATCTACATCATTCATCCATCAGATTCAGGTAGGGCAGAGCTGTGAGTGTTTGATAGAATAACCTCCAATTAAGTGTGCCTGAGGAAGCTAATGGCTCACACCTTTGGTATCTGTGAAAGGCCAGTCTACATAACATGTTCCAGGCCAAGTGGTCTACAAGGAGACCCTGTCTCAACACATACACACACACACACACACACACACACACACACACACACACACACCAAAGTGCCTGAGGAAGTGTGTCCTGTGGTATTCTTGATGGTTCTACCTACAGAAATTCATGTCCCACTTTCTTAAGAGCAAGCAAAGTGTTTATCCATCCCTCACTGAGCCTCCTTACAGGCCTCCCTCCCTACATAATTCATGTCTTCCCACTTTAAGAGCAAGCAAAGTGTTTATCCATGCCTTACTCAGCCTCCCTACACAATCTGCAGTTTTCCCAAAGTAACCTGAGGCTGATGTGTGCACTCCCCACCACCCCATCCAAGTTTCCCTCCTACCCAGCAAAATGCCTCCGCCACAAGAGCACCTTCTGGCTGCAGCCCTACGTGTATATTTGCTTCAGGATCTCTAGCCTAGGCTGTCCCTGAATTCCCCACTAAGCCAAAGATGACCTTGAACCCTTAATGCTCCTACCTTCACCTCTTGCTGGGATTACAGTTGTGTATCACCACCCAGCCCATGTGGTGCTAGATATTTAACCTAGGGCTTCACGCCTGTTGGGAAAGATCTCTCCCAGCCAAGGTACATAATTTCCCCAGAAGGCAAGAGACCCTTAGGTTCCATTCCTGGCTGATTGGGATTATAAAATATTTGACCTTTGCAGGGGCTTTGTTGGAGTTTAAAGAAAAGGAGCACGGCTTCAGCAATTTCATGGCAGGACAAGGAATAGTCTTTCACTTACTACATGGAATGTACTAACTGCAGAATGCTGAGACAGACAACTCATTTATGTCTCTTTCTCTTTTCCTTTCCAGGGAAGGCGATTGGTGGGAAGCCCGCTCCTTGACAACTGGAGAAACGGGTTACATTCCTAGCAATTATGTGGCTCCAGTCGACTCTATTCAGGCAGAAGAGTATGTTTTATTTTCTTGTTTTCACTTAACCACCTGCCTTTAAAAGTTAGTTGTCACAATAAAAAGCCAATGACATATCACAAGAGGGAGAAGAAATTTACCAGTGATTAAGGCTTGAGAGAGTACAGTGCTGCTGGGTTACTCAGATTTTTGTCATATCTATGTAAATTATTAACTTAATGTTTTCCTTTATGCCTGTACATTTCATAACTTAAGAAGTTTTGTATCAGCACTCTAGATGGAAAAAAAAAAAAACTTCCTCTAATTTAAAAACAATGTGATGAAATTCTAGCTACAGCATATGTTAGTGAGAGTCTGAGGTGGGCCTGTGGTCTGCCCTGCGCAGTGGAGAGGCAAGTAATTATCAAAGATTAAACCAAGATTTCTCTCTTTGATACAGTCAGTAATATTGAGTTCTGAAAAGACATACCTTTTGTGCCCCAGATAAAAGTATTTCATATACTCTGAGTCCCACAACTTGGAAAATACTGTAGGTTTCAAATGATCTTTTCCTTTGATTGAGGTCTAAGTGGGTTTTTGTGGCTGGTAAACAGTGTCTAGCAGTTATTTGACCCCAATATTTTACTGGGGGTAGTTTAAGACTGTGGGCTTCGCTGGGCGTGGTGGCATACGCCTTTAATCCTAGCACTTGGGAGGCAGAGGCAGGAGGATCTTTGTGAGTTCAAGGCTAGCCTGGTCTACAGAGTGAGTTCCAGGACAGCTGGAGCTGCAGGGAGACCCTGTCTCAAAAAGACAAAAAAAAAAAAAAGACTGTTGGCTTCTAGCAGGATGACCATTATTGTCCCTTTTTGTACCAGAATGGCTTGTACCAACTCAGGCCAAAGGAGAGGGGCAATGATCTCCCATATGGAGGAAGCTGGCCTCCTCCCCAGCCCTTGGGGACTGGCCTCACCAGAAAGGGAGTAGAGAAAAATTAGTCACTGAGCCCAGCCTTTGGCTCTGGTATTTAATTTTCCTCTGGATTTGTTGTGGCACTGCCAGAGGATTAGACTCTCCGCCCTAGCCAGATCCCCAGCTGGATCATCCTCTCATCTTTAATCCCTTGTGTTACCTCCACTAAGAAGATCTGTTTTTATTCTCCTTTACTCGGTAGTTTTGAGCTGGGTTTTTTTCCTCCCCTTATTAATGTACTTCACTATCAGTAAATAAATGCTGTTGTACCAAATTTATATTTTAGAGATTTATAAACATCTTTGTGGCTTTTCAGAATTTAAAAAACTCACCACAAAGTAGCATTACTTTTATTTCAATGAGAACCTACCAGCTGCATATTTAAATCATGTGTGTAATGATCAAGTTTCTTTAATATCTTGATTTTTCTCCAGAATAAGGTAAAAGAGTTAAGGTGGTTTTTAAAATATTGCCTATGATTTATACGTATGTAGTCAGTCAGCATTGTGTTAAAATACTACTTAGTTGGGTATAAGCCATTGTTCTAGCAAATCCCTCTCATATAATTGTTTTGCACGTTTTCACTGAGTTATTGATACACACTGAGAAAGATGCTTCTCACAAATAATTGGTGTAATATCCTTTACACCAGCTATTGCTAGATTTGGATTGTTGTGCATTTTGACACTTCTGAAATGGCTAAGGAGCTAATGCAGTAGGCTTTTTCCTTCAGTGAAATTCTTTCATTCCCAAAAGGATCTGACAGTAAACATAATAGCTTTGTTCAAGTGTAATGAGTTGAAACTTCATTTTAGAAACTGAATGTTTCCATAGCTGGATATTCTTAAAGCTGTTCCTATGTACAAATTCCAATGGAATACTCCAGAATTCTCCTTTGGGTTCTTGACACACCTGCTACTCAGACAGCACCTAGTGCTGAACTATAAACCCATTGCCAGGCATTGGTTAGGGCTCCAGAGAATAGCAGGGAGACAGAAGAAGATCCCAAGGTGACTCGCACTGCTTCCTGCCATGGCACAGAAGTGTAATCAGTTTGTCACAAGGGAATCTTAAAATGTCTACACCACCAATTCCTTTTTAAGGACATGCTCATTAATTGTGCACAGACTCAAATGTGCACATTTGGGTCCCTGCAGCTGGGTCAGCGAGGAGCCATGCAGCAGTCATGGACCAGGTGCTTGGCAAATGCTTCTCACTTGTCTGAGTCCTCGCACCTGCAAGATAGGAAGAGAAAAATCAAACCAAGCATTCATGGACAGCAGTCATCTCAAATCAGGGAGATCTGACAGTGTTTTTCAGAATCCCTATAGATAGAAATTGAGTGGAGATGCCATCCATCTTTCGCCTTTATCCATTCTGAGTTTTTCTTTAACTGCTTGATTGATGATCTGTCTCTGTATCGGGACTGTGTTTTGGTATTTCCCATGAGTTATAATTATGCTCAGAAATCCAGGCTCTTGTAGCCAGGTACGGGAGGCGTCTCCTAAAGTTCCCATTTGAAAACAAGGTGGTAGATTGCTCTTTCTGTTCATGCAGGTGGCACTTTTTTTTTTATTTTAGAATGTGTATGAATGTACTGTCTGCATGCAGGTCTGCGCACCGTGTTGTGCAACGCCATGGAGGTCAGAAGAGGGTCTCAAGATTCCTCTGGAACTAGAGTTCTCCTGGAATTGGAGTTACAGACAGCTGCCATGTGGGTGCTGGGGATCGAACCCGGGTTCTCTGCAAGAGCAGTCAGTGTTCTTAACCGCTAGGCTATCTCTCTAGCCCCCAACAGGTGGCACTTTTAACATGAGGGAGTTCCTGTCATCCTAGGGGAAGGAAAAAAATCCATAATTCAAATACTTTTTTTTTTTAGAATGAAAAAGATAAAGGATGAAATCAGGAATAGATTGGAAAGGAACTAATTTTTTTAAAAAAATCAATTAGAAAGGGCTGAGAGCAATATTAGGGGAAAGGAGTTCATGGGGGGGCAATACTGATCTTATAACAAATGATGTTTGAATATTTCCTTTACTCTATCTCCCTCAAAGGTGGTACTTTGGAAAACTTGGCCGCAAAGATGCTGAGAGACAGCTTCTGTCCTTTGGAAACCCAAGAGGTACCTTTCTTATCCGAGAGAGTGAAACCACCAAAGGTAAGATGGTAAGACCAAAAGCTGGTTGTCATTCAAATCTGTACATTAGCCGTTGGACATAAAAGACTTCACTATGATGTGCAAGGATCTTAACTGACACAGCCCCTCCCAGCCAGAGTCCCACTCTCCAGTTCTCCTGCAGACTGTGGAACTGTAGGCAGCTACAAAAGAAATTCAGGGCCCAGGTGGAGACTCCCCCAGAAGCAAGAGCCAGACAGCATCTCTGCCCCAGACTCATGGTAGTTGCAGAGGTCTTCTAGAGGAAGGTACCAGTCACGGGTGTTTTGGATTTCATTTGGTGTTTGTTTTGTTCTTTTTTTTTTTAATGGAGGACTTCACTTCTCTTCTATTTGTTCAATGATTCATCAGAGCCAATGGAAGGAGTTAAACCAAGGGGAAAAGAAATAGTAATCTAGCTTGAGTATAGACACTGGTTTCCTGACCCCGTGAAGTCAGGAAGTGGAGCTTGCAGCTCCCTTCCAGAGGAACAGCCTTCATTTTGTGCCCACTACCTGTTCCTTCCCGTCCCTGCCTCCCAACATGCTCTGTGGGAAAGGAGGCCAGGAGGCAAACTCAGCCAGAGTCCCTGTACTTCCCTTGTCTTACACAGTGGGATTTGGTCTGTGCTGTGTTAGACAACACAAGAAGAAACTAAAGAAAAAAATAGCCAGAAAGTTTTCAGTCTCAAGAGTAAAATAATTTTACTGCTAACATCTGATTCTTGCAGGAAAGAAAGAGTTGTCTTCATCCTGTTGCTGAGGAGATGGTGTGTGTATGTGTATCTGTGTGTGTGTGTCCCTTTGATAATTATTCATGAGAATCGTCAAGTAAACAAGACCTGAAAAACAAGCTGCTGTTCCAGATGCTTGGCACTGCTAACTTTTTGCATTTCCCAGGTGCCTATTCACTTTCGATCCGTGATTGGGACGATATGAAAGGAGACCATGTCAAACATTATAAAATTCGCAAACTTGACAATGGTGGATACTATATCACCACCCGGGCCCAGTTTGAAACGCTCCAGCAGCTTGTACAACATTACTCAGGTAACCTTAAGTCTAACTACCTGTTAACCATTTGGACACTGGAGGGAGTGGGTGGGTGGCACAGAGCTAGAAAGGGGAGGAGGAGAGGAGGTTAACAAATATATAAAAAGTCACTAGTGAAACAGTTTCCTGGGCCAGTCCCTGACAGGGGTTTGGATTAGTAGTTTCATTATTGCCACATTTTCATCATTACCACAGAAAACTACTTTTTCCATGTGTGTTTCAGGAGGTTCTATGACATTCTATTTCCCTGAGTAGAAAGCAATAGCTTAAATCTTAAAAGTTGCCAATGTATGTGTCTTCATAATCAAGTCCTTGCTAGTTCTTTTCCCATTCCCTTCATTATATGACTCAGAACCATGAGAGGAAGATGGGAGCGTTGGCAGCCAGGCAGTACTCACATGGAGACCTGCAGGGGCATCGCTTGACACTGCAGTAGGGCTGTGCGTGCATTCCTGCATTTCCTGATCATCATTTCCTTAGTGCTGCTTCCTAACCAGGCTTCTCTGCGTATGCCTCACTGCTCTCACAGCTCTTAGACTCTGTCCCAACACTCTGTACCATTCTCTTATTGTTCTTGGCAACTTTATTAGGTGTATAGGTGTACAGCCTGTGCATTCTGATTAAAATATGGCTTTATGTGTAGTTGTTTAAATGCTTGCTTCCTTTCCTTGGTTAACAAGTATGTCCCTCTATATAATACATATCTACATACATAGAGGTCTAGATGTGTGGGCAGCCTGAGAGGTTTATGTGACCCACATACACATTTTGTATTACTCTTGACAATGCTGACATAACCCCTAGTGTGACTTGACCTCTTTTGCTTATTTGCTTTTGAGACAGGGTCTCAGTTGTCGCCATAGGTGGCCTGGTAGTCACTGTGTAGCCCAAGGTTGCCTCTCGGTTTTTAGTATCCTCCTGTGCCAGCCCCCTGAGTGCTGGGATTACAGATGGGAGTCACCATCCCCACCTCTTGACCGTTGTTGTTCCATGCACATTCATTGAAAAATAGACCATTTTTATTTTATACCTTTTTTAGCACAAAAAATGTAATCTTTTGAAAATTACAGTAAGTAATGCCTAAATATTGATCTTGATCACTGATGAGCAATTGAAAAAAATTAATACCCACAGTAGAAGTTGATCTGGGCATTAACTCTCTCGGTTTATGTGGATTCTGGTGAAATATTTGAGAGAAATGGAGTGGAACATCTCTGTGAGCTTAAGTGATACACACAAAATGCCTGCATGTTGTAAGGGCTTTCTGAATGCTGAAGTATATTTCATTACAGGCAAACATCAGCAGCATCCCCAGGGTCTGGATCATTTGAAAATACTGTGTTGAAAAGGGCACTCTAATAACATCATAGAGCTGGAAGGAGGGAAGGACGTGAAGAACAATAGAAATGTTTAATCTCAGAGAAAAAAATCCATCTTGAGTTAGATTTGTTTTTATGTTGGCTTTTCCTCTTCTCTCTATCTCTCTTACACATAAAATACCTTTGAAATCCTAACACATAAATAATTTCCTGCCTAACACCTCAGAACCAGATTCCATCAAAAAGAAAGGAGTGAAAAATGAGCCAACAGCTCCCAGAAAAGGGATGAGCAATGCTGCGTTGGCTTCGGAGGCTCTGAGGGGCCAGGGTGTGGGGTCTGTCCTCCCGGCCAGCCAGGCTCTGTGCTGCTCTACCTCCCCTGAGCACTGAGTCTTTGTTACCTCTCCTCATCTGATTGGATTTTAACTTGGCATGTAGTCAATTTCCCCTTACCTTTTGCTAGATTCTCCAAGGTATATTCTTTTCAAAAGGGAAGGAAAGAAGAAAACACAAAAACTTGCCAGTGACCTGAGTGATGGATGACTACTGTTTTCCCTGGTCTTTCACATTATCAAGGTTTTCCAAATGTCAATTTCCATTCTTTCTCCTTTCAGCCCAAACTCCTAAATTATACATAGGAAACTTATAAAAGTTTTTAATGGAAAATTTCAAAGAAGCACATAGGACTGGTGACATGGAATCAGAATGATAAACCAGTCACTAGAAAAATGTGACATCCTTCCCCCTGCCAGATGGGATCTTTAGGCTCACTAGTTGTAACAGCAGGGAGTAGAAGTAGAAGGATCTTAATCTAAAGTTACATTTTGAACATATCTGTACTAGGGAGATCCCCAACCCTTGGTCATCTGGATATCAGAGGGGAAGGGGGCAGTCATATGTTTTTCATGTATGTCCTTTTTAAAATCAGCAAGTGCATTTTCAGAATTCTAGAAGATATATTACTAGTTCATTGAACTGAGATTTTCTTAGCACAGAAACCAATGCAGTCTGTATCTGTGTATAGACTAAAGTAACCCCAGGGGAACAGAAGATCATTTGAAATGCCCCCATCCACCTCCAGGGAATGTTTCCATGTGCAGGTCGAATCGTCTGTGGTATGTGTAGCTCCCTGCTGATGCAGCACTGGCCACGCTGCGTCACACTTGTGCACGTTGTTGTTACATGTTCTGCTTTTCTCTCCCTCTCTGCTGCTGTCCTGCTCCATCAGAGAGAGCTGCAGGTCTCTGCTGCCGCCTAGTAGTTCCCTGTCACAAAGGGATGCCAAGGCTTACCGATCTGTCTGTCAAAACCAAAGATGTCTGGGAAATCCCTCGAGAATCCCTGCAGTTGATCAAGAGACTGGGAAATGGGCAGTTTGGGGAAGTTTGGATGGGTATGCTGAGACTCAATTACTCTTTTATTAGCTTCCCCGTTTGGGAAACTCCAAACATCAAAGATGGAAGGTGAAAAGAAAGACTTTATGACCAGAAAGACAGTTTGAATTACTCAAATTAAATCTTTTTTTCAAAAATCTGGAATTTCTCAAAAAGAGAGAGGAAATGAGCAAGATTGGCAGGCACCTCAGGCTGGGCCAGTGCATGAGCCTCAATTGCTAAATCAACACTTGGGAGAAGGAGCCCTCCAGCCTGCATAAAATACCTTTTCTTCATTTCCAGCTGCAAATAGCAGCTGAGTGTTCGCCAGGGCAAGTCACCTTCCATCTTTCCTAGTGCATGCATGAGTATGGATTATAAGGACTGTGTTTTCTTTATTAATTCCCTTTCCTGTAGAGAAAGCTGATGGTTTGTGTTTTAACTTAACTGTGATTTCATCAAGTTGTACTCCACAAACTTCTGGATTGGCTAAAGATGCTTGGGAAGTTACCCGTGGCTCGTTGTTTCTGGAGAAGAAGCTGGGGCAGGGGTGTTTCGCTGAAGTGTGGCTTGGTAAGGCAGAGGGCACATTCTGTTTTGGCTGCATCTCAAAGCCAGTGAAAAGGACCACTTTGAACAAAGATGCATACATAGCCATTTGGACAAAGACACTTAACCTGGATGATTAGATGGGCCCAGGTTCACAGAATTTGACACTTTGTGGTGTTCATCCTCCTGTTTCAAGTGGTTAATTAAGCACCCACAGAACAGGAAGCCAACACACTGTGAATGTTTTCTCTTCCTAACAAAGGGCATGGTAAGATGCTGTGTCTGGGGAGCTGTAAAGAAACACTATGGGTTTTTTGCTCACCAGGCCTGGGTCTAAATCCTTACTGGTTGACTAACCAGAACAGAAACCTACTACATCTCTGAACCTGTTTCCTCATCTGTAAAAATGGAGTAATAGCTGCTTCATAGGATGATTTTTGAGAGTTACAAGTGTAGACTCTCAGAGCTGGAGAGATGGCTCAGTGGTTAAGGGCACTGGTTGCTCTTGTAGAGGAGCCAGGTTCAGTTCCCAGCACCCACATGGTGCTAACAACCATCTATAACTCCAGTTCTAAGGAATCTGATACCCTTTCTGGCCTCTACAGGCATTCTACAACATGGATGCACTTACATACATGCAGGCAAAACACTCATACACATAAAAATAAATCAATCAAAAAAACCTTATAGAGTTTCCTTTCCTTAGAGTCTATAAACATATAAATAGGGACTTGTGGCCTTTAGATTTGATCCACATTAAAAGAGTTAATGCAATTAAAATGCTTAAAGCATGACAAGTAGTAGTTACCATCTAGATACATAGATGGATGCACAAACAGAAGTGTGCTCAGACATACATGTATACACATGTATGTTTATTGTAATAAGGAATCCACATTAATGCACCCATCCACTGTCTAGACTTTATATGCCCAATTATTGTAAAATCTGTTCATATAATCTTCTTTCCCCTTATCTACCCAACTTACAATTGAAGTTGTAGGTCCTAAGGATTTATATTTTTTTGTTGTTGTTTTTTATTTTGTTGGGTTTTTTTGGTTTTGTTTGTTTGTTTGTTTGTTTGTTTGTTTGTTTTTGAGAGAGAGAGAGGGTCTCCCTATAGCTCCAGCTGGCCTGGAATTCACTATGTAACCAGGTCTCAATCTCACAGAGATCCACCAGCCTCTGCCTCCCAAGTGCTGGGATTGAAGGCATGCGCCACCATGCCTGGCAGTCCTAAGGATTTTAATCAATATACAGTCAGGGAGAATTGGACTCGATAAGAAGTTTTATCCTCAAAGTTTGTAATTACTTTAAATCATTACACAGGCCACTAAGATGTTGTTTCCCATGAAACATAAGAATCAGGAAGAATCAGGATAAAAGCCTATGCAGTTAGTTAACGCAAGGTGGTATTAGGGAAGAACATCTCTCTGTATTTAAATTTGGGGAATGCTAACAGTTAAACCACAAAGATCACTTATAAGTTCTCAAAGTTCTCATTTACCCTGAGTGGCAGATACCTTCTGAGATTTAAGCTACTGGGTTTCATTGTTTATATTTTTGTACATTGCATGTTGTAATTATATGAGCCATGTTTTTAACAGAATAACAAAAATTGCTTTGATACACAGAACCCTTAGATCCTATTCATAGATTAAACATAAATAAATCTTGATTTAAACCTGTCTTCTCTTTCAAACTGTAAACAGTATAATCTCAGTTAGCAGGTTTTTCTTTCCCCCATTACAAAATGGCTCTTAAATTCAGAAACTAGAAGTCAGAGTTTTGTCTTTTAATTTGGGAGCCAAAAGAGACTGAAAGATAATCCAGTTCCATTCCTATATTTTACAGATGAGGTAACCGACAGTTACTATAAATCAGGCCTGTCATTGGGTCACGTAGATTTTTAAAGAAGTATTTAAACATAAGAAGTTTAAATACTTCTGTTCCCTCCTACCTGCTTTGTGATTTCCCAGTCCACCTGATAGAAGCCATTGTTCTCCTGGCTGACTGTCAGGAAGCCTGAGGAGTTGCCTTAACCTGGGGAAGCATGGGCAGGGAGACTGTGTGCTCTTGCCAGTACTTGTGGGCATGCTTAGCTTGACTGTTGAAGGACTCAGTCAAGTAGCTCGTCTTTGAGGCAGTTGAAGGCCTAGAAGCAATTTCTAAGAATCCTCAGTGTGTTGCTGTATTATTTTATACAGTGGAACTTAATCTGATTTCTTCCCAGCTTTCCCAATGACCTAACGGACAGCTATTAGGTAGCCAGGCCAATCCTACACCCTGGATTTTCATCACTATAAACAAGGGCTCAGAGCTTTTGGTGTAAATTTGTAATCATACAAAACAAAAAAAGGGTGATATATGCCAAATAGAAAAAAATTAAATGAATAATTAAACATACCATGAGTAAACATGTTTTTCCTGTTGAAATACCTGACAGAGTCCTTGCAGTTAATTGTCTTTGTTCATAAGAACTATTTTAAGATTTTTAGAACTTAATTTTATGGAAATATTAATTGGTCAAAACCTTTTTTTTCATGGAAAAGAATATCTTTGGTTTGACTTAATATTGTGGGATATTTGTAGGTACCTGGAATGGAAATACAAAAGTAGCCATAAAGACCCTTAAGCCAGGCACGATGTCTCCTGAGTCATTCCTGGAGGAAGCACAGATTATGAAGAAATTGAAGCATGACAAGTTGGTGCAGCTCTATGCCGTGGTATCGGAGGAGCCCATCTACATTGTCACAGAGTACATGAATAAAGGTTGGCCAACACTTCCCTGTCCCCTCACACCTATGTACAAGGATGGTTTCAGAGAGAGAAATGGAGCTGCCTGCTTGCTATTCCCCTTGGTTTTTACATGGGTCAGGGATTCTCATCAGGAAGTAAGTACAGGAAGTGGCTACTGTGTGCTCATTCATGATAACACAAAGCAGACTGACATTG
This sequence comes from Rhizomys pruinosus, assembly GCA_009823505.1. NCBI lineage: Eukaryota > Metazoa > Chordata > Mammalia > Rodentia > Spalacidae > Rhizomys > Rhizomys pruinosus. The sequence goes on from VZQC01005525.1 coordinate 534,798, forward strand.
AGTTTGTCCCCCGAACCTTGAGAAGCACAGTGCCTTTTCCATGTTACACATGTTGGAAATCTTCCTCTGCATAACTAGAACATTTGCTTTAAAAATCAGAGGTGAGGTGCTGGAGAGATGGCCTAGCGGTTAAGAGCGCCGACCGCTCTTACAGAGGACCTGGGTTCGATCCCCAGCACCCACATGGCGGCTGAGAACCGTCTGAAACTCCAATTCCAGGAGAACTCCAGTTCCAGGGGAATCCGACACCCTCTTCTGACCTCCGCAGTATTGCATGACACGGGTGCACAAACTTGCATGCAGACAGTACATTCATACACATATGGAAATAAATAAAATAAAATAAAATAAAAATTAAAAAAAAAATCAGAGGTGATAGATAGATAGGGCTATGATAGTTTTCTGCTATTTTGGATCCTTTTCTATGGGGCAAACCCCATAGATAGCAAACCCTAGCCTATGGGATTAAGTTTAGTCTCCATCTTTCCCCAGCTTTCTCCTTAAATGCCAGGTGAAGAAATTACATGCATTTTATCCTTTCCCTTCTTCCCCTCTCTATGCACTTGTGCACATGTGTGCACGTGTGCATTATTATAATCAAAACAATATTGCTGAGGATGAAGCCAGAGATCACTCTGTTTTGGAAAAATAGATGAACCAAAACAGAAAACAGCCTTAAAAGGTTGTAAGTTGTACATCAGAGGGCAGCAGTGTAGTTTTTCTTTTAAAATATAACTGGAATTTTTTTCCTGGAAAAATTATTTGTCCTTTGTATCCAGGGTTATTTTGTAAATGACTTTGTGATTAAAGCATTAAAAAGGCACCGATGGCCATCAGGTGCCTCCAGCTCCTGCAAATGATTATATCCTCCTTGGTGTTGGTTCTGAGTCTCCTCACGAAGCCTTGCAACACGGCTCTGAAATTCTGGGTGTTTTGTCTCAGATGTATGAGGCCAGGCTTGGCTGCTGTGATCTCAGGAAAGCACCCTGCCCCACCAGTATTCTTGGGTTTTGGTTTTTGGTTTTTTTTTTTGTGGTTTTTTGTTATTGTTTTGTTTTGTTTTGGTATTTTTGAGACAGGGTCTCCCTTTAGTCCCAGCTGGCCTGGAGCTTGCTCTGTAGATCAGGCTGACCTTGAACTCACAGAGATCCGCCTGCCTTTGTCTCCCGAGTGCTGGGATTAAAGGCGTGTACTACCACGCCTGGTTTACTCTCTTGTTTTAAAATCTGTAAATAAGCCAAGCCAGTGGTTCTGAAACTTTACCTGGGGGCTTCTTAAAATACAGTGTCTGGGTCTGACAAGAGTTTCTGATTCAGTAGAGCTGAGATAAAGCCTGAGAATTTGTATTTCCATCAAGTTCCCTGGTGATGCTGTTGCTACTGGTCCCAGTACCACATTTTCAGGCTGCTCAGCTGGGCTGTCTTCCCCACGCATCACTACTTTGTGTAGCAATGGGAAGAATGCTTGAGCTCCTCATGCGCTCCTCCTTTTGACATGAAAGGAGATGAGTTTTACCAAACTGTCCTTAGAAATGAAATCAGTGCTATTTATTTGCAAAAGCTAAAACTTGCTTCTTAAAAACACAATTTTTTTTCTCTCCCAATTTATGTATAGAAAAAAAAAGTCTTTTCCATTGATGGCACTGACCCAGTCCTACTTACGATAAGGAAATCAACCATGGCCCGTTGTTGGGAATTTTTTTCTAAGTGAACTGAAATGGTTTTATGTTTCATTCATAGGAAGTTTGCTTGATTTCTTAAAAGATGGTGAAGGAAGAGCTCTGAAATTGCCAAATCTCGTGGACATGGCAGCACAGGTAGGCCACGTGGTACCTTACCACGGATGTAACAACATGGATGCACACCATGTCAGGTGTAACTAATGTGTTCCCTTCCCTGGGTTTCCACAGGTTGCAGCAGGAATGGCTTATATCGAGCGCATGAATTATATCCACAGAGATCTGCGATCAGCAAACATCCTAGTGGGGAATGGACTGATTTGCAAGATTGCCGACTTCGGATTGGCCCGGTTGATTGAAGACAATGAGTACACAGCAAGACAAGGTGGGCACCTCCAAGGCGGTGACTCTTGATTGCATCTTTGTGTGCAGTCGGTCATGACATCATCTGTCCTCCACCCGCCCTCCTCTCTTTGACCTGGCCAGGAGTTGACAGCTCTGCAGGTGGGAAACTAGTGAGTTCAGTAGATGGGTGAGGCTGTGGTTTGGTAAGTGGGTTTCTACTCTCTGGTCCTCTTGCCCTTCTGAAATTATCTAAGCCCACAATACTTTGGGAGAAAGACAGTTCTGAGAAACCCAAGGCCCAACCAAATTATAGCTCATTCCTCAATCAGTCATGCCCCGGCAGAAAGCAGAGGACGCTGGAATTAGGAACAGGCAGGCTTTAGGAAAACCTACAGAGCATGATGCTGCTATAATGGCAGGGGACCCAAGGCCTGGATGGCAAAGGGTGAGGAATGGGTAGCAAAACCAGAGCAAGAGCACCTCCTAGGAGAGATGACAGCTGTGTGAAAGCTGATCCCCATCTCACTCTGCGCTGGCTTCCAGGGCTCCGAGCAAGCCCAGCCGGAAGCCTCAGGTCAGAGGAGTCCTCAGGGGTTTAGAGGAGGCCAGGGAAGGGAAGAGAGGCGGTCTGGAGACTGGGTGAGGACAGTATAGTCCCCTGAAAAGCCCTGCTTTCCTTCCTTGTCAGCCTCTGCCCACCCCCTGTAAAAATTCGTAAACATTCATCTTTAAGTAAAACACATTGCAAGCCAGAAGCCAGACCACTGGAGCAGCTTTTAGGTGTTAGCCGACCACCACCAAGTGCCTTCCTCGCTGCTCACATAGCAGTCACCACGTGTGGAAACTTACAGCCGAATGGAGGAGTGTGTAGATTTTAATGCCTGTAACTGGGGGAGAGTCATTGGTGGTGTTGACCAAAGCCTGGTCATCCTGAGCCAGGCTGAGCAGTAACTGGAATACATTACAGGTGGTGCTTTCTACTAATTTTATCAAGAATAATGGCCATTTGGGTTACCCCTAGACTCTTATTTTCCTGCTTTTCTTTTTGATTATTTTGTGCCAATTCATGCCTTCTTTTATTTGACTCTGAGAATGGAAGCATTCTCAGCAGTTTCAAGGCATAAGGAAAAATGTTAAACTAACCCTGTCTAGGTTACAGATAATGTCCAAATGCTTGATGGCATGTTGCTCAGACAACTCAGCTATTTGTAGCAACTTTTGTCCTGGAGCTAAGTATCCACACAGCAAGCTTACTCATGTGCACACATGGTTGCACACTCAAATACACACACATATACACACAGACACGAGCAAACAGCAGGCTGTATCTCTAATCAAAGGCACACACAGCTTTGATTGGCACTGGCAGTTCAGAGAGGAATGTGGACATGATTTTGTGGCGAGGTAAGTGTGGGCCAGGCCCTAGTCCTGAGGGAAGCCCTCGGCCCTGGAGGGAGAGTAGGTAAAGACCACACTGATGTAGGAAAGCGCGTGGAGACTGGGAGGCTTTCCTCTGTGTAGGAGAAAAATCCCAATGCCAGAGGGACCAGTGCGGTCCTGTTTCTCCATTTTAACCAGACTCTGGACTCTACAGATTCTGTGGTTAACACCCTAGAACCATCTATAAATAAGAAGATGGCAGGGCCAAGAGCCAGTGGGTGCTGGCAGAGGCGCTGTCAGCAGGGCCTGAGTATTTAAGTATTTAAGTCATGTATCATTCCGTGGAATAAAGTCCTTCGGGCTTTTGGCCTAGGTGACTGGCACCCTCCATAGTTCTCCTTCATGTCAGCTGCTGCTCTGAAGCCTGTCCAGGGCCCTCTCAGCCCTGGCCAGGCAGCCTTTCTCTCTGTTCCCCATCCTGACTGCTTTTGTGCCCTGACCATCACACCCAACCACTCTCCAAACTCCTCGCAGACACCCAACCTCATATCCTTTCTTCTATATTTCATTATTTCCAAATAGAATATTCATCTTTCCCTCTTAGAACATTATCTCCTTTTTCTTTTCTTTCTCAAACATCTTCAAATGCATGACAAACACTAGAAAGAGATAAAGAAGATTAAATGGACTAGAGAACCAGAGGAGGTGGACAAAGTCTGTGGGCCCAGGGTTTCAAAGGGAAGAAATCAGCCACTGTCTTGTAGCAGAGGCCGAGGTACAGTCAGGGTGTGCATGGAATACTTCAAGTTGCCGAGTCTGGAGGGGGGAAGAAAGTAGACTCGGGGGGCTAACATTCATTACATTCACACGATGAGCAAATTGCAGAGCAGGATTTGAAAACATCATAGCCTGCCTTATCTCGTTCATTCTCACTGTCTCACCAAGCCAGCAGAAAAAAGAACAGAAAATAAAAATGGAAGGAATTAGTTGGAGGTCCCCTTTCCCCTTCATTTTATGGAAAAAGCTTTAAGGGGCACCCCCTGACTCACATGTGTTAGAAGAAGAGATTTTCATTTTCCAATCCTGGATAGCCCAGCTGTTTCTGCAGCTCCTTCCCTGGGTCTGTCCCACCCCAGCCTCTTCACTAGACAGAAAGGGCCAGCTTACGTTTGCTGGTGTCCTCTGCAGATGGTATGTGTGCTGCATGCAGAGGTTTCTGCTGGGGATTAAGCAGCTCCTCCAGACAGCTGGTCCATATGCCTAATAACATTTGCAAGTTTTAGATCACCCTCAGGCCACACCCGTGCTGCATTTCGATTATGGGAGTACAGGCAGTGTTCCGAAACATGTGTCAAACACAGATATTTTAGGACCATGAATGACAGTTGCTTGTATAACAGTTGTGAGTTTCCCATCTCAGGATTCACTAAAACGTCTGTAACCCCACTGGGAAATGAGGACTGCCACCAAAGGCACATTTAGATTTGGAGTTATGTTCCTTGCCTCGTACAGCCTGGATTCTTACCCCACGCCTACCTTGGCCTATGATCGGAAACTCCATGTTAGGGAGGAGGTCGAGACCAGGTCCAGTGCCTTTGAAGGTTCTCATCCGCTGATGGCATTTAGAAGCAAGTAGAAATTTTGAGATTGCTTATTATCACCTGCATATCAGAGCGATTCTTACTTAGTCCTAAGATCTTTATTAAGCTCTGTCTATTCAAGGTCTCGAAATAATCCAATATCAGGTATTTGAATGTCTTATTTACAAAAGGAACTTGGCTCACAGTTGTTCCTATAAAGACACTTGAGCTGAAGCAGTGATTTGTGTAGTCCTAGCTACTCTGTAGGCTGAGGGGGCAGGAGTACTTGAGCCCAGGAGCTTGAGACTAGCCTGGGCAACATAGCAAGACCCCAGCTTGAAGGAAGAAACCGAAGGCAGGAAGGAAAGGGAAAGGAACGAAGGCAGGAAAGGAGGAAGTCCAAGATCACACAAGGTCAGTGGGCAAGCCATGAGGAGGAACACGGCATCATAGTCAGGCAGAGCAGGGTGGGTATGAAGCCCAACAGCACCATCTGCTGACTGGGAGGAAGCTGCTTAATTTTTCCATGCACAGATTACTTATCTGTAAAATGGAAAAACATCTTACCTGCTTTGTACATTTTTTGCAAAGATTAAGTGAAAAGCACATGAATTGTTTAACATTGTGCCCAGCTCACAGTGTTAAGTAAATGTTGCTTGTTACTATTCATGTTTTGTATCCCACACAAGACTAGGTTCCTGGAGAACAGATAAACAAATGAATGGATTTCAGATACATTGGAAAGGTTTCACAATGCCCTCAGGAAAGAGAACAAGAAGCCAAGGCCCATCCCCAGGAGCAGTCGTGGGTGGTGGTTAGGATGGAGTTGGCAGTGGCAGCACTGAGAACATTGGGAAGGCCTTACCTAGAGAGGGAGTTGGGATTGTTGTGTTGGAAGTGGCCTTGGTGGTACATCCAAACCCAGAGAGGCTAGCTAGGGTATCTTCACCCGATTCTCTCCTACAGCTGGGTCCCCTATCTCCCAGCCCTCCCCTCTCTGTCCCCTATACTTTGCCCTGGGCCCTGCTCACAGCCACCTCCCCACCCCTGCTCCCAGGAACACTTCCAAAACTAAAAATAGCTCCTACGTGGTCCCGGGCCATGCGAGGAGCTGCCATCCAGGCTGCTGTCCTCACTTGCCACACCTCTCTCCTGTTACCAGCAGCATGCTTGCTGTGTCACGCCCCTGAGGACATCCATTGCTTCCTATGGAAGACAAGGGGCAATGGGAGAATTCTACACAGGCTTGTTCTTTCTGAATAAGCTTTCAAGCAGCTGAGCACTGGCTGATGTTGAGTTAAAGCTAAAGTTCAGATAGACAGATAGACCTCGTTTGTGTATAGCAGTGACTTGCTCTTCTGGGTGCTTGACTTTTTTTTTTTTATTAATTTTATTTATTTCCGTATGTGTATGAATGTACTGTCTGCATGCAAGTGTGTGCACCCGTGTTGTGCAATGCTGTGGAGGTCAGAAGAGGGTGTTGGATTCCCCTGGAACTGGAGTTCTCCTGGAATTGGAGTTTCAGACGGTTCTCGGCCGCCATGTGGGTGCTGGGGATTGAACCCGGGTCCTCTGTAAGAGCGATCGGCGCTCTTAACCGCTAGGCCATCTCTCCAGCCCCATGCTTGACTTTTTTTATTGAGCCATAACATTCATCCAGTTAAATGAACAAATCCGAAGTGTGCTACTGAGTGCATTTTTAATGTATGTACACATTCCTGAAACCACCCCGCAAAGCAAGATCAACCTATACAGACCCCTTCATTCCACCCCAGTCAGTAACTCGCCCCAGAGGGGACCTCTGTTTTCCCTCTATCGCTGCAGATTCGTTCTGCCTATAAATGAATCCATATGCATGAATCATACCATGTTGCTTTTTTTTGGGGGGGAGGGGTGAGTAACCTGCTCCTAGGAGCAGCATGATCTAGCCACAGCATTACTTTTTCTCACGCTGTTTCCCCACCATGTGTCTAGGAGACTCTTGCTTCTTACAGGCAGTTCTTTCCTTCTCACAGTTGACTAGTGTTCTACTGAACAAGTGTCCACAACTGACCAGCGTTGCTAAGGAACACTGGGGCTTATTTCCACCTAGGACCATTATGAATAATGGCTGCTTGTGGAAGTAGACACGTGCCCTCCTGTCTGGAGTATTTCTACAAGTAGAAATTTCTACAAATGGAAGTCATGGGTCAGGCTTTGGTTAATAATGACAGTTGTTGCTTCACAGATTTGGGGCACAGATATAAAGGAAGAATGCAGTTACTGTATCGTTTACTGGGGCTGGACTCAAGAACCCAGGTTTGGACCACCTCTGTCACTAACATTGTGTCCTCAAGCAACCACGTACCTTTTTGAACCTCTGATTGTTCTGTCAGTGTTTTCTGCACACTGTGAGCTCATCTCTGGGGAAGCACAGGAGATAGACAGACCAGTGTTCCGATGCTAACTCTGCCTGATTTCTAGATCATAGTCTCTGGTATCTCTGAGCTTTAGTGTTCCCATCTGTGAAACTGGGTTGGTGTCACTTAATCTTTCAGGTAGGTCATGAGAGTCAGAGGAGACAGAAGCTATTTGGTATTATTTATGTCTTCTCCTCCCAACAGCATTTTTCTTGGTGTCTTTTCAGGAAGCAGGACCTCTTTCCTTCTTCCTCTCATACTTTCCTCTAAATGGTGGCAAGGCCTGACGCATTAAGAGTGTGGCCTGTGACATCAGATTACTTTGGTACATAGCCTGTCATTACTGCTAATTTGCCGCAAAGCCTCTTTTCTTCCTTTCTGTGAGCCCTCCTTTCTTCCTCTGAAAACTAGTGTAATGATTACCTGCATCAGAATTATTGCATGGTCTGAGAATAGAGGTAAAGCACTTAACATGAAGGACATTGTTAGTCATTGTTGGTAATAGTAACAGTTGTAATAGTATTGTCCACCCTGTGTGTACGAAACACCATAGTCATCACACCCACACCCACAGGTGCATAACAGAGCCCATGATGCACTAGGCTTTCCAGCTGTCTCTGGTCATGATTCTTCCCATATGAAAGATCCAGCTCTGTGGCCTTCTGCTCATGTGAATCCTGAAGAACAGGATTCTTCGCTCTGTTTTGGTTGGTTGGTTGGTTCCAAATTAGTGATCAGATCATTGCTAGGAAGCAAATGTCAAGACAATATAATCTTTGAGTCTTTGGAATATATGAAGAAATGAGAGCATTTAGAACTTTGAATGAGACTACTGGTTTGTGTATTAAGTAAGAGAAGAAAAATGTGTCTGTTCAGATATTCCCGGTATTGAGGATTTAAACCAAATAGATTATTGTCTGGAGGAAAATTCACATATAAATTAGACTATGAAGAATTCATAATTGTTACAGTTTTCATGTTAATTATTTCATGTTAAAAATTGTTTCTGCATAAATTAACACATTCTTTCTTGGAGAACATATTTTAGAAAGATTTGTTACTTTAATAACTCTTTGTGTATTAGAAATCCCAGATGCCTGTACTAATTAAATATAATAAGATTTTGGATTCAAAAAGCACAGTAGCCATTTAGCACAAACAAGCAGGCAGCTAGGTAGACACACAGTCAGGAAGGACTGGGTCCCTGTTTCCTTTAGATTTCTAGTTTCACAGTACAGAGCTGTGAATCCAATTCCTGTCCTTCCTTTGTGTTACAAGACTGGGGATTATCAGACTCAGAGCGCCTGAGTTCCAGCTCCCGGGCTCCTGCAGAATTATTAATCAGCCTCGTCAGAGGCCCCTGTAATCCAGTGGCAGATCAAGGCTGATCTCGCCATGAGATGCCCTCCCTCTGCCCCTGTCTGCATATGAATTTCTCATTCTTTGTCAACAAACAGCATCGACATTCCTGCACTGTGTGCTGTGACCTGAATGGCAAATGTCAGGGGAGAAGAGGGGGTGGGCATCCTGTTAATTACTAAATGTAATCTAATTCTTTCTCTTCTAGAGAAGCAAACCATCTTTCAACAAAAAGGAAACTCCTTCCAGTGCAAGCCATTGTTTCATGTACTGAGCAGGAAACTTCTTGTTCCTGGCTAGAGCCATGAAAAGCTGCCATGAAATGACCCTATCCCCAAGCATAGGTGTGGGATTCTATCCTCCCCAGAGCTTCCTAGGGAGAGGTTGGGCCTCCCAGAGGTCAGGCACTTACCCTGCTGAGCTGGGCTAACCCAAGGTGCCTCCCTAAACCTTCCAGAGCCCAACTTTGGTGCACCTCTGTCGCCAGGCAGAAGTTGCCTTCATTTGTATTCTGCTGCCTCAAGCTCCAGGCTTCCACAGGCGTTTCTGGGAGGGACTGCTTTGTTTATCCGCTGGAGCCAAGGCTCAGATTAGTAGTCAGGGGAGCAGGTCAGATGCTGCTAAGTGGAGATGAACTGTGAGGAGCATCCGTTCTCTCCTAGAAAGGACGTGTTGAAAGCCAGATGAAAATGAAAGAAAGGGGACTTTCAACCACCCTTTTCTTCACCAGTCTCTCTTTTAAGATTAAAAATGTTTAAAGGAAGGAGAGAAACTGATTCTTCCTGTGCTCCCCTTCAACAGCTCTCTGGATTGGCCCAGGGAATACAGATGGGCCAGATGCCCACACAGGTCACCAGAGCCTGCTGTCTAAACACCTTCCGCCCAGCCCACCGCAATCCTGCTTTGTGTTCCCGCAGGCATCTCCCTCTCTTTTGTGCTGTTTTGGGCAGAGCAGCTTGGCAGTTGTTTATGAATGGTCAGGAGCAAGTCCTAGGTCTGTGCAGCTCACGTTTCTTGGTAATCGTCAGTAAGGAAGCAGATGGTCACCCTCTGTGACTTTAAAGTGTGTAAATAGGAACTGCAGACTGCCATCAAACATCAAAAATGTCATTTGGCTTCCTTGTTGTGCTCTGCTGGCAGAAGGAACCTGCATTTGCATCATCTGGATAATCAGGACAGGCAGTGCACATGCCAGCTGCCCGAGGCTGCAAGCCCGTTTCTTCCAAGCCAAGGAAGGTGCTCCGCCCCCTCCCTGGGGGCCCAAAGGCATCCACACTGTGGCAGATGGAAAGCTGGGGACCTGCTTAAAAAGCAACCCGAAGTTGTGATTGTCTCCTGTCTTTCTTCTCTTCCTTCAACTTCTTTCTGGACTCAAAACCCAGCATGACAAGCCTATCCCCAGAAGTATCCCCAAAACAGTGCTGTCCGTGGTGCCTATCACTGTGCCCTGCTGTCAGGCTGACCCAAGCCCTGGGTCCCCTATGCAGGTGGCCCATAGTGCCCCACAGACAGCTCCCTTCTTGCCTTTTGTTTGTTCTCCATTGAAAATCATACAGGTAAGCGAGCCGTGGCGGCATTGCCTATAATCCCAGCACTAGAGGCTGAGGCCAGAGGATCACCATGACTTTGAGGCCAGTCCAGTCCATAGTGAGTTCAAGTGGCTCTTGAAAGCTGGAAAGGGGGCTGGAGAGATGGCTCAGTGGTTAGCACTGACTGCTGACTTGCAGAGGAGCCAAGTTTGACTCCCAGCACACACATGGCAGCTAACAACCATCCAGAGGATTTGACACCTTCTGACCTCCCTGGGTATTGCATGATGCCGGTGCACATACATGCAGACAATAACAATACACTCATACACATAAAATAAAAATAATAAATGTTTTTTTAAAAAGAAAAGAAAAGCTGGAAGGATAGCTGCAGTTATTCAGAGGCTTAGAATCCTAGAAGAGAAAGCCAGGTTCCTCCTTAGTTTCCTCCAAGGCAGTTCCCGTGCAAGCCCCCAGCCCAGCCTGTATCTCAAGGAAGATCTCCTAGGTTCTAGTTCCTTCCAACCAGGCAAAGGGACTAAATACCGCTGATTTCAGGAAATGCACGGTAGTTCAACTTCTCTGGGCCACTCACTGAGTGTCATCCTGGCTGGCATGGTCACCACTGTGATGAGTGCTGGGGAACAAAAGTGGCCCAGAGCATGCTCTCATTCCCTCTGGCTCCTCCTCTTCACAGGAGCCTCAAGGACTGCTTGCTGACATCCTCCATGCAAAAGTCTTCTGAACCCCTTCCACAATTCACCTCCCTCCCTATCCTCATCTGGCTGAAACCCCAGGGTAGGTGCCATAACTACACACACACACACACACACACACACACACACACACCCTCACCTTCACCCTTCCCACTCACTTGAGTTCACTCCCCTCTGTCCTTCTGTTGCCTTTGCTTGGTTCTTAGCCAACTGCTGGGCCTTCGTGGAACCCTTCTCTCTGCACGCTCAGTGTGGGGCTCTCCTGGGAACATGCTCACCCTCTTGGCCTGAGTATCCATTCTACGGATTTATTCTAACCACACCGTGGATCTGTGCCTACTTAATCAGCCCATAGCTTGTCAGTGCATCCGGCCCAATTTCTGGCCCTTGGCTCTCTTGGTTTCACTTCTCCCTGCTCTATCCTCATCCCTGGTCAGACACCTCCTCCCTGCTCTACCCTCACCCCTGGTCAGACACCCCTCCCCCATGCTCTACCCTCACCCCTGGTCAGACACCCCTCCCCCTGCTCTACCCTCACTTCCCTGGTCAGACACCCGTCCCTCCCTGCTCTCACCCTCATCCCTGGTCAGACACCTCCTCCCTGCTCTACCCTCATCCCTGGTCAGACACCCCTCCTCCCTGCTCTACCCTCCGCCCTGGTCAGACACCCTCTCCTCCCTGTTCTACCCTCACCCCTGGTCAGACACCCGTCCCCTCCTGCTCTACCCTCACTCCCTGGTCAGACACCCTCTCCTCCCTGCTCTCACCCTCAAACCCTGACCTGTCGCCTCGTACTGACACTCCCGTACACCCTCCCTGCTCTACCCTCACTCCCTGGTCAGACACCCTCCCCCCTGCTCTACCCTCATCCCTGGTCAGACACCCGTCCTCCCTGCTCCACCCTCATACCCTGGTCAGACACTCTCCCTCCCTGCTCTACCCTCACCCCTGGTCAGACACCCCTCCTCCCTGCTCTACCCTCATCCCTGGTCAGACACCTCCCCCCTGCTCTACCCTACCCCTGGTCAGACACCCCGTCCCCCTGCTCTACCCTCACTCCCTGGTCAGACACCCCTCCCCCCTGCTCTACCCTCATCCCTGGGTCAGACACCCCTCCTCCCTGCTCTACCCTCACGCCCTGGTCAGACACCCTCCCTCCCTCTCTACCCTCACTCCCTGGTCAGACACCCTCCCCCTGCTCTACGCCTCATCCCTGGTCAGACACCCTCTCCTCCCTGCTCTACCCCCACCCTGGTCAGACACTGCTCCTCTCTCATCCGGTCAACTCTCCTCCCTGCTCTACCCTCACGTCCCTGGTCAGACACCCCTCCCCCCTGCTCTACCCTCACCCCTGGTCAGACCACCCTCCACCCCCCGTACTCCCCCTGCTCTACCCTCACCCCTGGTCAGACACCTCCCTCCCTGCTCTCCCTCATCCCTGGTCAGACACCGTCTACCCTGTCCCTGGCGATCTCCTCCCTGTCTACCCTACCCTGTCACCATCCTTGCGACCTCCTCCCTGCTCTACCCCCTAGGAGCTCAGCCCCTCCCCCTGGCATCTGCCTCTCCGGGTCAGTGACACGCCCATTCTTACCCCTACCCTCCAGACTGTCAAGAGCGCAACTCTGTCCCACATACCTTAACCATCTAGGGTTCATCATTCAGTGAATCGGACACTGGCTGCGATCCCTAAGAAACTCCTGAACAACAGACGCTTCGATGTGACCCTCGCCGGTTCAGAAAGCACAGAATCCATCCACTGGCCCAGAGCCCCTGACGGGTCTCCCCCTGCCTAACTCAGCACTCTCACCTCTTACTGCATCTAACCTCCCATGGTCAGACACCCTCCTCCCTGCTCTTACCACTCATCCCGGTTCAGACACCCGTCCTCCCTGCTCTACCCTCATCCCTGGTCAGACCCTCTCCTCCCTGCTCCTACCCTCATCCCCTGGTCTGACACCTCTCCTCCCTGCTCTACCCTCACCCCTGGTCAGACACCCCTCCTCCCTGCTCACCCTCATCCCTGGTCAGACACCCGTCTCCTCCCTGCTCTACCCTCCCCCTGGTCAGACACCCCTCCCCCCTGCTCTACCCTCACCCCTGGTCAGACACCCCGGTCCACCCCTCCCGTCTGACCTCCTCTCTACTTCCCTGGTCAGACACCCTCCCCCCTGCTCTACCCTCACCCTGGTCAGAACCACCCCTCCCCCCTGCTCGTCAGAAACTCCTCCCTCTCACTCTCCCTGTCAGAACCCTCCTCCCTGGAGACACCGTCCTCCCTGCTCCACCCTCATCCCTGGTCAGACACCTCTCCTCCCTCGCTCTACCCTCATCCCTGGTCTGACACCTCTCCTCCCTGCTCTGCCCTCATCCCTGGTCTGACACCTGTCCTCCCTGCTCTAGCCCTCACCCCTGGTCAGACACCCTCCCCCCTGCTCTGCCCTCACTCCCTGGTCAGACACCTCCCTCCCTGCTCTGCCCTCACTCCCTGGTAGACACCCGTCCTCCCTGCTCTACCCTCACCCCTGGTCAGACACCCCGTCCTCCCTGCTCACCCTCACCCCTGGTCGACACCTCTCCCCCTGCTCTACCCCTCATCCCTGGTCAGACACCCTCCCCTCCTGCTCTACCCTCACCCCTGGTCACGACACCTCCTCCTCCCTGCTCTAACCCTCACTACCCTGGTCAGACACCCTCTCCCCCTGCTCTACCCTCACTCCCTGGTCATGACACCTCTCCCCCTGCTCTACCCTCACTCCCTGGTCAGACACCTCCTCCCTGCCTCACCCTCATCCCTGGTCAGACACGCTCCGTCACCCACCAGCTGGATCAGAAACAATCCTCAGCCCATATCAGCTCTTCCCTCATCCCATGCGGTCACCCTCGAGCCCTTACCACTCACGCTCTGATGTCATCACCGACTTACTCTCCCCTGCTCTACCCTTCATCCCTGGTCAGACACCTACCTCCCTGCTCTACTCTCACCCCTGGTCAGTACACCTCTCCTCCTGCTCTACCCTCATCCCTGGTGAGACACCTCCTCCCTGCTCTACCCTCAATCCCTGGTCAGACAACCCCCTGCCTACCCTCATCCCTGGTAGACACCCGTCCTCCCTGCTCTCACCCTCATCCCTGGTCAGACACCCGTCCTCCTGCTCCACCCTCAACCCTGGTCAGACAACCTCCTCCCTGCTCTAGCCCTCACTCCCTGGTCATGACACCTCTCCCCCTGCTCTGCCCTCATCCCTGGTCATGACACCTCTCCTCCTCTGCTCTGCTCCTTCCCTCATTCTCCGTGAGATTTCCTGAACACTCCTCATCCTGTAGACCCTTCGCCCCTCCATCATTTCAACCCTCATTCCCTGGTCAGACACCTCCCTCCCTGCTTCTACCCTCATCCCTGGTCAGACACTCCAGTTCCTGCTCCATCCCGTACTCTATTCCTGTTCAGACACCCCTGCTGCCTGGCCACTGTATGCCCTGACTGCAACACCTCTCCCTTCCCTGCTCTACTCTCTTCCCTGGTCAGACACCTCCTCCCTGCTCTACCCATCCCTGGTCAGACACCTCTCCTCCCTGCTCTACCCTCATCCCTGGTCGAGGACACCATCTCCTACCTGCTCTACCCTCATCCCTGGTGAGACACCCGTCCTCCCTGCTCTACCCTCATCCCCTGAGTCAGGACACCTCTCCTCCCTCGCTCTACCCTCATCCCTGGGGTCTGACACCTCTCCTCCCTGCTCTACCCTCATCCCTCGTCAGACCCTGTCCCTCCGTACTCTCCGTAGACACGCATCCGTCCTCACTGCGTTACCCTCATCAGCGCCTGGTCAGACCACCCTCCTCCCATGCTCATATGCCCCCAATCAATCCCGTGAGACAAATCGCTACCCTCATCCAATGCTGTACTCATTCCTGGTCAGACACCCGTACGCATCCCTGCTCCACCTCATGTGAACCTCTACCCTGCTCTATCATCCCGGTCAAGACACCCTCCTCCCCTTGTCACCCACCTTCATAACACTCTCCCTGCATCTACCCTCGTGATGTGATGTCACATCACCTCACTCCCATGCTCTACCCTCATCCCTGGCAGACACCTCCTCCCTGCTCTACCCTCATCCCTGGTCAGACACCCGTCCTCCCTGCTCTACCCTCATCCCTGGTCAGACACCTCTACCCCTCCGTAGCACCCCTTCCCTGCCTAGCTCATCCCGTCACACTCCCCTGCACCCTCCTGTGAGACACCCTCCTCCCTGCTCCACCCTCAACCCTGGTCAGACACTCTTCACCCCACCCTGTCCCTCCCCTGCTCTACCCTCACCCCTGGTCAGACACCCTCCCCCCTGCTCTCCCTCATCCCTGGTACGACACCCTCCTCCCTGCTCTACTCTCATCCCTGGTCAGACACCTCCTCCTCCCTGCTCTACGCATCATCCCTGGGTCAGACACCCCTCCTCCCTCATCCCTGGTGAGACACCTCCTCCCTGCTCACCCTCATCCCTGGTCAGACACCTCCCTCCCTGTCTCCTACACCTCAACCCCTGGTCAGACACTCCCCCTGCTCTACCCTCAACCCTAGGTCAGACACCTCCCCCTGCTGCTACCCTCCTCTGGTTCAGACACCCTCTCGCTCCCTGCTCTACCCTCACTCGCGTGGTGAGAACCCTCTCCCCCTGCTCTTACCCTCATCCCTGGTCAAGCACCCGTCCTATCCTCTTCGCATCTGCTCCTGCTCTACGCCTCATCCCTGGTCGAGACACCTCTCCTCCCTGCTCTACCCTCTCCCTGGTCAGACACCCCGTCCTGTCGCGTCTGCATCTACCCTCATCGTCCTGGGTCAGACCCCCCTCCTGCCCGGACACGCGCTTGCTCTACTATATCCCTGGTCGACATCCCTTTCCTGCTAATCTTCCTGGGCAAAATCCCTTAGACACCCTCCTATAAAATCTAAAAAAGCAGAAAAGTCCTAGCCCTATACGTTATTGTGCGGCAGCTTCGTCAGAGCCCATATCTGCTCCTGCTCTCTACCATTTGCTCACCTCCTTACTGGGTCAGACACCCTTCATCCCTGCTCTACCCTCATCCTCCCTGCGTCAGATCACCCGCCTCCCTGCTCTCCTCATCCCTGGTCAGACACCCTCCTCCCTGCTCTACCCCCATCCCTGGTCAGACACCTCCTCCCTGCTCCACCCTCACCCTGGTCAGACAACTCCTCCCTGCTCTACCCTCACCCTGGTCAAGACACCCCTCCCCCTGCTCTACCCTCACCCCTGGTCAGACACCCGTCCTCCCTCTCCACCCTCATCCCTGGTCAGACATCTCCTCCCTGCTCTACACCCTCACTCCCTGGTCAGACACACCCGTACACCCCCCCCTGCTCTACCCTCACCCTGGTCAGACACCCCTCCCCCCTGCTCTACCCTCACCCCTGGTCAGACACCCCTCCCCCCTGCTACCCTCACCCTCGTACACTCCTCCCTGCTATCCGTCAGACACCTCCTCCTCTGGTGCTTCCTCATCCCTGGTCAAGACTCATTCGCCTTCTATCCTCATCCTTCCTGCGCTCGCCCTCGTCTCCAACACTAACTGCCTACCCCCTGTGACACCTTCCTCCCTGCATCTGCCTATCCCTATCAGACACATTCCCTGCCCTCCCATCCGCCTGATCTGAGCCCACTCACCCTCCCTCACCCTGTAGACACCTCTCCTCACTGCGTCTACCCTCATCCCCTGGTCAGACACCCTCCTCCCTGCTCTACCTCACCACCTGCTGTGTCAGACCCTCGTCCCTCCTCGCCTCTACCCTCATCCCTGTCAGGACACCCTCCCTCCCTGCTCTACCACTCATCCACCATTGCAGCGGTCAGACACCCCTCCCTCCCTGCTCTACCCTCATCCCTGGTCAGCACCCTCCCTCACCCTGGGACATTCCTCCCTGCTCCACCCTCAACCCTGGTCAGACAACTCCTCCCTGCTCTACCCTCACCCCTGGTACACCCCGTTACCTCACTGTACACCTCCCCCCTGCTCTACCCTCACCCCTGGTCAGACACCCGTCCTCCCTGCTCTACCTCATCCCTGGTCAGGACCCCGTTCCTCATCCTGCTGCACTCTCCTCCCTGCTCCACCCTCACCCCTGGTCAGACACCCTCCTCCCTCCACCCTCATCCCTGGTAGACACCCTCCTCCCTGCTCCACCCTCATCCCTGGTCAGACACCCTCCTCCCTGCTCTACCCTCATCCCGGTCAGACACCTCCCTTCCTCTCCCTCATCCCTGGTCAGACACCCCTCCTCCCTGCTCTCCCTCATCCTGGTCAGACACTCTCCTCCCTGCTCTACCCTCATCCCTGGTCAGACACCTCTCCTCCCTGCTCTACCCTCATCCCTGGTCAGACACCTCTCCTCCCTGCTCCTACCCTCATCCCTGGTCAGACACCTCCTCCCTGCCTCTACCCTGCATCCCGCTTCGCTGGTTCTAGAGCGACCTCTCCTCCCTGTCTCTCTCTTACCCTCTCCCTGGTGAGACACCTCTCCTCCCTGCTCTACCCTCATCCCTGGTCAGACACCTCCTCCCTGCTCCACCCTCATCCCTGGTCAGACACCCGTCCTCCCTGCTCTACCCTCATCCCTGGTCAGACATCTCCTCCCTGCTCTACCCTCATCCCTGGTCAGACACCTCTCCTCCCTGCTCTACCCTCATCCCTGGTCAGACACCCCTCCTCCCTGCTCCACCCTCATCCCTGGTCAGACAACCCTCCTCCTCAGTCCCTGTCACTTCCTTTCTCATGCTGAACTTTCAAATGGACTACCATTCCAACTCATTGTGCCACTGGTTTTTCTCCTTTATTTTAAAAATATGGTCCTAAGGGACTGGAGAGATAACTCAGTGGTTGGGAGCACTGTTCTTGAGTAGAAATTTCAGCAGAATGAGTCAGCAGGGATAACTGGAAACACTCAGCTGTATTACTTCAGAAGCATTGGGAATTTGAATGTCATCCCTTGCCTCATATGAGAATTCTGAGTTTTCCTCTGGGAAGTTTCTCTGTGTTTGAAATTATTGTTGTGTTTGAATCACCACAGAGTTTCAAGTCAGGCCAGCTTTAGAAACAGAAGTTTCTAACATGGGACACCCTGTCCTAGTCCCACCTTGCCCCTTCACCATTTAATCACTTTTCTGTTACTGGCATAGTTTGATTTCTTTTATTCTCCAACATAACTTTAAAGTCAGAGTACTACACATTATTTAATATTGGATATAATAATTTGCAGAGTTTGTGGCTTCATCATTAAAGAAGCTCTGGGTGGTTCTTTGATTCAGAAAAACAGGGTCTATTGTTAAAGCATTAGCTTTTCCTCCCTGGAAATGCCATTGGGGCACAGAACATGTTCTCTGTGAGGTTGATGTGGCTTTTATTCAGAACATGTTCTCCATGAGGTTGATGTGGCTTTTAGTCTACACTGTCTTTACTTTTCCATGCTGGCCTAGTTTTTTAGCCAGAGGAGATATTCTCCGAGACAGGGTAATAGAGTTCTCCTGGTACCAGAAAGCAAAAGACCCCAGGCCAGCTCCCCATTAGGAGCTGGTGATGTGCTGGGCCCCACCAAGCTTGTCTCGGCCCTGTCCTGATCCTCCTCCTCGGGGAAGGCCATGGCTGCGCTGCACCCCTCTGTTGGCCACCTGTCCCTGAGCAGCCGTTCCCCATTTACTTCCTCATTTTCTTCCTGTTGTACGCCGTCTTCCTCAAGCCAGTGTCATCGTTTAGCTCTCGGTAGTTAGCCTCGGAGCTCCACCCTCCAACTACCGTGAGACTCCTACAGGAGGTGCCTGTACGCGTGCTGTTCCCAGAATGCCTCACACTGCACAGTGGACACTCGGTGAGTTCTCAGTGACTGATTGATGAGTGTGGTGGACTGCCTTCATCTTCTTTGGAAGTTTTGAGATTGACAGTGCTAAGGGTTTTTTCCAGAACAACCCCGTGCCTTTGCACATCTGATCCAAACACAATAATAGCTATGTTTTCTTAGTTGCAGGATTCTATTTCCATACGGTCTTGCACCACCTCCCTGACTCTTAAAAATCTTTCCACCCCCTTTTCCATAAAGGCCCCTGAGCTCCAGGTGAGTGAAGCTGAGTACAGGTCACCTGTCTGTGGACCCACACTCTGTAGATTCCCAAGCTCCAGGGTTTGGCCATTCATGACCTTTTGAGTTCCTGACCTCCTGTTGCATGAGGGAGCTTCCTAAATGAGAGTTAAGAGGTTAATTGGTGTCCTCTGGGCCTCCTGTTCTATGTTGTATGAGCCTTGGGTGTAGAGATTGCATTGTAAATGTGTCACTTAGGCTTGAGCAGTTCTCAGAGAATGTCTGTGTATGTCCAGTTGTGGGACTCTGTGCTGCTCTTCATCTGGTGCAAAAGAAGCTTCTTTATTGAGTGCTGTCTGGGACATTTGTCTGTAAATATATGGATACCTATTTTGCAGTTAGTAAGATGTTACCTTAGCCTAGGGATGTGTCAACCTTGGGGATTTCTCTAGGATCTTTGACCTCTCTAGCCATGTATATTTGGCTATGTTTACAGTACCACACCTGAGTTTCCTCCCACTGAGTGGGCTTTAAGTCCAATTAGTTAGCCCCTGATTGTCCCCAAGATAAAAGTGCCACTAATGCACTGCTGTCATATGCTGTGTGGGGCATTGAAGTGGATATGTGGTTTTGGAGCTGGAGTCGGACCAGTGATTGCTGTTTTCCCTTAGCAGCCTGAGTCGTGCTCTCCAAAGCTGTGAGGCTGGCAGCCAGGGGAGGGGCCCGCCAGGGGAGGGGGCCGCCAGGGGAGGGGGCCTTCAGGGGAGGTGGCCTCCAGAGGAGGTGGCCACCAGGGGAGGTGGCCTTCAGGGGAGGTGGCCGCCAGGGGAGGTGGCCTTCAGGGTTCTCCCCTTCAGCTTCTGGGAGGCAGTCAAGGGCTGTGGCGATAGCCAATGTAATTCTGGGAGTCTTTTGGACTACCCTGGCCAAGGACTCAAAAGAAGGTTTGTCCTGTCTGGCAGTTTTTTGTTTATATAGCCTTCAGCCTTGCACATGGACTCATGTAGAGATACTGTATGGGTAATGTGTCGATAGATTGTTAGACTAACATGATTCTCTCGGGTTTTTTACCCTAGCCAGGCATTATGCATCTCTCCTCTCTCCCTCCCTGTGTAGCCCTCCTTCTGGGTCATCTCCATCTAGAGTAGCCTCATTTCCCCATATCTGGGTCGTCTCCATCTAGAGTAGCCTCATCTCCCCATATCTGGGTCGTCTCCATCTAGAGTAGCCTCATCTCCCCGTATCTGGGTCGTCTCCATCTAGAGTAGCCTCCTTTCCCCATATCTGGGTCGTCTCCATCTAGAGTAGCCTCCTTTCCCCATATCTGGGTCGTCTCCATCTAGAGTAGCCACATTTCCCGTTTCTCCCCTGTCTCCTTTGGCCCCACTTCCCTTGAGCTCCATCAATCCCTTTACACCCCAGTTTCCCTCTATGGCCCTTCCTTTCCCCTCGCATTTAGATACCCTGATTGTATCCGTTTTTCCCTTAGTAACACACCTGCCTGTCTCCTACTAGTCTTAGGTCTCAGGATTCCTCTTTCCCTTTACTTCCTAGCTCCTTTTCATCTGCCTCATTCCTGCAGTTATATCTGGATATATACTTACATATAAGGATTTGGTGCAAGGATCTACTTCACTTAGCATAACAGCTTCTAGTTCCATCCATTTACCTGCAAATTTCATGATACTGTCTGTCTTTACCTCTGAGTAGAACTCCATTGTGGAAATGTACCACATTTTCATTACCCACTGTCAGCTGAGAGACACTTAAGTTGCGTCCATCTTTTCATTATTGTGAAAAGAGCAGCAACAAACACGGGTGGGCACGTCCATGAAGCTGCTTCTAAATGACTGTGCTCAGCCTTCTGCAATGTCCGAACAATCACAGCTCCGCCTGGGCCTGTTTCCGTTGTCACTTCACACGGAAGGGAGACTTGGGAGAAAAAGTCTCGGCAGTCTTCATGTGAACATTTGAAATGGCACACTGTCATCTTAGTGCAAGAATATGCTTATAGTACAGGAAGCAACTGGCTCAGACCTGCTTTCATCAGAGACAGAAGTGAAAGACAGGGTTCCTGGCCACTTGCAATACAGTGACTCGATTAACTGCTCTGTGACCGGGGCTGGGATGGGCCGTCTGGACATCAGAACCTGAGCTGTCATCTTCTTTTCACTTAAAATCTCAGAACACTCGGTCAAGGAGGCCAAGAGTAATGTAAAAATGATTTCATTCCTAATAACTCTTAAGAGTAAAAAAACAGCTTGCTATATCATTCTGTTGTCACTCTTTGTGTTTTAAGGTCTGGGTAAAAGAAGATCCATAGCTTCACCATCAAAGTATGGGATAAATTGCTGCTCAAGTTGACCTTTTATTCTGTCTCTCCATCTACTGAGCAGTTGCTTCACTGCTTCCTCAAAGTATTATAGAGAGGTGTGAGTCTAGTATAGTCTCCAACCTCAAAAGATTTATAGTCTATCTCAGGTGATAAAATACACACACAGGAAGTAGTTGAGAGTCGTGAAGGTGACACAGGACAGAACAGAAACACTGCACAGTGCTTAAGTGCTCTGCTTCTGGAGCTGGTCTCCTTCCACCCAAATTCCCCTTCTATCTTTTACACCTATCAGTCTCTGTGTTGTTTTCTCAACTGTAAAACAGAACTGTTATTTGCACATATACATCACATTAAAACACTCGATACACTTAGCAAGGACCCAGTATCTCTTAGCGATTGGAGGAGTTAAACTGTTACTTCTGACAGTGACTCTCAGTGTATTGGAGATCAAGGAAAACTAGACTCATCCCAAAGGACTTCAGGAAGGAGGCAGGACTTGAGCTGAGTAGGCCGTAGCTCAGTAGAAGGAAAGATGGCATTTCAGACAGGCCAATACAAAAGAAGCAAGTGTGATCATGCCAGGTGCAGAGTAGAGATTACAGGAAAGGAAAGCAAACCAAACCAGATTAACTGTATGTTTGCTATAGAAAGAACTAAAGTTGAATAGATACATGGCTCCTTGGAAACCAGGTGGCAGATTTTGATTCAGTTCAGTAGGGACTCTCCCATATGGCTGAAGAGGATGGCACAGGAAGTTGCAGTTTAAAAGGAATAATTGGAAGAGCAGTGAACTGAAAACAAGGTACTGTGGCAGGAGCATTTAACAGAAGCGCTGACTCAAATCAGATTGTGGAGCTGAGCTTAGACAGGAAAGGATGAATTTGAGAGACATGTCAAAGAGAAACAAGAATCAAGGATTAAGAGCAAGATGATAGATTAGATCTTTCTTCAAAGAAAAAGGTCCTAGCTAATTCCTGCCTGGCAAAATAGTGATCAGACCTCTAGAAAGTAAATAGTAAAAGGAGAGGGGGCTATTCTGTTCAAATCCTAGAATATCCAGGCAAAAATTAACTTTATAACTCAGCCTTTTAGTGAAAATTTCCACCTAGTACAGGAATCTCTTTTATAATCTTACAACTAGTGAAATGATTTAATGAAAAAATAAATGTGCAAATAAATTGCCATATTTGAGGTAAAGACAAGATACCCTAAAGGCCTTGTCCTTTAGATTTTTGGAAATAAGGAGCCAAGAATGTTCTGAATGTGTTGGACTATTTACCTGCCACAGAGATGGCAGATGAGGTTAGTCATGAGAGAAGGTGTATTCCCAAGGGGGAAAATGAAGAGAGAAGAGTCTGAAACACTAGCAGGAGTGTAAAATGGAGACAGAAGAGACAAAGACAGGAAGAACATCAGGAAAAAATAAACTCAGAAGGAATGTGTGCATTCTGTAGGGCGTTGGCGTCTGCCAGGTCTCCTCCTCTGATTGCTGGCATTATTCAGGTGTGAGCTGAAGTAGTGCCCAAGTGTTAAGAACCCGCAGCTGGACAAGCACAATGATGGAAGTGGTGCTGGAGGCATTTGCTGTTCAGTTGCTGATTGCTTGTAGACAGCTCTGGGCCTTCAAGGGTCAGGACAGCTTTTCAGGAGTTTTGAAAAATCAAAATGCTTTCCACATTCTGTCTCGTCACCAGTTGTCAAGTAACAATGCTGTGTCTTCCCTGTTTTTCAAAGATAAGGAGAATAAGATAAGTTATCGTCATCGCACATCCACTCACAGGCTCTAGTGGCTTCCCAGTACACTTGGTAGAACCCAGAACCCTCAGGGTGATTTCCAGAGCCCTGATTTCCAGAGCCGACTCTCATGTTATTCTTTGTGGGGATTTTTTTGTTATTTTGTTATTCTTTGCAGCACTTGGTGGTTTATGTGTACAGTAACCATTAATGTATTTTCATCTCCTACCCAAACTGAGCAGAGGATTCCATGTGAGCAGAGGTTGTGTTTACTGCTGAATGGAGTGCAGTAGTGGGCCTGTGGAAAACTCCAGAAGGATTATGGTAGGAGGGAGAGAGCAAGCCAGCCTAGCAATAGTGGGATACTGTTGTTGTTGTTGTTGTTATTGTTGTTGTTGTTGTAGTTCTTGTGAACGAACTTTGATAATCAAATAAACCAACCACTATCTCATTTCTCTGACTTAAAGCGTGGGTGATTAACCCTGCTTCAGATGAGAAAGGTCATCTCAAGGGGCCCTTGAGCTTGAAATGATTGCTGTCCACTTTCTCTTCTAGTGACTACCCCCAGGTCTGCCGCCTTGTCTTTCTGGTAAGAAGACCACTGTCCCTCCCAGCTTCAGCTCCCATGAACTGGCCTCACAGTCCTCTCAAAGCAGAGTCTGGGACTCCCTATATCTCAGACAGATTCATTCAGACCCACAGAGGATCTGAGTCCACTGCATTTGGGTAAAAATGCAGGTTTTCAGGGTGCTGTTAAGTTCCATTTGTGTGTGGTAGATGCTTTTCCATCGTAGTTGGCAGTTGTTAGGTCCTGAAAACGGCATCCAGATGGTGACAGAGGGTGGCACTGGTGTTGCCACCAAGTGTAAGGAGAGGACTCAGTGGAGTGCAAGGGACTGATATAAATTACCTGTAAGAAACCACGGCTATTCAGCATGAATGGGAAGGCTGGCAGGCTGATCCACTGTTCAGCTTCTCTTCATCTGGTCAGTACCATCATCAGGAGTTTTCTGTGCACCAGGCACACCAGGCACACCAGGCCCTGAGTTGGAGACATGGCCATCTAGAAGACACACTCCACCCTCAGGGACATCTCATTGGTCAGGAGACACACTCCAACAACTCATGTGCTCTTCACACTTTAAGCACAGCTCCAAAGAACAGGTTGCTGTGACAACATGAAGCTAGGAAACCTGTCCCAGTGTTACTGATCAGGTCTAGATTCCCTGAGGAAGTAACACTTAGGCCAAGAGAAGAAGGAGGGGCAAGAGTTAGCCAGGGGGTGGCAGTGGATGGGGATTGTTTCTGTCTGGTCCTTTCCTCCTTCCAGGTGTCAAAACTTTCTCACTTCACCCAAGAGCTGACTGGAGCCCTGCAGGCTCCCCTATAGGATCGTCCAGGGAGTGTTATTAGATGTTAGACTCAAAGGCTTGGGTTTTGCATTGTGTATCCTGCATGGCCATAGGCAAAGACCTGCCAAAAGTGGCTGCTTAACACCATCGTTTTCCAAAGCTGTACTTTGGAGCCAAAAATTTTGTACCCCATGGAGGCAGAAACCCAAGACAAGAGGAACCAGAGTAGAAGAGATTAGTTCTTCTCAGTGAAAACCTGCTAATCACTAATAGCTTGTCACTGCCTGAATTTAACCTTTTATCTTCCTAGAAAGGAAAATATTAGTTACCTTTAGAGAACCTTCTATCAAAAGTTAACTACTAAGAAGTTGAACAAAGGTACTATTTTTTTGCCACTCCAAATACATTATAAATCCCTATTGGTTGGTATAAAAATACCCCATGTCCTAGAAAGAAATAATGCAAAATAAATATATTTATGTAAGCTTTTGTCAAAGATCCATTAGATTATACAGCCTTTATTCTTTTTGTGGAAGTTTACATATTATTATCTTTATTGTAGTTTATGACATGAAAAGACAATAAAGCAGGCTACTCTAACTGGCTGATATATTCACTCTTTAAAAACCTGAAATCGCTTTCTAAACTCTCTTGGAAAATCCCAAATGAAGCCATATGTGGTAGTGCACACCTGTAATTCCACCACTTTGGGGAGTGCAGGAATGAGGATTAGGAGTTCCAGATCATCCCCAACTGCATAAGACTGCCTCAGGGGAGGGAGAAGGGGGAGGGAAGGAGAAAAGGAGAGAGAAAGGGAGAAAGAAGACCAAGATTACTCGGGTTTTGCATAAGTTACTTTCAGGACCCCATACACCTTCACCAATGTTGCATGAGTCCAAGAAGGACAGGAAAGTTCTGTTGTGTATTAGAGATGGTCAGAGATCTCTAAGCCGTTTGGCTTAGAGATAGTTTAAATAAGGATGAATTTAGTATATCTTTAATTCTTTGAAATAAGAGAACTCCAAGCCGAGCATGGTGGTACACACCTTTAACCCCAGCACTCAGGAGGCAGAGGCAGGCGATGTCTGTGAGTTCAAGGCCAGCCTGATCTATATAGCAAGTTCCAGGACAGCTGGGGCTACTGGAGACCCTATTTCAAAAAGACCAGAAAAAAAAAAAAAAGAGAGCACTCCAGATGAGGTTTGATTAGGGCAGTCTAGTTGTGACACTGAGGGAGACCTGTGATGCTGATCCCAGTGACTCAGAGTCTAAAGCCACTTGAACAGAATGTTCAAGGACAGGAAGTATGTGAAGAATGTTTTGAAAAAAAACTTTACAAAGAAATTACTGCTCAGAAGATCCTAGATCTTATGAGCAATCATTAGCACTTAAAGCAAGATCCAGATAAATATGCTTGAGAAAGCCAATTACAATAGCAAAGTGCATAAAAACAGAAGACTATCGAATAACTTCTCTGCTCTGATGTTAATGTAATGCCACACAGTGATACAGTTGGATTTTTAAATTTGATCTCACACTGGTATAGAAGAGATGAAAAAGAAAATCATATTGCTGGAAAATGCCAGAGCAGATTTGCCAAAGTTGTTGTCATGTACTTTATTTTATTTAAGACAAAAATGTAATTGCTGTAATTTATTAATATGTCTGGATAATTTAAAGATTTTAATAACTTGCCACCTGTGCGCAGAATGGCTCTTCATAGAGAATACTAAGGGAACTTCTGATTCTTGTCAGCCTTTGTATGTCTGCTTTTTAGGGGTTCTAAGCTAGGAATTTGAAGTATAGCCTTTTGAAGGGAGAATTAAAATTAAATTGTTTTCCTTAAAGGCACAGAACCAGGCCCAAACCAAACATCATTTAGCCCCTAGCAATTCCTGTCTCGCCTCCTTCCTGTCCTCCTCTCCCATTGCTCCTCTGAAGATGGCTTCAAGTGCTTTCCTTCCCTTCTGGCCCAGCACAGCCTCTCTTCCACGTGAATAACCAGGCCTTCATTCTGCAGGTGCAAAGTTCCCCATTAAGTGGACAGCCCCCGAAGCAGCCCTGTACGGAAGGTTCACAATCAAGTCTGATGTGTGGTCTTTTGGCATCTTACTCACAGAGCTGGTCACCAAAGGAAGAGTGCCATACCCAGGTAAGAGCAGGCCTCTGGCAAATGGGCCTGGAGAATTCTCTTTTGACCTCTTTTACTGAAATCTCGCCCAGTTGCCTTTCTGGGCGCACCTTCTGCTGAGCGAGAGTATGAAAAACATGAACAGGTTAGACACAGGAATTCATAACCAAGAGTCACCGTGACCTGTGTGCTGAGATTCATGTGCCGAGTACCCACATAAACTGCGCAGTCCCCCCAGTTCATGGACTCTCCTGTCTCAGGAGCATGTCGTGGCTCCCAGAGCAGAAATGTCACTGGCAGAGCTTGTGCCCAAATGGAATTGCAGACATGTCTGGGAAAGAGAAGAACAGCCCGCACTGCTTTTTGAGCACACTGTAGCACTGAGCCACAGAGCAGACCTGCAGGAAGACGCCAGGACCTGCAGCTCCACAGGCCCCGCTCCAGATGGCCACAGCAGAGGCACATGAAAGGCAATTGACATGCCTTTCTCTGTCTTGCTGAACAGCCAAAATACACTACACAAAATCAAGTGTAATGTAAAGGAACTGGAGACTCTATAGCCTGCAGTCGCTTTGGATTATCAGATGCATGCTCTCCAAAGAAACCACGGCTTGAGGTTATCCGTGCTTAGATTCATTAATTTAGACAGACGGAGACATAAAGGACACTGGGGCCATTTCACCTCCACGCTTTACTGGTTATAGTGCAGGGACGATCTGCTTTTTGAAATGTTAAGGACATATTTTTTAGTTACTGCTGAGCAAAGAAAGAGCGCCTTCCCCCTCCCCTCATTCCCTGTCTAAAAAGAGAGCTTTTTTAAAAAAGCCCACAGTGATAGAAACGATACTGGAGATTAATGAGGAATGTAGGTCTCTTGCAAATCCTGGGCTTGTAATCATATCTTTGCAGTCAGAGGAGCCAGCAAGAGCCGATTAATTTGTAATCCCTTTGTTCATTTTGTCTGATTGTTTCTGGTCATCGTGAGAGAACAGAGAAGCACTCATAAAGAGGATCTCTTTCTGGGCTGGTACAGCCTTGAGACCTCTAGAAAAGCGAGTTTGGCACTGATGCAAAATTAACAAAATCCCAGTCTCTGAAGTGCCAGCATGGCGTTTGGAGGTGTGGGCATAAGTCAGTTTTATCGATGCTGCCTTGGCTGCTGCTCCAGGCATGCTCAAGTGGGCAGACACTCTGGGAACAGCCAGCCAGCCAGCAGAGGAGAAAGGGCGGGGGGGGGAGGGGGGCAGCATGGGCGCTCAGAACTGCCTCTCCAGATTTCAAAGACGAGAAGGCACTCTCATTATTATTGTTGTCTGCATTTCAAACTAATTTCTTCCTGATCCCCCAGGTTGATAGTCACCTGGTGTGTTCAATGCAATCACAGGAAAAGGTTAATGTCGTTTTGTGCTTCTGTGAAGCCTTTCCTTTAGTAATACAAAGCTACTTTTTATTTCTCAGGTCACACACAGAAGCCAAGACAAAGGGGTGGATGTGGGGGCCTCAGAGAGGGAGGCAGGTGTGTTCCAGAGACAGGGGCTTTTGTCAAGTTGGGCTTTAGCACAAAGAAATAGCCTACGTGTTCGACTTCGACTCATCCATTCACTCAGCAGCATTAACTATGCTTGCATTTGGTCCCTTGGGAAATAGGCCAAGTAAGCCATTCATGCTCCCAGGTGACACACTGATGAGTACCCACCGCAGAGCAGGTTCTAGGTGCTGGAGGGAGAGCAGTGAGCAAGAAATAAATGGAGCCCCGTATTCATGGAGCTTACATTCAGACATGTTCAGAAAATGTGTCCGGTCCAGAAACCAATCAACGTCATTTGTGCCAAACTAACTGTGGGTAGATCACAGGGCAGGAACACCTGCTTTACACCCCTACATACAGCAGGTTTGAGGCCAGGCCTTCATCGAAAGTGCTATGAGAAGGGCAAGGAGTTAGAAGTAGGAGCCGAGTCCAGTATATTTATGCCCTTAAGCAAATCTTAATATGCCACGCACTTCCATGACTGTACCTGTTCCATAGAGGCTGTAAGGGAAGGATAACTTTGTGGTGAAGCAAGTAAACCCAGACTTTGGAAAGCAAGCATAGTGTCCTTTTGTTGAGGGAGCTGGAGACCCTAATGGCACACAGAAAAGCAACAGAGCCTCGCCCGACACAGCTAATTCAAGGAGCTGCAGGGACAGTTCTCAGAAGAGAATGTATATGGTGAAATGTCTGGAGACGCTCCTGGAACAGGAGAAGAGCCAGTGGTGAGGTGCCATTGTGTTACCCTGGGGAGATGTTGGAACCTGATTGGTTGCATTGATGGCCTAGGCAGCTGTGTCAGGGAGGGTGTGTTGTGAGTCGCTTACACCACAAACAGCCACAGAAAGTTGTTCCCAGGCCCATTCTTCTAGCCGTCGGTACTTCTTGGTTTTATTTTTTAACTTGGCTATAATCATATTTAATTGGACTTCTGAATGTGACAGAAAACTCTTCTTGAGGGAGAAGCTTCTACAGAGGATTGCAATTATAGGATTATTATCTTAATGAAGGATCACAGTTCCAAGGCACAAATAGTTTCATTAAGCTTCATCCAGATGTCCCCGTGGCTGTTGGTGTGGCCAAACCAGTCAGTGTATTCTGAGGGGTTACCTCTCTTCAACTCTACTGAATTGCATCTTGGCCCCTGTTGGCGCAACTCTAACATAGATTCCAAGTCTCTAGCAGAGATTTGCATTCTATACTTTTTTAATATTTATTTATTTATATGTATATGAGTGTATTGCCTTCATGCTTGTAAACATACCCATGTCATGCAATGTCCGAAAAGGGCAGAAGAGGGCATTGGATCCCCTGGTACTAGAGTTATAGATGGTTGTTAGCTGCCATGTGGGTGCTGGGATTCAGACCCAGGTCCTCTGCAAGAGTAGCCAGTGCTCTTAACTGCTGAGCCATCTCTCCAGTCCCTTTCTTTAAAAATAATTTATTATTTTTGCTGGGTGTGGTGGTGCACGCCTGTAATCCCAGCACTCAAGAGGCAGAAGCAGGTGGATTTCTATGAGTTCAAGGCCAGACTGGTCTACCTAGTGAGTTCCAGGACAGCCGGGGCTACAGGGAGACCCTGTCTCAAAAAAAAAAAAAAATTATTATTTTTATTTTATGTGTATATGTGTTTTGCCTGCATGTATGTGGATGCACCCATATCATGCAATGCCCACAGAGGTTAGAAGAAGACATTAGAACTCCTGAAACTGGAGTTATAGATGGTTGTTAGCCATCACATGAGTGCTGGGACTCAAACTCAGGTCCTCTGCCAGAGCAGCCAGCACTCTTAACCACTGAGCCATCTCTCATTCTGCAGTTTGACACACCAATTTCTCAATTGGTATTTTCAGGTCATTCCTTTCTCAAGAATGGTGGGTGATGGTAAGTTTTTGAGACATGATAGATAGATGATAGATAGATAGATAGATAGATAGATAGATAGATAGATAGATAGATAGATAGATAGATAATGTATATGTATATATGTCTGAGAATGGTCCTTTTTTACCATGTCATATAGGACAGTCCATCCAGAAGTGAGAATCAGAAAAGGAAGTCAGAACAGAATGTGTGGGCTGTGAGCAATGAGGGCACATGACTAGCAGCAAGTCTAACGTTGCATGCATGGGTTAGGAAGTTAGGACAGGCTATGAAAGGATTGGATGACAAAGGGGGGAAGAATACCTTGAAACTCAACAAGAACCTTGGAAGCAAAGAAGGAAGGTGGAAATGTGCTGAG
Source organism: Rhizomys pruinosus (assembly GCA_009823505.1). Lineage (NCBI taxonomy): Eukaryota > Metazoa > Chordata > Mammalia > Rodentia > Spalacidae > Rhizomys > Rhizomys pruinosus. The sequence goes on from VZQC01005525.1 coordinate 565,192, forward strand.
ATTAGCAGGGAGGTCACAAGGTGAGGGAAGGGCAGCTTCCAAGATGTCTAACAAAAGTGAATGCCCCTGAACAACCCCATTTTATCCCACACTGCTGCAGCCTGACCAGGATGCAGTCTCAGCATTGCAGTCCAGCCTGCTTTAAGGCACTCTTCACATTAAGAGTAGAACTGATTTTATACTGATGGATTGTTATATATGAGATATAGTAACATTGAAGTAAAAGCTGTATCCCAGGGGTGATGCATAAAATCAGATCTATGTATTTTAGCCTGTCATTTCCCCTCCAGAACCATTCTAAAATCCTCTTCCTCTCTGCCTTTACTATCACTGGGCATATCAAGCTGTTACCACTGAGTAGTGACCTCTTAATAGAACTTCCTGCCTCTGGTCTATCCCTGCCTCCCCTTCCACCACCATTTTGTCATTGTCCTCAGCAAAAATGTTATCCTGGAAAACAGAGATCAGTTATCGCACTCTGGCCCTAGTTAAAGATGCTTGGGGCTTCCCTTCGCTCTCCAGGTAACTCCTGAAGGCTGTTCCCGTGTAGTGTTTCATCAGCCTTTTCCTTCATTCAGCCTACAAGTATTTATTAAATAGCTATTATATATTGAATGCTGTTCAGACCCCCAGAAATACAGCAATGAAACACTGTAAAAAGTCCTGTCCTCAGGAACTTTTTTCCTAAAGGAGACAAACAATACAGACAAATAAAAAATAGTTAATGATGGATGGGGAAGAGAAGAAAGGTGGTCAGAAGGTGGTATGGGAGTGTTAGCTGGGGTGTTGCCTTTGAGTGCAGCAACACTTGGATGAGGTAGGCGTTTGTGGGACCCTTGACATGGCAGGAGGCCCAAGTAGGTCACATAGGGTCTTCGGAGGTTGCTGTCGGCAATTCTGCTTTTACTCTTAGTGCATACGAAGTGAGCAGCACTGACGGAGAGAGTGACATGACGTGACTTGTGATGTCGCTCGCCATCCCCCTCCCTCTATATTCTACCCCGGACACAACAAGAAACCTCTTTAGTTGGTTTGTTAGGGAAAGGTTTTTACTGTGCAGTTCAGGCTTGCCTTGAACCTGCAATCCTCCTGCCCCAGCCTCCCAAGTGCTGGGATTCCAGGTTTTCACCATCATGTTCGGCTTAAGAGACCACTGTCACACAGAAAATCTCTTCTACCTAGATACCTTCAAAGCCCGTCCCAACATCAACTCCTTTGTGATGTTCTCCTCATATCCACAGCAAGTTTTTTCCTCTCTGTTAGCATCCAGGGCATGGGGCACATTTCTGTTAAACCATCTCTTTGTCTGCACTTCCCAATAGTTTTCCCTCATTAAGGGGAATGGGAGCTCTTTTCTTACTCCTGCAGTTCCCAGGACAGTGTCTTCCCGCAGGAGACTTTGTATAGGAAAATGAAGAAATGAATGAATAAGACAAAGTAGGAGGAAACTCACAGGTTCTCGAAGCAAAATATTTTAAATTTGGCCCAAAGCCTGCAAACCCTTATTCAGTTACCTTCACACATGACTGGCACAATATATATTTTTCAAGCTATGAAATAGCATCTGGCCCCAAAGTTGTCGTGGGAAGTTGACCTTGTATTCAGACACCGTATTCCAGTACCCTGATTGCCAGAATGTCCTAGCCACACTGTGCTGTGGCCCTTAGCTGAACACCTGCTTTCTGTGCTGCCAGGATCTGTAGCAGGAATGCTCTCTTAAGGAAATCCATTTATTCACACTTTTGAAGCCCCTTCACATCTTTCAGCAAGTGACAGCTCCTTGACTTTCTTGAGCATATCTAGTAATTAACTACTTGAAGGAATAAGGGGAGTTAGTGAAACCTGTGCCTCCCTTAAAGAGCAGAGATCCTGCCCTGCTCCTCCTGTCCCCGAGCCCTCAACCACAGATGGAGATTCCAGGATTCAGGCTGCAGACAGGAGCAGCTCTTCCATACATAGGAAAGTTGGGGCTTTCCAGGCAGAACAAGAATGGGAAGCAGGCTGAAAACTGTAAACTCAGCAGAGAGTTCAAGGTCCTCTGCCTGACCCTGGCCCTGTCTGATTGCTGTCACCTCCCCACAGGGTTTCTCTTGGCCAATGTGGCTGGTTAGAGGAGAAGAAAGGATAGCAGGATGTGTATGAAGCCAGAGGGCAGCTGGGAGGGACTACCCACTTCCAGCCCCATATTCCAAGCCCAGCATGCTGCTGTCCATTCTCAGCTGTATGGGGGGGGGGGGCTTCCAGATGGGCACCCTCTTCCTCTTTTTGACACTTCTCTTTTCCTAGGACAAAGGAGTTCTAACCTTTGTGTGTTATAGTACCTACAGTCATTATTTCTGAGTTTATTAATACAGTGGGCTTAATAAAAATAGCTGCCCCAGGGTGACTGGTAAGATGGGCTACAAGAAACAAAACTAGTAATTATTGCACTTCTCAAGATTTATTTTCATCTACACTCTCTGACCAGCATCCCTCTGCCCCCAACTTTTGCTCAGATCTTATACCAGAGCCTAACTCAAAGGCCCTGGTTGCTGCCCTATGATAAGGAGAGCACATGTGATAACAGGACCAACTGTGATAGTGCAGTGCAGGCTAGTGCTGAGCAAGCACCATTAACTCTGCTGTCCCTCCTCTCCGCATCCATGCAGCAGCACTCAACAGCCAGTACACAGATGGGGTTGTAGAAGGCATATGTGGAGAAGCAAGGGACCCTCAGACAGAAGGCCTTGTTCATATACAATATAGTACCATTTCCCTGAATAAAAAGCTCAGTTTGCAAAAGAAATTTGATGTCCGATACCTGAGTATCATTCCCGTTGTTACACCGTTTATTTACATGGCACAGACCCCAGATTCCCAGAGCCTTGGTATAGTTCATACGCAAACACAAATAGGGACCAGTTCAGCCCCTGACTGTACAGATAATGGCCCCTCCAAGGACCACATTGGGAAGTCGCACAAATGGAAAACCATAAAACACAAACACTCTTGTTCTGTAGATTTTTTTTAGCAGCAGCTGATAGCACAGTGAAAGTTGAGGTATTTTGTTGACAAATGAAGACATTAAGGCTGGGGAAAATCAGGGCCCTGCCAAGAGATGCAAAGGCTGCAGTCAAGAAGTGACATCTAGTTCAATGTTCTGCCAGTGAAAGCAGTTTGCATTCCTTCCTTCAAGAACCAAAAGGAAAAGAGGGGAGGGTCTACTGAGTTCATGTACAGCTCAGCTCAATAAAGAGGAATAAGGATGTTTACAAGAAAAGGAGAGGAAAATACCAAAAGGAGATAAGGGGAAAGGAAGATACACATGCATCTGAGAGTCCACGCGGGCAGCCGCGCAAAGTCAGGAATTAAAAGTAAGAGTTAGAAACTTGACCTGTTGTATTTGAGGAGGAAGCCAGAAAAATGATTCAGAAAGAAAACTACAGTCATAACGGCAGGAGTGAGTGCAGTCTACTTGGATGGAGAAGCTTGGCTCCAGCGTTCTGGACAGGAGGGCTGGAAATGCTATGCCATGACCATGTCTGAACACCTGAAAGAAGGAGTTGAAGGGAGACAACTGAACAGCAGGCTGCCGAGGTATTCTGTGGACTGAGGGCCACCTTGCTGGATCCTGTGAGAGCAACCATCCAGGATAACCCTCTCCAGGAAAAGAGCAGGGGAGGCTGTTCTCTCAGGCTGTAGGGGCAGAGAAGAGGGTTGTGACCAAGCTGAGTAGTGGACTCAGTGTCTGGCTGGCTGCCCAGCTCCGGCTGCTTCTGCCAGGAAGCTGGAAACAAGAATGATATCCAAACCCTTCATGAGTGTGGCACCTCCCATTGACAGAACCCCTGCTGGGCTGGGCTGTTTCCCCTGTGGAAAACTGATCTCCACAGCAGTCTCAGTGGGAAACCTGGAGGCCCAAGCCCGGTGTCAGCTCCCCTAAGATTACCACAAATGCCATGTTTCAAGGTCTCCGTCTCTTGTGTTTCTTTAGTGGACTTTTCTCACTAAAAATGGAAAAAGAAAGAGAAAATCATTCCTAGGTACACTCTTCCCTTCTCCACTTCCTTGTTAGAAGTCTGATAAACATTTCTGTATGACTGCACCCTCATGTCCCTCAAGGCTGCCTGTGGGCCTAGGATCCCTCACACTTCCTGTCTCTCAACTCTTAGGCACTAGGGAAGGCCAGTGTCTTAGGAAAAGTAGAGAAGAGGAGGAAATAGTTTTCTTCTTAATAAAAGTAGGAAACTATCTTTTCACAGATTAAGTAGGTACATCCTTAATATGAACAGGAAAACCCATTGTGCTGAAATTCTTGAAATAAATTTCAAGTTCTTATAGTAGAGAATACACTTTTTGTAAATATTAACATGGAGGCTGGAGAGATGGCTCAGCGGTTAAGACCACTTGCTGTTCTTGCAGAAGACCCAGGTTCGAATCCCAGCACCCACATGGTGGCTAAAAACCATCCCTAACTCCAGTTCCTCATCTGTCCTCCACTAGCATTGTACAACACGGCTGCACTTGCCTACATGCATGCAATACACCCATACACAAAAAATAAAGCAAAAAATAAATATTAACAGGATTCAGTTGAGCTACTGTTTATAAAATAAAAATTAGGCAAATTCTTGCTGAGTGGGAACATCTTGACTGTTGCCAAGGTTTGCTGAGGTGTCACGCAAGCTAGCACCTGTGGATGGGTTCTGGCCTCCGGCTGCTTGGACACGAGCTAGCCCCATTCCTCTTATTGTCAGCCCAGTGCAGCATCCAATATCCCATTCTTTCTGGCAAATCTGACACTGGTATTTTTCTATTTAGCCCAGCACATAGAATTGCTCATACACTCTCAGATCTGGAAAGAAGGTGCAAGAAGAGAAAGAAGAGTGGGCGGAGGGGGAGGTTTGCAGGCAGGAAAGGAGGTATCGAGCAAGTGGCATACACCAGAGCTGGCGGTGGGGTCCTGCCAGTCTGGCCAGGTGACACGTGGACTGGGTACAGCTCTGTTCCCCTGGCTAAAGCTGTCCAGGAAGGAGACCACCTCAACAGATGTCACAGGCTGGTTCAAGTTGTCACATCTGCTGTGTCCAGTCTTCAGAGGAGCACTGGAAAAATAGGCTTGACCCAAGTGGCCAATTAAACTTTCTATTGGCAGAGACTGAATTAAGAGTTTAAAGAAGGGAAATATTTCTATTTGAGGAGTTTGTTTTTTAATGAAATAAAACATTTACTGACACAAGCTCCACAGAATCATGGGAGAGTAACTGAGTTCTGTGGTGGGGTTCCAGGCACTTAGTACTAGATTAAAGCCATAAGAGTTTGGTGATTTGTAGCCCCTTCCACAGGCGCCTGTCATACCTCTGAGCTTTGGGCCTCTGCCTCTCTTTCCTCCAGTTCCTGGGACTCCTGGTGGGGCCTGGGACAAAGAGGATTTCTGCAGACTCAAGCTCAAGGCTCAGAAACACTGGGACTAGAGCTCTGCTAAACTGTACAGCAAAGCAGTTGCTTGAGAGAATGCCAGTCCAAGCATGCGACTGCGCCCTCTTCCTGACCTTGTAGAATGCCTGGGACATGGAGATGGCTGTCACTTGGGCTGGGCCAGAGCTTCCCAGACAAACCCCAGGCAGTAGATGTGCATTTGTAGACATTTTTTTAAAGTCAGTACATGCATCCTGTAATACTAGAGGCGAGTCTCAGGAAACAGTATACACAGGAAGTAAAAGTGGCCACTGACCTCACACCAGGGCAGGGTTCGTGGCCGGTTCAAACCTGTCTTGCTACCGAGTGAGTTGCAAAAACCTTGTGATTTCCTGGCCTTTCTAGAGTTTGAAATGGTGACTGAGGAAATGCTAGCCTTACTCTGTCTGGAGCACCTCAAGAAAGAGCTGCCTTTTACTCCCAGCAGCCCCAGATGCCTCCCCTCACCTCTAACTCTCCACCATAGATCCTGGGTCTTCAGCAGTTGGAGGAAGATTTGGGTTCATTAGCTGCAGGGAACACCCAAAGCAAAAGACTGTCCAGTACTCCTGTGCTGACCTCTCCCAAAGCAAGGGGCAGGCCTGGTCCAGTGAGGTTGATTACGCTGAAGGGCTACTTCATAGCTGAAAGAATTATAGACATTATAAGGACAGACAATAAGAAAACATCCTGCAAGGGTTTGAACAAACAGGTAACTGAACTAGCTCTCAGCCAGGAGGGCCCAGGATATGCCCATCTTCAAAAGTAACAGTACAGCAAAGAGCATTACCTGCCAGTCCAAAGTCTGAGTATTCCCCACCAAGTGCAACAGGGGCATTATCTGATCCAGAACTTCTGCCCAGCTGGGCAGGGTTCCAGCCAGCTGGTCACCTCCTCTCCCAGAATTAAAGGCGACTGCATGAGTATGTGTGTTCCACTGTTGGTGACAGATCTGAGATACAGGAAGAAATCTAATGCTTGAAATCAGATTCTGCTGCTGTAAACTAAAGAGTCAGAAGTTAGAGAAGATTCCAAATGATGGGCTCATGGCCAAGGAGTAGCTGAAACATGAAAGGTCCTGGGAGAGAAAAGGAAGAATATAATGACCGGGGGGGGGGGATCACGTATAGCCATGGTTGGGAAAGGGGGAAAGGGGTCAGGCCATTTGCCTCTCGGTGAGTGTGGCTTTTCCTGTGCTGTCCAGAAGCCCAGCAGGGCAGGCTGCAGTCACTCTCCTGTGATCTTCTGTTAGTGGTTCATAGCCTGATGCTTCAGCATTAGGCAGCGATTGCAGAGGGGCAGGAAGATCTCAAATGATAAATGGCCTGACTGACAAAGGCCCAGAGATACTCTTTCTCCTCCATCAAGAGGTCACCAGGCCAGATGGTGCCCAGCCCTGCTGACATGGTGGCAGACCTCAGACAGTGAGGCACCACAGTTTGCCCAGGCATGAGGAGAACTATGAAGATCACAAGTGGAGTTTACAGATGCTGTAAATAGGAAACCACTTGCTTTCATTCCGTGGGATATTTATGTGTGTGCTTTTTCTTATAGATAAATATTTTTTAAGATTTATTTTTAAAAGATACGTATGTTTGCGTGGGGGTATGTGCGTGTGAGGGAAGACCCCTGAAGAGATGTCAGATCCCCTAGAGCTGGAGTTACATTGGCTGTGAGCTTCCTGACATGGTTGCTGACCTAGGGTCCTCTGCACGAACAATACACTCTCTTAACCGTTGACCCACGTCTTCAGCCCCTGTCCATATATTTTTTACCTATTCAACTGAAATATAATTTACATACAATAAATTTTAATTTTCAAAATGCAGTCAGATCTGACAAATCGGAAATACATGGTGGAGAACTGGGGTCACAGACTACATACAGCCAGTGGGCCAAACCTGGCTTCCAACCTGGTTTTGTTTTAAACCTTTTTTAGGAGCTATGAAGAAGGGTGAGATTGCATGTAGCCCACACAGACAAAAATATTTGCTGTTCGCCCTTCACAGGAAAAGCATGGGCCCTACACACACCATTGCTCTCAGCTCCCACACAGTTCCCTCTGACCTTTCACCCGCATCCTTCCCTCCCTAGCAACCACTGATCCACTTTCTATCCTACAGTCTTTTGCCTTTCTAGAATTTTATATAAATGAAATTATGTGGCGTGTTGCCTCTTGTGCCTGGCTTCTTTCAGACATAATGCTTTTGAGATTCAGTCTGGGTTTTTGCATCTGTGAGCTCTGCATTCCTTTGTCACATTATTTCTGCACGGTATGCTGTCAGATTAAAGGCACAGTTCCTCTCCCAGGGAGGTGGGGGCCCTCCTTATGTTTTAACCATGTGTTCCAGTGGTGGTCGGACCCAGAGTCCAGGATCGCGCACTCTCAATGGTCCTTTCTTTGCAGGCATGAACAACCGGGAGGTGCTGGAGCAGGTGGAGCGCGGATACAGGATGCCCTGCCCACAGGACTGCCCCATCTCCCTGCACGAGCTCATGATCCACTGCTGGAAAAAGGACCCCGAAGAGCGCCCTACTTTTGAGTACTTGCAGGGCTTCCTGGAGGACTACTTTACCGCCACAGAGCCCCAGTATCAGCCTGGTGAAAACCTGTGAGAGCCAGCTCTGCCGAGGCCTCTTCCCAGAGGCCTCCCTCCCCCTCCCCATTAGCTTCCAATTCTGTAGCCAGCTGCCCCCAGCAGCGAGAACCGTCCAGGATCAGATTGCATGTGACTCTGAAGCTGACGAACTTCCATGGCCCTCATTAATGACACTTGTCCCCCAATCCGAACCTCCTCTGTGAAGCATACAAGACAGAACCGTGTTATTTCTCAGACTTTGGAAATGCATTGTATCGATGTTATGTAAAAGGCCAAACCTCTGTTCATTGTAAATACTTACACCCGTGCCAATGATCCTAATGCTTTCCTTTTTTAAAAAAAAAAAAAATGCAAATCCTATGTGATTTTAACTCTGTCTTCACCTGATTCAACTAAAAAAAGTATTATTTTCCAAAAGTGGCCTCTTTGTCTAAAACAATAAAATTTTTTTTCATGTTTTAACAAAAAATTATCAGGACAGGTGTTTGGGTTTTTTTTTCCTTTTTTATACACATGTCCCTGTACATACACCATGTGGGTGCTAACATGAAGACTGCGGCCAGCCAGCCTAGGCCACGCAGCTACAGGACCCAGAGTGAGGGGCTCACTGCAGAAACCTGCATCAAAGCATAGACATTGTCCTGACAACTGCTTGTTGTTTTGTTTCTGGCTCTACAAAGCATGATTTTTTTCTTCATTTGGATTACACTTTGGGTTCCTGACGACAGCTATAGACGGTCGATCCCTTGACTCTTTGCAGGACCCCCTAAGCTGAATTTGCAAATTTTATTACCTATATTTTGCTCCAACTTACTGCAGTTTGTTCTTGAAACTTAAAAGTGAGCACATTTAAGCAAGCCAGTTCTACCAAGAGGACCAGAAGGTGGATTTACACAAACTTCTTGTATAAAACTTTGAATGCTGAAATGTTTCAAATGTTTTTTTTTCTTTTATTTAATAAATCTTGTAACCACATTTAAATGGTCTAAAACCCATAGCGTTGTGGTCATGGCAACCTACTAAGCTGTCTCATGCAACTAAAAATCATGGGGAATGCAAGGGTGGGGGGTACACATGTCCCATTGTAAAAATAAGTGTTTTAAATGTCCTGTACTACTAGTGAATGACTCTCTGCGTCACAAGTACTCCAGTGAATAACTATGCACTACTTTACATTTCATGGGGATGCACAAAGAAATATTACATTTTTAGTTTAGTTACTTTTGTACCAACCTTGAATTACATATGTTTAACAACAACAAATCAAAACTCCTATTTCTATTGAGGTTTTAATACTGATAGCAACTCTGAAGTCTTAATTCCTTTTTTGTTATGATTTATTTGTGAGTTTACATTTTAAAATTGTTTAACTTTCTTAATCTAGTAATTAAAAAGAGAGCATTTTACATTTGAAGAAAAATTTTGTTCATTTGCGTACATTACAGAAGGTACTCTAGTCATTCTGTGACTTATCCGTCCCTCTCCAGATGGTGAGGAGTCACTTGGTGAATTTGGCCATTGTGCAGTGACTTCCAAATGACAGAAGCAATCAGAACATCTGGAGATTTCCTCCCTACCAAAGGCTGAGCAATTGTCTATCTACTTCAAAGCAAATCTAGGCATACCTTAACCTTTTCATTTATCTGACATTTTCTCTGACTGAAATTTGCTGTGTCCTATTTGTAGGGGAGATGATGACAAGAAGGCTTTCTTGTTCTGGAGTTAGTCAATACATTTCCAAATGTCCCTCCACTTCTGTAATTGAAGTGGCTAAGCACGGAGACAGTGTATTGGGGTGAAACGGGCAGTAGGTGGACCGGGCAGTCCATTCAGCTGGGGAATCTTGAATGGCCACCTGCATCTCACCTTCAGGGCTGTCGTGGAAAGGTGTGGATGAAACCCACTCTTAGTCTTTGCCTGCCTGACGTCTTAGGACTCCCAGGTCACTGGTGTCCTGTGGAGACATCGTCCTAAGGACAGGTTTTCAGTGCTACTATTGAAATGACTTTTACCTTTAGAAAGGATTTTTTTAACATCTGAAAAAAGGATGAAACATTTTTCTAGTTAATCAAAACTTTATGATATATCAGGTATTAATATCAAGAAACTTCAAAAACCTTATTAGGTACATTTTTTAATATTTTATTTTATGTGTATGAGTGTATTACTTGCATGTGTGTAAGTGCACTCGTGTCGGACAGTACCCCAAGGTCAGAAAGCATCATTAAATTCCCTGGAACTGGAGTTACAGCTGGTTGTTAGCCACCATGTGGGTGCTGGGAATTGAACCTGGGGCCTCTACAAGAGCAGCCAGTGCTCTTAATCACTGAGCCATCTCTCCAACCCCATGGAACAATTTTATTATATTGGACAAGTCATTAACAAGTTCTAGATACTTTGAAATTTGTGTGATTATTTGTTTTGTTTTTGACAGGCTCTCCCCAGCCCCGGCCTGCCTGGATCTCACTATGTAGACTAGACTAGCCTCAATCTCACAGAAATCGGCCTGCCTCTACCTCCAGAGGGCTGGGATTAAAGGCAGGAGCAACTATGCCTGGAAAGGTAACTTTATTTTTAATCCTATTAGGATGGATAATTTGCAAATATTCTCTGGATTATTTTTGTTTTGACTTTCAAAAAATCTGGGGGATGGGAGGGAACTATTTTAAGCAGAAAGTCTTTAGAATGAAAGCATAGTCCCATCAAAGCCACAATGTAGCTTTTAATTTAATCTTTTCCTATCTATGTCTTGGACATAGGTTGTTAACTCTCATGAGATCAGCTCCCTGACACATTCTGAAATTCTTATAAAGAAATCAGAGAGGTTTCCCATTTTTACCAAGAAGCTAATGTGCTTTGAAGAACTAATCCCTAGGTCACCTCTAGGGACTCACGATTTCTCCCATGGAGCCTCCTGCCTGCCTCACAAGTCAGAAGTTTGGGCTAAGGGAACTGAATTTCCTGACCAGAAAGTTCTCTTGTTACAAAAAGAAGGTATCCCTTTAGTGTGGAGCTGTGGTGACAGTATTTTTTGTCTTTAGTAAACCAGGAATGAGTAAGTGCTTGCTTTGTTCCTGGAGGAGAGCTGCCATCTTGGCATTGCCCAACTGATCAGGATAAAGAAATCAAGCAAGTCACCTAGAGAAGACCATTTCCAAAGCTCAGGCGTGTTGTGACAAAAGGCTCCTGTTTACAGCATTGTGGCAGCACACACTCAGGCAGCTGATCCATAGGGAGGGCCCTGGGGGACATGGGGCTCCTACATGTTAGAGCACCAAGGCAAAGGGTGCATGTGACAGTGCCATGTGGAAACAGGCATTTCCGTGAGAAGAGCCAAGGACCCACGTGACCGCCATCAAACACAGCCTCAGTATTCAGGGAGAATATTACTATAGCTCACTGCAGAAAAGATGACGTCTCTGTTGTTGGCCATGATTCAGAACAAGAAAACCTCACCACCCAGGGCAGGCATTTCCTAACAAGCTATATTTGAGTAAAATGGTGTTTGGTCAATTTGTCTCTGAAAGATATTTAAATAGATTCAGATAACTTTTGTTGGCTTTCTTTCCACTATGTATTATACTATGGGAATTCAGTTATCCATAACCAAAATATACTTGCTGGTGCAGGGTGTGGCAGCTCACACCTTTAGTCCCAGCACTTGAGAGGCAGAGGCAGGCTTGACCTCTGTGAGATTGGTCTACATAGTGAATTCCAGGCCAGCTGGGGCTGCAGGGAGACCCTGTCTCAAAAAAAGCAGGAAGATTGGCTTTGATTTTGGAAGGGGAAAAATGCTAAATTTTGAATCCAAAGCAGTATTATCTGTGTTTAATTTTATTTCATTCTTGAGTGTAGATTCTAACTTCATAGAACATCATGGAAAACAGTACCTGTAACATCTTTTTTTTTGAGACAGGGTCTTTTATTTATTTATTTATTTATTTATTTATTTATTTATTTATTTATTATTTTTTGGTCTTTTCGAGACAGGGTCTCCCTGTTGCCCAGCTGTCCTGGAACTCACTCTGTAGACCAGGCTGGCCTTGAACTCACAAAGATCTGCCTGCCTCTGCCTCCGGAGTGCTAGGATTAAAGGCGTGCTCCACTACGCCTGGCAAGACAGGGTCTCCCTTTTAGTCCCAGCTGGCCTAGAGTTCACTCTGTAGACCAGGCTGGCCTTGAACTCACAGAGATCTATCTGCCTCTGTCTCCCGAGTGCTGGGATTAAAGGTGTGTGCCACCATGCCCAGCAACATCTTTTAAAATATCAAATGAAGCCGGGCGTGGTGGCGCATGCCTTTAATCCTAGCACTCGGGAGGCAGAGGCAGGCGGATCTTTGTGAGTTCAAGGCCAGCCTGGTCTAAAGAGCAAGTTCCAGGACAACTGGGGCTACAGGAGACCCTGTCTCGAAAAGACCAAAAATAAAATAAATAAAATAAAATATAAAATAAAATAAAATAAAAATCAAATGAACCTTTAGAATGTTCCCCCAGAAGTTTTTTTGTTTGTTTGTTTGTTTGTTTTGTCTTTTCCAGACAGAGTCTCTGTATAGCCCCAGCTGTCCTGGAACTCACTCTGTAGACCAGGCTGACCTTGAACTCACAAAGATCCGCCTGCCTCTGCCTTCCAAGTGCAGAAGTTTTACAACAAACATCTACATCATAACTCATTCTTTCCCAACATGCAAACTATTTAGAGTCCTATGGGGAGGACAAGGGGACCAGTAAGTCTTTCTTTCAAAAACTAGAGCTGGGAGCACAGCTGCATGGTATGGCACCTACCTCCAATGCCTACGGCCCTGGGTTCAGTCTCCAGTACCACACAAAAAAATTCTGGAAGTAGAAATAAAATGAACACTTTTCAGTTTTGTAAGGGCGGTCCCAGTAAGAATGCAATTCTTGACAAGTGACTGCTCTTCCAACAGGCAAGATGACATGCCCCTCTCTGAAATACATCTTGTATAACCCTGTGTTTAATGCCACCATCATGTCTAATAACTGCCCAGGTTTGTTTTTTTTTTTTTTTTTTTTTTGGTCTCTCTCTCTATAGCCTCAGCTGTCCTGGAATTCACTGTAGACCACGCTGGCCTTGAACTCACAGAGATCCGCCTCCCTCTGCCTCCTGAGTGCTGGGATTAAAAGTGTGCACCACCACACCCAGCCGAGAGTTTTCCATGACAGATTGGGTGTTCCTTAACGACAGAAACTGCCTGGTGGTTTGTTGTTCTCCTTCACCTTGCACAGTGATGAGCTTCTGGCAGATGTGGGACCAACAGATAAGTGGATGGTTAGATGCATGGTGCGCCACACCCAGTGGGGTGGATGGCTTACCTTCAGATGATAACACTTATCTAAGAGCCTGCTAAGCAGGAAGGGGTTGCGTGCTGCCTCAGCGTGAGCCCTGCTGGTTAGAATGTGTGGTCATCAGTCTTCAACATGCACTCAAGTACAGCTCTGCAGCCTGAAGCCAGCACAAGCAATGTCCTGTGCCTTTCCCCAGGGTTTGCCCAGCACCCACAGGAAAATTCTAGGGCCTCTTGGAGTGCACAAGGCAACAGTGTGGAACAGATGACACCAAGTGACTTACAGCCTTAAAGTGTCCTCAAGGGCAGTCCCATTTGAATTTGGTAAATTTATGAAAATTTGATAGTTCACTTTCTAAGATAGCCATCTTGTTTTCAAATAAAATAACTTCTCCAGAGCATTGGGTTGTGCAGCGTTCCCAGCCTGTGGCCCACAGTTTCCCTGGAGCAGCTGCACATGACCAAGTTACATCTCCTGCCCCGTGTGAGACTCGGTGTGAAGTGGTGGCTGGAAAACCTACTGTTGCTGTGTTAGTGCTGCACTTGGGAGACCTGACATCGCCCCCAACTCATGGGGCTTTTCTGATTTCCTTTTTTCATCCAGCAAAGAGCAGCCCCATGACTGAATGGGAGAGAAGACAAGGAAGAGCTTAATGGTGGGAAGAGACAGACTACCTCGAGCCTCCTTCTTAATGATGGGAAGAGACAGACTACCCCGAACCTCCTTCTTAATGGTGGGAAGAGACAGACTACCCTGAGCCTCCTTCTTAATGGTGGGGAAGAGACAGACTACCCCAAGCCTCCTTCTTAATGGTGGGGAAGAGACAGACTACCCCGAGCCTCCTTCTTAATGGTGGGGAAGAGACAGACTACCCCGAGCCTCCTTCTTAATGGTGGGGAAGAGACAGACTACCCCGAGCCTCCTTCTTAATGGTGGGAAGAGACAGACTACCCCGAGCCTCCTTCTTGGCCAGGTTGATGCAAGTGGGAGCAGGAGGGCTGGAGACCCTGGACAAAGAAGAAGCTCATGCTGGGATGAGAGATGCCCTGGGCCAGAGATCTTCCAGGAAATGTGATGGGGGCGGAGATGACAGGCACACAGCACCTATCATTTACTCCTCCAAACTTTTATTGCATAGTCATTATGAGCTAGGCCGTGTGCTTAGCACCAGAAAGTCAAACATACAATTAATTCATAGTCCAGTGATGATGGAGACCCAAATAATTAGCAGTACTGAGCTCTCTGTAGATGGAAGCATAAGACTCATGGACAAGCATCCAGCCCAGTGTGGAGACTGCAGGACAGGCTTCCTGGAAGAAGTGCTGCCTGCATTCAGTCTTCAGACAAATGCAAGTAGGTTAGTATGGCTTAATGGTAAGGGGGCAGTGCGTCTTGCCTTTCAAGATGACACCTAATTTCCAGAGCATAGTAAGGGCTGTTTCATGCTTTGAACACAGAAGCTGGTCAGTAAATGGGTCCAAACAAAGAAAAAACAAAACTATATCAAGAAAAACTAAATCTCTCTTCTCTCTCTCTCTCTCTCTCTCTCTCTCTCTCTCTCTCTCTCTCCAGCCCTGCCTTCCTCCCTCTCACACACATGTGCATGCCCAGATGCACACATGCATTTAAAAGTATCCAGGCTTAATTGATTCTGATTCTTGAACTGCCGAATGAAGTAATAAGTAATATCATTCAAGGTTAGAGAATAAGATGATTTTATTTTAGTGTGTGTGATATGTATGTGTGCATGTATGTATGTATGTGTTCATGTGTGCTGCAAATGTAGAGCATGCATGGGGAGTTCAGAGGACATCCTTGAGCGTTGGTTCTTGCTGTCCACCTCATTTGAGATAAGGTCTCCTGTTTGCCACTTCACTCCATACCAGGGCCTTGGAGACCCGGCCACTCTCCGGTCTTCACTTCTCATCTTCTCCTAGGAATGCAGGGATTACAGATGCAGGCTGCTACCTTCAGATTTATTTGGGTTCTGGGGATCCAAATTCAGGTTTGCATGCTTGCATAGCAAGCAAACATCCCTTGAGCCATCTCTTCACCCCTGAGAATTAGGCCTCAGGCAGGTTGGGGGCTCCAGGGTCCCTGGTGGAGCATAGCTGGGAATAAACAGAATCCAAGAATCCAAGAATTGCTGAGAAACAGGCTTACACTAACTCCTCACTACCTTTCTTGAGGACAGTTCGTAGGGGGGTTCTCTATATGTTATTGTATATGTTGTTATTCTATATGTTATTCTTTCCTTCCATTACCAGCCGTGCTGTTTCACTTGACACAGCATGTGATCTGGAAACTCATGGAGGGGGATAAGTGCTCACAATCCAAGGTGTTCTGGTTGTTTTGTTCTGGATATTTTTTCTTTAGTTAATTATCAAGTGCTTTCCATGTAGTAATCAATGAGCAGCTAATTGGGGGGGGGGCTGGAGAGATGGCCTAACGATTAAGAGCGCCAACTGCTCTTGCAGAGGACCCAGGTTCGATCCCCAGCACCCACATGGTGGCCGAGAACCGTCTGAAACTCCAATTCCAGGAGAACTCCAGTTCCAGGGGAATCCGAGACCCTCTTCTGACCTCCGCGGCATTGCACGACACGGGTGCACAAACTTGCATGCAGACAGTACATTCATACACATATGGAAATAAATAAAATTAATTAAAAATTTTTAAAAAAAATCAATGAGCAGCTAATTGGAAGCAAGAAAGAATGAAATGAGTATTATTCCGACAATGAAAAGCACACATGAAACACTGTGGGGAAATAACGCGAGTGATTTCTTCTCTCCCCCTCTTTTGCATGTGTTTACAAAAGAATTCACGTAAGCCTATCATAAACTAAACCCAAGTATGGAGATCCTTTCATTTTCATTTTTTTTCAGACTCCTCCTCAGGGGCAAGTGCTGGAGGTACCAGAGTTAAGCCTCTGGAGAGGACATGTCGGAAGCCACACTACCCAAAATAGAGCTGAAGGTCTGTCAATTTCCAGAGAGTGAGAGAGAGCAAGCAGACACAGCAGTTGCCTGGACAGTTAGGGAATGAATAACAATGCCTTCTGGTAAATTGGCCATATTA
Organism: Rhizomys pruinosus; assembly: GCA_009823505.1. Taxonomy (NCBI): domain Eukaryota; kingdom Metazoa; phylum Chordata; class Mammalia; order Rodentia; family Spalacidae; genus Rhizomys; species Rhizomys pruinosus. The sequence goes on from VZQC01005525.1 coordinate 581,613, forward strand.
CATTGCGCACAAGAAAGTGATGGGGGAAACCTGTTCAAAACTGAGGGATAATTTGTCCACATCACTTATATAAAATGCATGATTTTTCTACTTGGATGGACTTTTTGATTTTAAAACATGGGTAGCTCCAGGAGTGTTCTCCAAAGCACAATTTGTAAGACAATTAGGAAGCAGACTGCAGTGAGCCCAGTCCTAGCCACTTCACTGCCTCCTCTCACCTGCAAATAACGAAAAATGTTTGTACATTCCTGAAGTCCCTACGTGAAAGTACAAAACATTAATCATTGTCTTTGCTATCATAAGGCGTGACCTCACTGTGCTGGGGCATGGAGAGACAGTGCTTGGTTCTCATCGGGATGTTTCTGCTCTGATTCTAACAGTTCTTGTTTTTTGAATGGCAGAGGGGAAATGGAAAGGGAGCAAGGCCGTACTTAAAGCAGCAAGCGAAGAACAAACAAAGCAGCCTGCACGCAAGGGGGCCTTGGAAGATTCACAGACAAAACAAACGCTGTGCTGTGCGGGGCTGGGATTCTGTTTCGAAAGCAAATGCAAAATGGAGAGCATTGTTCCAGCTGAAAAGCTTTTGCAATCTACAATTCGTCTGAAATAAAAACGGATCCTGTAATCTGCTCTGACAGTTGGAAGCTGTGCTCTTGCTATGAATTATGATATTTGCTCACGACTAATGCAGATTTTCCAAACTAGGGTAGGTACAGCAGAGCAGCTTTATAACTATAGCAGACTCCCCTTCCGTTCTGCAGGAAGCAGCCATGCCATGCCAGTCAGCGTTTTGCACTTCCTATCCTCCTTTCCCATCCCCCACATCCCTGCCACCCCTACCCGCTGTATCATAACATTTTTTACTTACAGAATCCTTTGTCTGCTTCATCTCCATCCCTCTAAGAGGCTCCTCATTAAGTTATGAGTCAGCCTTTTTTTCTTCTTTTCAAAAAGTGTTCACTAGCCGGGCGTGGTGGCTCACGCCTTTAATCCTAGCACTGGAGGCAGAGGCAGGCGGATCTTTGTGAGTTCAAGGCCAGCCTGGTCTACAGAGCCAAGTTCTAGGACAGCTGGGGCTACAGGGAGACCCTGTCTCAAAAAGACAAAAAACAAACAAACAAACAAAAAAAAACGGTTCACACCTCAAATCCAAGCTCTTCCTGCCTCAAGCCTCCTAAGTGCTATGATTTTAGGCATGTGCTGCCACACCCAACTCAGCCCTGAGGTTTCTACATTTGAAGGCAAACCTCTGGCTGATGGCCTCCCTCTCCTGAGCACACATCCTGTGTGAGACTCAGTCTCCTCCAGAACCTTACTGGCCTCAGAAGGCTGAACTTGGTACCCCACAGGTCTCAACGCTTATCTCCTCTGTGCCCCTTCTGGGTAAGCAAAGGACCTTCCTTCCCCAATCCCGATTCTCCTCCTCACACCCCTGCCTCTAGCCCATGCCTCCCACTGGCCTAAGATTTATCAGACACTAGTTTTATACCTATGCCTTGTGCCACTTGCTATAAATCACCTTTATGCAAATAGAAAGGGCGACCCTACCTCAACACACTTAGCTGCCATCTGCCAGAAAATTGCTGCAATAAATATGCAAAAGGATAATGACCCAAATGTGAATGGCAGCCCCTCAACTCGTGCAGTCCACAACCTGCACAACTGGATATATCTACCCTATACTTTGAAATCACCTGAGCTATCCTGAAACCCTGCATAAGAATCGTAGCCACAGTAGGTCACTCTTGCCTTTTTATAAGTTTACTACTTAAAAATTTAAGTCTCACAGCCATGATCAGAATTTGTGGAAGGTCAGCTGAAGACAATGTCCTTAGGCAGTGCCTATAAGAATGAAAGACGCACACCTTTAATCCTAGCACTCGGGAGGCAGAGGCAGGCGGATCTTTGTGAGTTCAAGGCCAGCCTGGTCTACAGAGTGAGTTCAGGACAGCTGGGGCTACAGGGAGACCCTGTCTCGAAAAGACCAAAAAAAAAAAAAAAAAGAGAATGAAAGACTTGTAGGCTTGGCTGCAGCTCTGACCTAGCCAAGTGGGCAAAACCCCAAACCACACTTGGCTGATTCTTAGGGAGCATCAAAGTTAGATAGCTGGCAAGTCTAAATTTTGGGGTGCCTTGCTAACCATCCCATCTGCCCCCTCCTGACTCCCATTCAGCATCACTGCCATGTTCTAAAAAACTAATCCTTTGCCATATAGCAAATCACTCCCCCAAAATTCACAGAAGAAATAAATTTATTTTGCTCACAGACCTCCAAAGGGTCATGGGAAGAACTGGTTTCTGTTCACCAGGGCATCAACTGGGGCGGCTCAGATGAAGCTGGAGATCTTTCCCAATGTCTGGTACCTGCTGAACAATAGCCAGCTGGGGCTTTGGGTGAAGATGCAGGTTCCTCTGCACTGGGACTCCCAGAGGGCCCGTGGGCTGGCTCGCACAGTGCGGCCCATGTTCAAGTATCCCAGCTGATTCATGACAAAGCAGAGGGAAGCTGCTCCCACCAAGCCCTACCCATACTTCAAAATTTTAAACACAATAAGTGGCTGGAGATTTTAGCCACTGAAATTTGGGATAGTTTGCTTTGTAGCGGCTCACTGTCAGAGCCTATAGGCTATGTCAGAGCTCTCTAGGATGCTTCTCCTACTACAACTTCAGAGTCTAGCAAGCTGAAGACATCTCCCAGACTGCCCTAGTGTTTGGACTACAATAGTAAACACCAATTAGATATATCTGTACAAAGTTTGGAAGCAAGGCCACAGAGCCACCAGTATCCTATCTCCAGCTTCATGGGTGTCACAAGTCAGTTACAGAGGTAGCAGTAGCTAGGCTCCATGTTCCAACAGGCGGTCAAATGCAATGGAAGCCACCCACACATCGCTGGCTTTCTGGCCACTCTCTGGCCTTGTTCTGCAGCCACCCTGTTCTGTAGGACAGTGTCAATGGAAGCCTTCTGCATCTCACCCTCCTAGTTATGGCAGGAGATATCAGCTCCGTTAGCAGAGAGGTTCCACCATATTGTAGAAGCCATCTTGAGAGGCCCACCTGGAGCCCTCTTCCAGCCCTTCCAGCAAGTCCGTAAGTTATTACATTAGAGTTCCCTTCACTTAAAAACCCTTGTATGGGTTCTATCTCCTACACTGATCCCTGCAATCAACCCAGATGATCCCCATAATTTCCTTTTCTGTCATTTCATGTTTGCTTTCTCTCGATAGGCTTTCTCTCTCAGGGCCCCACATGAACTAGACAAGCACTCTACCACTGAGCTTTGTATATCTATATCCCATATCCCCAGCTTACTATTCATGGAGAATCTACTGTGTGCCAGGCAATGTGGTGTATATGGGGAAAAAAATCTATGAACTAAACAGATGTGCATGCTCTCTCATGGTAAAAGGCAGGACAAAGAGCAGGAGCCAGCAAAGAACACCTGGCAGCCTCTTGACTTGCTTTCTTTTGTGTGTGAAATATTCTGGAACCACAGCCACAACCATTTGGTTGTCTTGTGCAGGCTGGCTTTGCCCAACACTGGCAAAGTTGAGTACTTGTGAAAGACACTGATTTACCCCAAACCCTGAAATATTCACCATCTGGCTCCTTGTAGAAAGAGTTTTCCAGCTCCAGCTTGGACAAACTTCAAGTTGTACTCCTGTGATTCCTCTCATGCGGACAACTGTTCTAGCTGTAGATTCTGCAGACACCATGGGTCAAGGGCCAAGTTCAGGGCTAAGCACTTTATGAGACTCCTGTGTACTCATTCTCACCATCTTAGAACACACCATCACCATCATCATCACTATCACCATCATCATCACCATCACCATCACTATCATCATCACCATCATCCTCACCATCATCATCACCACCATCATCATCACCATCACCATCATCATCATCACCATCGTCACCATCACCATCATCACTATCTTCACCATCATCATCATCATCGTCATCACCATCACCATCACATCATCATCATCACCATCATCATCACCATCATCACCATCATCATCACCATCATCACCATCATCACCATCATCATCACCATCGTCATCATCACCATCATCACCATCATCACCATCACCATCATCACCATCACCGTCATCACCATCACCATCATCATCACCATCACCATCATCATCACCATCATCACCATCAACATTATCACCATCATCATCATCACCACCATCACCATCATCATCACCATCACCATCATCATCACCATTATCATCACCATCATCACCATTATCATCACCATCATCACCATCACCATCATCACCATCATCATCACCATCACCATCACCATCATCACCATCACCATCGTCACCATCACCATCATCACCATCACCATCATCAACATCATCATCACCATCATCATCATCATCACTATCACATCACCACCATCACCATCATCACCATCACCGTCATCACCATCATCACCATCATAACCATCACCATCATCACCATCATCATCACCATCACCATCATCACCATCACCATCATCAGCAGTAGCAGCAGCAGCAGCACTGTTTTATTAGTGCCTCCTGCTTTACAGACAAGGAGACAGATTTAGAGACATTCGGATGACTAGATACGTTTAACAGAGATAAAGACCAGGAGGAGGAAAAGAAAATAGGCAGAAGTGGACCAAGTCACATACTGATGACCAGCGAGGTGCCTGCAGATACATGCAGGAGGCTATATCTACTTGTGGCTTGCTCCATGGAAAGTGAAAGCTTCAGATTAGTATAGATTTGGGTTTCAAAATACAGTTCTGTCACCAACTAGCTCTACAACTCTAAGATAGCTATTTGACCTCTCTGAGCCTCTTAGTTTCCAAGTAAAATGAGAAAAATAAGAAAAATGCCATAGGCATAGGACATGAAAGTGGGGGGCGGGGAGCATTATTTATGTGGTAAGCAAGAAGAAGAGGAAAGAGTGAGAGTAGTAGAGGGAAGGCGAATACAAATAAGATACCATTGGCTGGGCATGGTGGCACACGCCTTTAATCCCAGCACTAGGGAGGCAGAGGCTGGCAGATCTCTGTGAGTTCAAGGCCAGCCTGGTCTACAGACTGAGCTCCAGGCCAGCTGGGACTAAAGGAAGACCCTGTCTCAAAATACCAATAAATAAATAAATAAATAAATAAATAAATAAAGTACCATGATACATTTGTTTAGAAAGTTACCTGCCTAGCAAAGTGCCTAGCAAAGTCCTTGGCTTGTGGTAGAAGTTTGATACCTGTTGGCAGCTTGCCCTTCATTTCTGATATGACCTTTAACTTGGAAGAATAATTTTCTTTTTTTTTTTTTTTTTTTTTTTTCAAGACAGGGTCTCCCTGTAGCCCCAGCTGTCCTGGAACTCACTCTGTAGGCCAGGATGGCCTTGAACTCACAAAGATCCACCTTCCTCTGCCTCCCAAGTGCTAGGATTAAAGGTGTATTCTAGAATTACAACTTTATGTCATTCTCTTCCTGACCCTCTCTACTAGAAGTAGATCCATTCATGGAGAACCTACCTAGCGTAGGCCTCTTTCTTTAAGCCCACCCCTATAGCCTCTACTGCAGTCATGTTATACCTGTGACACACAGCCCTGCCAGAGGAGCTGATCTATGAGGGGCGCAGAGTCTAACCCTGGAAAGTGAAGCCATGGCCACTGGCCATCGTGTCATCTCCCTTAAGTGGAAGTCAAGAACCAGCTGGGATGGACAATGGGCTATGGAGTTGGGATCAGAGATGGACCACCCTATGGGGGAAGACAAGGACCCAGTTTGCAGAGAGAAGCTGGAGACCACAGGCCATCAGAGTTCTTGGAAACAGCCTCTACCCACATTCTCACATCAGCGTCAGCCATGCTGCCTGAATACCCTTCCTTTGGATTCCTCCGAATGGTCTCCTCATGTGAGCCAGTTCAAGGAAGTTCCACTCACTACAGTACTACTGTAGTAGTACTACTCTCTCTGTCCTGTCACCCTGCCCAGTCTCCTGGATCCACAGAATGACCTTTACTCCTCAGACCTGCTCTGCTCTGCTCTGTCGAGACATCCCCAGGCCCTTTTGCTTAAAGGCCCATGCCTCCTTCAAGACCCAACTAGAGCATCTAGCAATGATTGCCTTCTAAGAGCATTCTGGACCTGGCTGCTGGTCGGCAGTGCATTCACCACACCACTTCCTGTCATGGACACTACTCTGTGTCCTAGAGTTTTTCTTCTGGCTTGCAAGTTTGCTGAGGATGGGAACTTGGGGTACTTAGGGACTCAGATATTACCCTGAATTTAACCCAAGTGTTGGAATCCTAAAATGCAGTCTGAGGCTCTTCAATACAGAGTGTTAAGCAAGTAGAAGGCATTTTTGCTAAAATGGAAATGCATTTAGAGAATGCTTCACATAAAGGGATGGAGATCAAAGGGCACATTTTTGGCCAGGAGTTCTGAGCCTCAGAGAGGCAAATAAATTCTAGATTTTTTTTATTTCCTGAATTGATTGGAACCATAACACTGGATTTGGTGTCATAGCATAAAACTTTCTGGAACTTTTTGCCTGGTAAAAATGTTGTCACTCTTTATTGTGTTAGGATTGCTATTGTCTCCAATTAAAGCACTCAAGTGAGCAAGTACATCTGGAAGGCTGGGTGCAGGAGAGACTTCCACATGGATGGGGGAGCCTGTAGAGACCCGCCCTTAACTGAACTTAGAGGTACCCTTGCCTTTAGTCTTATCAGAAGGGAGGGAGGGAGGGAGAGAGAGAGAATGTGCTACATGTGTACACATGTCCATACAACTGCAAGATCCTATGGCCCCAGGTCAAGAATAGAATCAACTACCCAGGCAGACAGTGCCTGAAACATTAGCTGCATTTTATAAACATTAAGAATTTCTGATGCCTTATGTGAATCCCAAAATATGATTTGGAAATAACATATAGTTTACTTTCAGATGGCATTATTTTAGTACATGTGTGACATATATAAATGCATATGTTGAATCAATACGAATCCAATTGGAGGGAACAACAACAAAAGAACTGGGTAGAGTTCTTCCCCCGCAAAAATAATCCTCTGCTTTGAAAAACTTTGAAAAGACTCAGAAGGCGGTACAGGACATGTATGGCAGACTGCATGAACGTGGGAGGGGCGGGGGGGGCATGGAGGGGGAAATGAGTCTGGGTTGAACTGAGAAGTGATGTGTGAAATGCAAAAAACTTCAATAAAAGATTTTTTAAAAAAGAAAAAAAGAATTTCTGATGCCAATCTTGACTGCAGATGTGGGCTGGCAGCTGGTCCAGGGCCCTGGGCCTAGGGTTTAGCCAGCTCCAGACTCCCCAAGATTGGTGACTACTTAGTTCCCAAATGCCCCATGCTCCCCCTGCTCAAATAATGTCCTCTATTTCAGCAGCCTGTGCTTGGGATCAGAGGTCTTAAATGCATCAAACTCTTGTTCTAAGTCCACAGAAGGGAAGACTGCAGCGGCTGAAGCGAAGCCACTTCACCACGCTGGCCTCTGCCCTTCCCGACCTGTCTGAACAGAAAGTACACATGCTGACCTAAAATCACAGATGCTAGCCCTGCCTGACATGACCTAAGGGAAGGCTTTATTACCACCATGTTTTTCTTTGTTCTATGAAAAGGAGGTAAGAAAGTCTCTCAGATTAAAACTTTGTGGCACCTGGAAGGTAAAGTTCATTAGGACACATTATAAACAGTTGTTACAAATAGGATCCACAGAGATGTTTGATGCCTGTAGCAGTCTGAGGCTTTTCTTCCTTTTAATGTTAAGATGGGCCAACTTCTCTGCTGGTATTTCTTGGTACATCCTTACACAATGCAAAGCTGTATCTTTTCTTTCTCAGCCAATAATTTGGTGACATTTTGGCCTGTGGGATCTTTTTCCATAGTTAGTTTTAAGATTTAAATTGAAAAATTTGACAAAAGGTTTAATATATAACTGTATCCCCCTTTTTTATTTTAGGTTTTTATTTTTTGACCCATGATTCTCAAAAAGGCAGTTGTAGTACACATACCTATAGGCAGGAATCAAGGTGTAAATTTTCATTAAATTTACCCAAGCTGTTTATCATTGACAGTATATTGTTAATTTGGGAAGCAAACTTAATTCCTTAAGTTAAATTATCCTACAGGTAAAAGAAAACGTTACAAGATGATACTGTACAACACAAAAATTATAGAGAACATTTGTATACATTAATCCCAAAGTTGTTGTTATACAAATTATAAGTAAAAACAACAATTTATATTTCCAATTAGCTTAAATGTATTACCATTTTTATAAAAGCCTTTTAACCAATGTTGTTTAATATAGACATTTTTACTTTTACTAAGTCCTAAAATACCATATAATATGTAGATGAAGTTTGAGCAAACTTGGATACCTGTTAAATTCACACCAATTAAATATACATTAGTCAAATATTGACCTGTGTCCCCCTTCCAACCCTCCCACCCCACTAGATTCACCTTTTCAGTCAGTTCTTTGATGCAGTCTTTTCTGTTGTTGGTGTTGTTGTTGTTCTTTCCAATATGCATCACTCCCCACAAGAAATATTTACAACCGGATTATTAGGGCTAGCATCCACAGATGAGGGATACCATTCCTCTTTGTTTTTCTGGGACTGTTACTTCACTTAACATAATATCTTCTGGTTCCATCCATTTACCTGCAAAGTTCATGATGTTGTCTTTTCTTACTGCTGCATAGAACTCCATTGTGTACCCGATGTACCACATTTTCTCTATCCACTCATCAGTTGAGGGGCACTTGGGTTGGTTCCAGCTTTTCGCTATTGTGAACAGAGCTGCAATAAATATAGCTGTGCATTTATCTCTGCAGTAAGATGAGTCTTGTGGGTATATACCCAGGAGTGCTATTACTGGATCAGATGGCAAGCTCATTTTGAGTCTTCCAAGGGTTCTCCACACTGCTTTCCATAGTGGCTGTACAAGTTTACATTCCCACCAGCAATGGATGAGTGTTCCCCTTTCCCCACAACCTCTCCAGCACTTGGTATCATTTGTTTTCTTGATCCTAGCCAGTCTTATCAGAGTGAGATGATATCTTAAAGTGGTTCCCTAACTGTAAATTAGAGCTGACTGTTATAGAGGTAATCTCTTATAAAACCAGTATAAATGCTTTCTTTAATTGACTAATAGACATAGGAACTGTGAAAAGATTATTCTCTATTCAGAGCCAAATATAATACTAAAGACTTTATAAGCTATGTAATTAAACAAATTATATTAATACAGTAGAGCTCTGATATCAGCAATGGATTATTCTGCCAAGGAGATGTTGGCTAGGGGATCCAAGCCACCAAAAAGGTAAAGGCTTTTTGCCTGTAAACTGGGATACCTGCAAGAAGAGAGGTGGTAAGGCCTTGCTGTTGAAGACCTGATGTAAGCATGAGAAAGATGTATTGAGACCACTCTTGAAAGTGTAAAGTTGGTCTCTGGAATGCCAGAGAGTGTTATCAAAGGCCACTAAATCAATAAAACAAATATTGGTCTCCTTGAGACAAGCAAGACTCCTCCGTCAGCATCAGCTACACCTCACCTGCCTGGAAATATTGTGCAGCAGTGGCAGCCATATGTCTGTATATCCCAAATCTAATTGGCTATTAGCTCTCTCCTTGGAGGAATAATTCACGGCTGATGCCACAAGCTTATGTCCTCTAGTGGTTAGGAGATATTATAAGCCACAGTAAGACCTTGTCATCTTTTACAGAAAAGCTATAGTTCATGGATTAGCATACCATCCAAACATCTGTGTCTATACCAACATAACCTACCATAATAATTAGTACTGTTTAAATGCCTGTATATCTAATTGCTTGTGCTTCATTAGTAGGATTAAAAGGTTATTCCTGGACAAACTGTCAGCCCATGAAAGGAAACAGCCAGAATTGACCAGAGACCAAAATGACAGCTCCAGAGAAAGTAGACTGTTTTGCTTCTTGCCCACTTATGCCCCTTTTCTAAAGCCTAGGGAACAATCTGCAGAAGAGGGGGCATGGTGGAATGTAAGGGCTGCAATTGGGGTGAATTGTGAAACTACAGCAATGTAGAGTGGACTCTTATTTGGTCAACATGATTGTACATAGAAGCCCCTCCAGCTGGACAATGGGGACCTTGTGCTGTATAAGTTTGGGCATAGCTGCTTGCAAACTGGTTTTATATGAAGGATGCTTGTATTCATTACTTATTACTTATTATTTTTAAAAAATCTAATAAAAAAGAGAAGGCTTTAAAAGACTGATATGGGCCTCTCCCCAAATCTATAGAATCAGACTTCCTTGAACAAGAGACCAGAAATTTGTCCCTGAACATGAGTCAGTCTGTTGTGGCTGCTGTAATAGAAATACCATAGACTGAGCAGCTTATAAACAACAGAATTCTTCCCTCTTTGTTCTAGATGCTGGGAAATCCAAGATCAAGGTGTCAGCAGATTATATGGTACATAGACAGTTATCTTTCTGCTGGGTTCTCACATGGTAGAAGGGACCAAGAAGACCTCAGCAGCCCATTGAGTGCCTGTGAGGGCACTGCCTTCATGACCTAATCACCTTCCAAAGTCCATGTCTCCTAATGCCATCACACTTGGGGGTTAGGAGTTCAATATATGGATTTGGGGATATGAACATCGCTGTTTGTGCTTTTGTCCTCTTGCCTTCCTCCTACTGAAAACTGTGGCAGCAAGACAATCCCATGACACACAGCTTTGGTCCATGTCCGACTTGCCCAGTCTCAGTGGCTCTTGCCCTCAATCTTATTCCAGGGAAACCATGGTAAACTGCCTCACAGTTGCCCCTTGCTGGTGATCACAGCATCCCAGGGCACCACCACAGATGTCCTCCAGGCAGGACAAAGGCCCATCTCGGCCATGGACCCTCAGCTTTAGGAGAAGCCAACTGAACCAAGCCATGCCAGGCAAGCTTGGTGAGCCTGAACTCCTGAGTGAGTAGGTCCCTGGTTTGGTGGCCTGTGATAAGGCTCCAGGAAGTGTCTGTGATAGACTTGGGGAGCAGCTCAAGCCCACTGCACCATATCGTCCCACCTCTAGCCCTTTTGCTACATCCGAGGCTGAAAGAAATTTGGGTCTGGGCCCAAATCCTGTACTTCAATGATGCAAAGCTCAGCTGATTTAATGACTCTGGCCTCCAGGAGAGCCTCAGATCACAGGCATACAGGCCACAGGGGATAACGTTTAGGACAAGCTCCTGGTTTTACAGATGAAATTTCAAAGCTATATGGAAACTCCAATTGGCCCTCTCCCTGTGCCCACCACACCTTTTCATAATGGCAATGTCTCCTCATGGACTGGCGTCCAGTGTCCTGCCCTGGGCTGGCCACACTGCAGATGATTGCCTTGCTTCTCACACACTCTTTGTATAGATGCACCTGCCTCACACTCCTCCCCTCGTCACCTCTAAGGTCTCGACACACCCCTCAGAGGTGGGGCAAGGTGCCTGGAACAAGCATTCTAGTGATTGCCAGGGACCTGCACCTGTGCCGCGGGCAAGGCACTCTAGAGCTCATTTCTCTTTCTTAAAACCAAAACTGTGGGGAAATCCAGCTTGAATTGCAGGCTAGCTTTCCAGCTAGCATGCCTCAGGGCACCGCATGGCAAAGGGTCTGACCCCTCCCCAAAGAGGAGCAAGAAACATGGCCTAGGTGCGTGATGCTGGGTGGGTCAAAGGTGTGCAGTGGTGTGGAGTTGGGGGACTTATGATTGGCTCTGGGAACTGACATCATTTGGTTTATAAAAGCAAGCTGTAGCAAGGAGTAAATTTGAATTTCATAGTAACATCATCACAGAATTCCCAGAAGTTATTTTTATTAATTATTGTGCGTATATAGGCTAAGGTAGGCCTGCATTTCATTTGGGTGGCCAGTGGGTTGGAAAAAGGTTCCCCTTGTGGACCACCAATCTGGGTAGCTGGTGTTGTGAGTGGGAATTGGCTGAAGATAGGCCTTCAGTCATCAGCCTGAAATTCCTGTCCAGGCTCTGGGCAGGTTCACGACCATGAGTGGAACACGTGTCTCGTGGGTCCAGGCTAAGGGACTGAGTTGGAAGTACCACTCAGGCTGGGCTAGGGGAAGTAGCCAGCTGGCCTGTGCACCAAGGGGTCAGCTCCCCACAGTGTCTGCAAAGCATGCACTGTTCCCATTCTCCTTAGCAGGGCCATGTGGTCCCTGCTCAGCATACAAAGAAAGCTTCCTACACAAAACTACCCTCAGGCATAGTGGCCCTCTGCCCTCTGCCCTCTGCCCTCTGCCTCCGGATCACAGTGACAGTTCCATCTTATCTGCTCCCAGCACAGTTGCTGCACATTTGCCCTGGCCTGGCTGACAACTGACTAGGGCAGCCTTTAGCTAAATACACATTTCTGGACTCTGTTTCAAAGGTAAGACCCAGAAAACTACATTTTTAAGTAGTTTTCATGGGTGGCAGTTTCTTCTGGAAAGCACAGCTTCGAGCGGAACATGGAAACAGCAAACGCTATAGATAAGTAAGCCACCCCTCCACACCACAAAAATCAACAAACATCATCAAACACATAAACGGAATCAAAGACAAAAACCACACCATCATCTCAATTGATGCTGAAAAAGCCTTTCACAAAATCCAGCATCCCTTCATGTTTAAAGTCCTAGAGGGAATTGGATTGGAGGGATCATTCCTCAATGTAATCAAAGCCATATACAGGAAACCCACAGCCAATATCATCCTAAATGGGGAAATGACAGAAACATTCCCTTTAAAGGTAGGAACTCGGCAAGGCTGCCCCTGTCACCACTCCTCTTCAATATAGTGCTTGAAACACTTGCTAGAGCAATAAGGCAAGAAAAGGATATTAAAGGAGTACTAATTGGAAAAGAGGAAGTCAAACTATCCCTATTTGCTGATGATATGATTGTTTACTTAAGGGATGCTAAAAACTCCACCAGAAAACTCCTAGAAAACTCCTAGAAATGATTAACAGCTTCAGCAAAGTGGCAGGATACAAAGCTTCTGTACATCAAAATATAGACCTCACTGACAAAATAAACGGAGTTACTTTTCTCCTGGCTCTCTTTGTGAGTCTGCTCATTTTTTTAACAAATCTAGACCTGTGTCCCCCCCCATTCCCCCACCCCGCCAGTGCCACACCAACTCCAGTGTCGTCTGTGTGACAATGACGAAAGTCATATAATGACGAGGAGATACGTGCCTTCAAGGCTAGGCTCCCTGAGGTCCGTCAGAGTACTTGGCCTCAGCTTCCAAGATCACGACACACTACAAAGATGTTATGCTTCATGAGTGTGGGACTTTGTACACTGTCTTTTGACTCTTTTCCTGAGCTCATCACAACCTCAGTCCCAGACAGGGGACAGTTAAATGTGTCTGGAAAAAAATCAGGCAACAGAAGCTCCATGAACCTAAGAAAACCATACAGAAAAACAGTATCTAAAGGCTCCTTTTGTCCTAAAAGTCCCAAAAGATATTTGAATGAAACTTACACTGATTGATATCATAGGTCAGTTACAAATAATAAAAGTGTTTTTCAAGATTTAACTAAAAATAAAGGTCGGTCCTTTAAGCAGGAAGCTACATCTGATAGAATTAGTAAGATAAAGTTTTAGTTACAGTTATGCACGTTAAAGTGTAACGCTTAGTTAGAGGCACATGGCGGGCTTTCTCCTTTCTGGATGCAACATAGTCCTAAACAGTCACTGGCTAGGGAAGCAAGATTGCTGGGTAGTGAACAACAGTACCTGTCTTGAACACATGGCTTCTCAGAGGAAGATGAAAACATGATTAACACTGGAAGACTGTTCTCTGTTGGATTCAAGTAGACCATGAAAAGCATTTGCTTCAGGAGTCCAATAATGTATAACTCCTTAAAAGTAACCGGTCCTCTTCCTAAAAAATGGAGTCCATTTGATAAAGCTATCTATAATTTAATAGTAGCACTTCAGTATGCTGTATTCACTATGGTAAAAAGTTGAATAAACACATTTTTAGAAAGAAAAAAATATTCACTCTCAAAACCTCAGAGTGTGTATTAGCAACACAAATATCTAAGATATGCCAGAAATTCACAAAGACTTATTATAACATGTAAATGTTTGAAAATGTCTGCCATATATACAATGTAGAAAATCCTAAAGGGCATGAATGAGAAGTGTCTTTATTTAAGTATTTAATGGTAAATGAAATATTTCCAGACCTCATCTCCTTCTAGTAATACACAGTTCATTCAAAATTGCCTGAAAAAAAATAAAAAAAGAAAAAAAAAAAAAATTGCCTGAAAAAAAAAAAAAAGAAAAAAAGAAAAAAAAAGAAAAAAAGAACTAATTAAGAGGCTTTTCCAGGCTTTGGCTTGATCACAACCTGGAGATAACTAGCGGCCTTGGGAAATCGAGCCCCAGAAGGATGAGAAACACCAATTGGAACTTCAAAAGAAACAAAGAAAAGATGTTTAGGCTTATGATTTAGGACTGCTGTTTTGTTGCTTATCTCCTCTGCAACAAGACAGTGTGAGCAGTATACTATGTGTAAACTTCCATTGATGTGTAAACTTTATCTGACTTGCTGTCTTGAAAACCCAGGTGTGAGTTCCTTTAGAAATGAGCCTTTTGTTCTCAGGGAAGTGCAAATCCCCAGCCTGCTTTCCCAGCCCGCTTTCCCTGCTTGTGATATAAAAACTTGACTTGATCTCAGTAAAAACGCAGCAGATTCAAAGCCATCTCTGGTGTGGTCTCTGTCTGTCATTCGCCTAATCCGTGCCATCCTTCCAAGACTCTGGATCCCACAAATTGAATGAGCCCACCGTTGGGATGGTCTGCGGCACACCAGAGCTCATGCATTCTGCCAAACATGCTTTTCATCTCTTCTCAGTCTTTCTCAATATTCTCCATGAGGAAGTTGACTGTTTTGAGCAGAAGTCACTGTTTTGTCAGTTCTTTGATGCAGTCCTTTCTGTTGTTGTTGTTATTGTTTTCCAATATGCATTACCCCAACTGCTTTGACAAAAGCTCAGGGGGCCATACACAAGAATTACTTACAACAACTATGTAATTGGCAACTAGCATCCACATGATGAGGGATTCATTCATCATTTGTTTTCTGGGACTGTGTAACTTCACTCAGCATGATGTCCTAGCTCCAGCCATTTTCCTTCAAAGCGCATGATGTCATCTTTTCTTTTTTTTTTTTTTTTATTTCCGTATGTGTATGATGCGTTGTCTGCGTGCAAGTTTGTGCACCCGTGACGTGCAATGCCGCGGAGGTCAGAGAGGGTCTCGGATTCCCTGGAACTGGAGCTCTCCTGGAATTGGAGTTACAGACGGTTCTCGGCCGCCATGTGGGTGCTGGGGATCGAACCCGGGTCCTCTGCAAGAGCGGTCGGCGCTCTTAACCACTAGGCCATCTCTCACCACACATGTAATCTTTCTTTACTGCTGCATAGAACTCCATTGTGTAGATGTACCACATTTTCTCTATCCACTCATCAGTTGAGGGGCATTTGGGTTGTTTCCAGCTCCTTGCTATTGTGAAGAGAGCTGAAATAAACATGGCCATGCATGTATTCTTGCGGTGGGGTGAGTCTTGAGGGTACATGCCCAGGAATGTGAATGGCTGGATCAGTGGGCAAGTTCATTCCAAGTCTTCCAAGGGTTTTCCACACTGCTTTCCTTAGTAGCTGTATGAGTTTACATCCACCAGCAGTGGATAAGTGTTCCCCTTTCCCCAACAACTCTCCAGCACTTGGTATCATTTGTTTTTCTTGATCCTAGCCAGTCTTATTGGAGTAAGATAATATCTTAAAGTGGTTTTGATTTGCATTTCTTTAATGATTAGTGATGTTGACACTTCTTAAGGTGTTTTTCTCAGCCATCTCTAATTCCTCACTTGTGAAGTCTCTGTTCAGCTCTTTGCCATCTATTGAGTGGGTCATGTTGTTTTCTTTTTTTCTTTGTTTTTTGAGTAGTTTTAATATTCTGGAAATCAATGCTTTGTCAGATGTATCTGCAGTGAAGGTTTCCTCCCACTCTGTGGGATTTCTCTTCACTTCCTCGATTGTTTCTTTTGATGTATAGAAGTTTTGAGTTTATGAGGTCCCATTGTCAACTGTTGACCTTGATTCTTTACGCAGGCTGCTGTCTGATTTAGGAAGTCTTTTCCTACGCCTATGTTCTTGTAGTCTGCTGCCAACTTTTTCTTCTATCACCTTCAGAGCTTGGGGTTTCACATTGAGGTCCTTTGATCCATCTGGAGTTGACTTTTGTACAAGGAGAGAGGTAGGGGTTTAATTTCATCTTCTACAAGTGATGATTCCAGTTTTGCCAACACCACTTGCTGAAGATGCGTCTTTTCTCCATTGTGGCTTCTTGACCCCTCGTCAAATATAAGATGCTGAAATTGTATGTGCTCAGATTTAGATCTTTGGTTTGTTCCGTTGGTCAACAGGTCTGTTTTTGTGCCAGTACCCAGGCTGTTTTTATGACTATAGCCCTGTAGTAATGATTTTGAAGTCTGGTATAGAGGTCCCCCCTGTGTAGCTCTTTTCACTCAGGGTTCTTTTGGCTATTCAGGGTCTTTTTGTTTTCCATATGAATTAGGACTTTTGTTCCAAGCTGTGAAGAAACTCTTGGGGATTTTATCAGAATTGGTTAATCTATACAAGAGTTTTGGTAAATGGCATTTTTACAATGTTAATTTTCCCAATCCATGATCATGGAGGTTTTTTCCATCTCTGATGTCTTTCTTCAATTTTTCTTTCTTTAAAGTTTAAAAATTTTTTCATTGTTGAGAATCTTGTGTCTTTGGTTAGGTTTGTTCCTGTGTAGTTTTGTTTTTGAGCTATTGTGAGTGGGAAGTTTCTTTGAATTCTTTCTCCAAGTTGCTTGTTCTTGGTGTAAGAAAAGGCCATTGATTTTTTTTTTTTTTTTATTAATTTTATTTATTTCTGTATGTGTTTGAAATGTACTGTCTGCATGCAGTTTGTGCACAGCGTGTCGTGCAACGCCGCGAGGTCAGAAGAGGTATCGGATTCCCCTGGAACTGGAGTTCTCCTGGAATTGGAGTTTCAGAGGTTCTTGCCGCCATGTGGGTGCTGGATCGAACCGCGTCCCTCTGTAAGAGCGGTCGGCGCTCTTACCCGCTAGCATCTCTCCAGCCCGCCATTGATTTTTTTAAGGTTAATTTTGTTCCTGCCATTACTGAAGCTGTTAATCATTTCTAGGAGTTTTTCTGGTGAAGTTTTTAGCATCCCTTAATAAAAAATCATCTCATCAGCACAAGGGATAGCTTGACTTCTTCTAATATCAATTAAAAATCAAGAAAATACCAGTGGAGTTTTTAGCATCCCTTAAGTAAACAATCATATGATCAACAAACAGGGATAGCTTGACTTCTTCTTTTCCAATTAGTACTCCTTTAATTTCCTTTGCTTGCCTTATTGCTCTACAAGTGTTTCAAGCACTATATTGAAGAGGGGTGGTGACAGGGGGCAGCCTTGCCGAGTTCCTACATTTAGAGAGGAATTTTTCTGTCATTTCCCCATTTAGGATGATATTGGCTGTGGGTTCCTGATATGGCTTTGATTACATTGAGGAATGATCCCTCCAATCCATTCTCTAGGACTTTTAACATGAAGGGATCTGATTTTGTCAAAGCTTTTTCAGCATCAATTGAGATGATGGTGTGGTTTTGTCTTTGACTCCGTTTATGTGTTTGATGATGTTTATTGATTATCATGTTGAACCATCCCTGCATCTCTGGTATGATTCAACTTGGTCATGATGGATGATCTTCTTTATGTGGTCTGTATGCGATTTTCCAGTATCCTGTTTAGAATTTTGGCATCTGTTGTTCATAGGGAGATGTCTATAATTTCCCTTTTTAGTTGGATCTTTGCCTGGTTTTGGTAATAGAGTGATGCTGGATCATAGAAGGAATTTGGGAGAATTCCCTCTGATTGTATCCTTCTAAAACATTTCAGTAATAATGGTTGTAGGTCTTTTTGAAATGTTTTATAGAATTCTGCCGTGAACCACCTGGGCCTGGGCTTTTTTTAGTTGGGAGGTTTCTTACTATTTCCTCATTTCTTCATATATTAATGGGTCTGTTTAAGCTGCCGATCTCTTCTTGGTCAAGCTTGATGATTCCCAGGATTTCAGATATTCATCCATTTCTTCTAGGTTTTATTGGTAGAGTATAGGTTCTTGAATATTCCCGATTTTCTGGATCTTTTCCTTGTTTGTTGATATTTCCCTTTTCACATAGATTGTATTGATTTGGAGTTGTTCTCTCTTTCTTTTTGTAACTGGGCTAGAGGTCTGTCTATCTTGTTTATTCTTTCAAAAACCAACTTTTGGATTCATTGATTTTTTTGTATTGTTTTCTTTGTTTCTATTTCATTGATTTCTGCTCTGATTTTTGTTATTTCTTCCTGTCTGTTGTGTTAGGGTTCATCTGTTGTTGCCTCTCAAGTGCTTTTAGCTGTAGTGTTAGATCATTCACTTGTGCCTTCTGTTTTTCTAATGTAGGCACCAGGGCTATAAACTTCCCTCTTAGGATGCTTTAAGGTATCCCATAGGTTTTTTTGTTGTGTTGTATTGTCATTGTCATTAGTTCCAGGAATGCTTTTATTTTTCTTTATCTCTTCCTTGACCCATCATTATTCAAGAGTGTATTGTTTAGTCTCCATGTGTTCTTGTAGGCAGTAGGGCTTATCCTAGTGTTGGTGTTGAGCTTTATTGCACGTGGTCTGATAGAATGCATGAAATTATTTCAATCTTTTTATTTGTGGAGGTTTCTTCTGTGACCCAGTATGTGGTCATTTTGGAGAATGTTCCATGGGGTGTGAGTAGAAAGTGTATTCTCTGGTATTTAGGGTGGAATATTTGGTAGAGGTTATGAGGTCCATTTGTGTATCATTAATTCAGTTCAGATGTCTCTCTGTTTTTCCTTGTCCTGTTGAATCCTACAGGACTAGTGGGATAGTTGAAGTCCCTACTATGAGTGTACTGGGTTAGTGTGTGACTTGTGGTCCTGGAGAATGTCTTTATAAAGTTTGGTGCACAGAGTTTGGGGCATAAATATTCATGATGTGAAATCTTCTTGGTGAATTGATCCTTTGATAAAAAGTAATGGCCTTCTTTGTCTCTTCTATTCTTTTACTTTGAAGTCTATTTTGTCTGATATTAAAAGCACAACCTGCTTTCTTTTTAGGTACCATTTGCTTGGAATTTTTTTTCCCATCCTTTCACTTTAAGTGGAGTTGTGTCTTGAAGGTAAGATGTGTTTCTTGTAGACAGCATATCGATGATTTCTGTTTCCTAATCCAATCTCCCAGTCTATATCTTTTGATTGGGAATTTAGTCCATTAATATTTAAGGCAATGACTGATAGGTCTGTGTTGCTCCCTTTTGCCTTGTTATCCATTTGGTTTGGGTTTAGGTTTCTACTTCTGCAGTTATGCTTTTATTGATTTCTCTTTCTAGGTGCCTGGGGATGGTTGCTCTTTCTCTGTTTCTTTGAATTGCTTCGAGTATTCTCTGAGGGGTTGTCTTCTGGACATATATTCTTTCAACTTGTTTTGTCATGGAAGGTTTTTTCTCTCTCCTTCATTATAATCAACATTTTTGCTGGGTAAGTAACCTGGGTTGGCATCTATTGTCCTTAACACTGGGAATGCTTGCTCAGGTTCTTCTTTTGCTTTCATAGTTTGCATGGGAAGTCAGTTGTAATTGATAGGTTTCCCCTTATAGGTCACTTATTGTTTTTTCTCTTGTGGCTTTAAGATTTTGTCTTTGTTTTGGTGTCTAGCATTTTAACTTATGATGTGGCGTGGAGAATTTCTTTTCTGATCTTGTCTGTTTGAGGTTCTATGTGCTTCTTGTATTTGTATTGGTTTGTTTTTTTTTTTATTTAGTTGGTAGATTTTAATCTATTATTCTGTTGAAGATCTGATCAAATACCATTCTCTTGGGATTCTTCTCCTTCCTCTACTCCTATGATGTGGGGTTTGATCTTTTCATAGTGTCCCACAGTTTCCTGGTTGTTCCACTTTTATGTATTTAAAAATTTTTCATAATCTTTCCTTGAGGTTTTTAGTTGTTCTGCATTATCTTCCAGGTCTGATATTTCTTTTTCTGCTTCCTCATTCTGCTTCTGAGGCTTTTTCCATCCTTTCCTCTTGATTGGATGAGTGTTTGATTTTTTTTTCATTCCTCTTCTGATTTCTTTAGTATTTCTACTTCTTTTTGAGGTTCTCAATCTCTTCCTGTAGCTTTTTGCTTCGCTGGTTGGTTTCCTTATCTTTTTCAGCATGGGATCTTTTCAGTGTTTCCAGTTCCTTCCGGAGTTTGTCATTCTCTCTCTCTAGGTCCTTCTTGAGTTCTTCATTCTCTTTTCTTAGTTCTTTGATTTGCTCTTTATAATGTTGTAGTTCTTTAAATATGTTCCCAATTGTGTTTCTGATATCTATGTCCTGGGCCATCCCCATGGGGATCCCACTAGAGCTTGATGTGGGATTATCCTGCCCCTTTCCTGTGTTGTCTCTTCTTCGTGTTACTGGCATGTGAGCTTCTCCTTGCCTGTATTTCAGTTGGCAGGGTTGGGGGGGAATGGGGGAACAGACCAACCGACTGTGGGTGGGCTCTTTAGCCCATGCCCAGGCACCTGCGCTTGCCTGAGCTGGTCTCAGGAGATCTCAGATCCAGAGTCACACAACCCTATGTTTAATACCAGCTGGGAGGATAACTACAACCCCACAGCCACAAAAGCCAACCAAGCCAAAGACAACTGGATTAACAGATTAACTAGATGAAATCAATCAACAATCAGCCTTGCTGAAGCACTCAGCTACTGTCCTCCTACCTGTGCTTGCCTGAGCTGGTCTCCGGAGATCTCCCTTCCCCCCTTCTTGTGAGAGCCTAGAGACTGTCCGCCTGCAGGCAGTAGACAAATCCTGGTGCTGAGCCAAGAAAGGAAGAACAGCGTGTGGAATGCGATCACACGTGACTCAAAGACATTGAACAACAACACCCCACCACACCCAGCTCTTCTTTGATATATTCTTAAGTTTCATATCTGATGCTGAATTGTCTAATCAAACTGCTTAGTTGGGGTTTTTAAGTAATCATTTTTCTGAAATCTTGATTTTGTGTGTATGTGTGTTTATGGGTACACATGCATGTGTGTGTGTGTGTGTGTGTGTGTCTGTCTGTCTGTTTGTCTGTCTGTCTGCAGGCCAGAAATAGATGCCAGGTGCCTTCCTTAATCTAGACTGTATATTTTATTTTACTTTTATTACTTGTGTGTAAGCGTTTTACCTGCATGTATATGAGTGCACCATGTACAAGCAATGCCCTTGAAGGGCTTCGACACCCTGGAACTGCACTTGCAGATCCTTGTTAGCCACCATGAGGGTCCTGGAAACTGAACTTGGGTCCTCTGCAAGAGCAGCCGGTGCTCTTAATCACAGCCATTTCTTCAACCCTTCTCCACTGTCTCTTTTGAGACCAGATCTCTCATCGATTTGGCTAGACTGGCTGGCCAACAAGCTCCCTGCACTGGGGTCACAGGAGCACACAGCCTGCCTTAGCCCTTTGGACTGGGTTCTAGGGGCAAACACAGGCTGTCAGGCTTCTGCAGCAAGCACGTTCCCCACTCCATTGTTTTAAAGACTATCTGGATGGAATGTGAGACCTGAAACTACGAAACTGTTAGAAGAAAACATGTGCAGTAACCTACAAGATACAGGTGTAGGAAAGACGTTCTAAATTGGACATCAGTTATTCAGGAAGTAAGGTCAATAATCAACAAGTGGGATCTCATTAAACTAAAAATTCTGTGGGGCTTGGTGATGGATGCCTTTAATCCCAGCACTTGGGAGGCAGAGGTAGGCAGATCTCCATGAGTTCAAGGTAAGCCTGGTGTACATAACAAGCTCCAGGCCAGCTGGGACTAAAGGGAGACCCGGTCTCAAAAAGACCAAAAAACAAAAACAACAGGGCTGGAGAGATCGCTCAGCAGTTAAGAGTGCCGACTGCTCTTGCAGAGGACCTGGGTTCGATTCCCAGCACTCATATGGTGGCTAAGAACCATCTTTAACTCCAGTTCCAGGGGAATCCGACGCCCTCTTCTGACCTCCGAGGCATTGCACGACCCAGGTGCACCAACCTATACAGTACACTCATACACATAAAAAATAACTTAAAAATTAAAAAAAGATATTTAAAAAACAACAACAACAAACCTAAAAAGCTTCTGAACAACAATAAGAAAGCAGGAGATATATGAAATACAGAGAAAACCCACAGAGTGGGAGAAAATCTTCACCAGTAACACATTTGACACATCTGGAGGCTTAACATCCAGAGTAAAGAACTCAGAAATAACAAAGAATCAAGAAAAAAAGTGACCCAATTAAAAGACGGGCTAAGGATCTGAAGAGAGTTCTCAAAAGAAGAAATAAGGAAGGCTGAGAAACATCTGAAAAAGTGTTCAACATCATCAGTAACTAGGAAAATGCAAATTAAAACCACATTAAGATTTCATCTTACAGCCAGGAGTGGTGGCGCACACCTTTAATCCTAGCACTTGGGAGGCAGAGACAGGCAGATCTTTGTGAGTTCAAGGTCAACCTGGTCTACAGAGTGAGTTCCAGACAGCTGGGGCTACAGGGAGACCTGTCACAAAAAAAAAAAAATCACCTCAAAAAAAAAAAAAAAAAAGATTTCATCTTATGCCAGTAAGACTGCCATGATCAAGAGAACAAATGACACTAAATGCTGGGAGGATGTGGGGAAAGGGGAGCACTCATTCACTGCTGGTGGGACTGCAAACTCCTGCAACCCCTATGGAAAGCAGTGGAGATCTCTTAAAAAAATAAAAATGAAGCTACCATTTGACTCAGTTATACCTGGCCATATACTCAAAGGATTCATCCTATTGCAGAGAGAACTGCACATCCTTTTTTTTTTTTCTGCTCTTTTCACAATAGTGAAGAGATAGAAGCAACCTAAGTGCTCCTCAACCGATGAGTGGATAATGAAAGTGTGGTACATTCACACAGTGGAGTTCTGCTCAGTGGTGATGAAAGACAACATCCTGAAAGTTGTGGGTAAATGGATGGACCGAGGAAATGTTATGCTAAGTGAAGTAACAGACTCAGAAAAACAAACAGCATATGTTCTCCCTCATTTGTGAATCCTAGCACTAAATTCTTGTATGTGAGTATAGGTCCTGATGCGACTGCAGGAGCCAGGAAAACGGAAAGGAACCAGGGAGGGAAAGGGAAAGAGGGAACCTGAGAGAGAGGCCTAGAGACAGGTTAACAGCTGGATAAAACGAGGGTATTTAAATGAGAGGGCAGAGGGAGGGCTAGACATGGAAATTTGGGGATGAAGGGAAAGAAGGAGCTCTAGAGAGGTGGGACGTAGGCTACTGGTGTTATCAATGGAGAACTGGGAGAAATGGGGACACTAAATGGAGACATGGAGGGAGGGTTGATAGGGAGAGAAAAAGGAGAGATAAATAATGCCTGGCTGGTGTAAAAAAACCTGAGGGAATCATATGAGTCTAATAATCTAATGAGAAGTTGCACATACAATATCTGTACATGAGTCCATGTGCATAGTTGAAGGCTGCATAACAAAAAACAGTGCCAGGCAGGAGAAACCTTCCTCTGAGTTGTTGGCCAGGGTAGTCCAAGAGACTCCCTAAAATACACAGACTCTTGTCACAGCCCTTGATTGCCTCCCAGAACTCGAAGGTAAGACCCTACATACTTCGGAGACCAGATTTGGAGCAGTAAAGCTGGAACTGACCTGGAAGCCACCTTCCCTAAAGGCTAACTCTCATAGCTTTGCAGGGCATTATGTAAGCCACTACAGGAGAGTCCAACAACTGCTTTAAGACCAAATATCCACCTCAATCTCCAGCACAGCATACAACACTGGTGCAGTAGTATAATTTTTTTTATGTGTATGAACGTACTGTCTGCATGTAGGTTTGTGCACCCGTGTCGTGTAATGCCGCGGAGGTCAGAAGAGGGCGTCGGGTTCTCCTGGAACTGGAGTTAAAGATGGTTCTCAGCCGCCATGTGGGTGCTGGGAATCGAACCCAGGTCCTCTGCAAGAGCAGTCGGCGCTCTTAACCACTAGGTCATCTCCCCAGCCCCAGCAGTGGTATTTTTATCTTGGGGACAGTCAACAGTTAATTAATTGGATCTAAAGTCCACTCAATAGGAGGAAACTCATGTGGCATTGTAAACATAGCCAAATACACATGGATGGAGAGGTCATAGATCTTAGAGAAATTCCCAAAGCTGTCACATCCTGAAACTAATGTCATTTCTTACTAAGTGCAGAATATATATCCTTATATTTACAGACAAATATCCAGATACCACTCATCAAAGAAGCTTCTTTTGCACCAGACGAAGAGTTACTACTGAGTTATTACTACAGAGCACCATGACTGGTCACACACGACATTGCTTAGGCCCAAGCCTAAGGCTTGGATCCTTAGGCCCAATGCAACCTCTAGACCTAAGGCTCATGAAACATTGAACAAGGGGCCAAAAGACAGTAAGTAACCTCTTACTCTCATTAAGGAAGCTCCTTTATGCAACAGAGGGCCAGGAACTCAAAGGTCATAAAGGGCCAAACTGTGGCGATTAGGAGTCTACAGCGTGTGGGTCCTTGGTCAGGACTCCTGTATTAAGCTTCACTCACCCAGGGCTCAGGGACCATTGTGGGAAAGAGGACAGAAAGACTGTAAGAGTCAGGGAAGAGGAGCATGACCATATGGAGACAGAATCCTACAAGCTTCCGGGACCCTGCTCATATGAACCTATAGCAATGGTGTCAGCATGCACAAGACCCACGCAAACTCAGCATGGTACTGGGGAAACGGGCAGCAGAAACCTGGTCTTAGTTGAAGAAATATTAAATATTTGCAGCTGATTACTGTTGAGTGAGGAAGAACTGGTCTTCTTACAGCGAGGGAGTCTGGATAAGCTGACTAGAGCTCAGTGGATGAACTTGCAATGAGGAATGACTGCAAACACTAATTTGGCACAAGAGGCCTTAACACAAACTAAAGAATCTATAAATTCCATTGGTGTCTTTGTTTGTTTGTTTGTTTGTCTTTTTGAGACAGGGTTTCCCTATAGCCCCAGCTGGCCTGGAACTCTGTAAACCAGGCTGGCCCTGAACTCACAGACATTCACAGAGTGCTAGGATTAAAGGCGTGCACCACCACACCCGGATTAAAGAGAGTTCTTAGCTTCCATGTGGGTGCTGGGAATTGAATCCAGATCCTCTAAAAGAGCAGTCAATGCTCTTAATCGCTGAGCCATCTCTCCAGCCCTTCCAGTGGTGTCTCACAGGAGGGCACCAATGGAGAGGAGGGTAAAAAGGTGATTAACATTGATTGAGATGTTATATATGAAATACACAAAATTTTTCTCTATCTCTGTGTGTGTATGTGTCTCTCTCTGTCTTTCTCTTGCTTATTTTTTGAGACAGGATCTCTCTATATAGCCCTAGCTAGCCTAGAATTTGCCATGAAGGCCAGGCTAGTGAACCAGAATTCATGGAGCCTCCTGCCTCTGCCTCCTGAGTGCTGGGATTACTGGGGTGTCCTACCATATAATATTTATTTTGTACAAAATATTCTTACCTGGGACATATTAAGAACTACATAATCTATACATGAAAAAAAAAATAATTTAACCCAGAAGTTTTTGAGTTTCATTGTTGACCTTATTTCTTGCAAGGCTGCTGTTTGATTAGGGTCAAAGAACTGACTGAAACAGTTAATTTCTGCCCAAAACAATAAACCTCTGTAGAGAAAACTTTTAAAAGATTGAGAAAAAGATGCAAGACATGTATGGCAGAATGCATGAACTAGGGTGGGGGCACAGAAAGGGGAATGTGTCTAAATTGGACTGAAAAATGATGTATGAAATACACAAAACATCAATACAATATTTTATAAAAAAAAATAAAATATAGCAGGGATAAAAAAAATAAAAAAATAAGAATATGTGTTGGATTTTGTCAAAGGCCTTTTCTTCATCACTTGAGATGACCATGTGGTTTTTGTCTTTAAGTCCATTTATATGTTTTATTAAATTCATTGACTTATGTATATTGAACCATCCCTGCATCTCTGGAATAAAACCAACTTGATCATGTTGAAAAAAATAATTTAAAAATGGGCAAACTGGGGCTGGAGAGATGGCTCAGTGGTTAAGAGCACTGGCTGTTCTTGCAGGAGACCCTGGATCAAATCCAAGCACACACATGTGGTAGCTAACAGTCATCAATGACTCCAGTTCCAGGGGATCTGACACCCTCTTCTGCCTTCTGCAGGTGCTGCATGGGTCCACTTACATACATACATACATACATACATACATACATACAGGCATAACATTCATACACATAAAAAAGATAAAAATAAATAATTTTCTTTAAAAATGTGCAAAATACTTCAACAGGCCCATCATATAAAGAATATCCCGATGGTCTGCTCATGAAAGATGAGCCTGCACATGTACATATGTAAAAGCCCATTCAACTGTATATTAAAGACTAGACTGGGCTGGAGAGATGGCCTAGTGGTTAAGAGCACCGACTGCTCTTGCAGAGGATCTGGGTTCAATTCCCAGCACCCACATGGTGGTTAAAAACTGTCTTTAGTGTCAGGCGTGGTGGCACATGCCTCTAATCCAAGCACTAGGAAGGCAGAGGCAGGCGGATCTCTGTGAGTTCAAGGCCAGCCTGGTCTACAGAGTGAGCTCCAGTCCAGCTGGGACTAAAGGGAGATCCTGTCTCAAAACAAACAAACAAAAAACAAGTGGCATTTCATGTCTCTTCCTCAATTTTTCCATCCATTAAATGAGTATGAATGGTCTCTATCAGAAGGTAATACTGAGCCAACTCATCCAGTGCGGAGCACTTGGAAGGCCTGTCACAGGAAACTGTGATAGATGCTGGTTTAGGGAATGTGGATTAGACCACCCCTAAGGCCTCTCGGCAGCTGACAGACTATACAAACAAGCCAGGAAGACTGTGTGTGGTGTCCCTGCAACAGAGCTCTAGGTGAAAGGCTGTGTCTGCAGACTCTCCACCCAATGCTCTTGCGCCCCACACTGCCTCAGAGCTTTCGTCCTGTGGTCATTGTCACACGCCTGGCTGTCTGTGCCAGTCTATAGATTTTGAGTCAAGAAAGCATATGATTACTTCTAGTGTGGGGCAGGGAAGGACAGCCTACTATACCAGGTTCAGGTCTAAACAGTACATGTTAAGGCCCAGAGAACCAGAAAACACCCCCAGCCTGCACAGCTAGTAAGAGAGGAAGCCAGGAATGGAACACAGGCCCCAGGGTGCCCAGCCAGTGCCCTAGTCTGTGTGCTGTGCTACCTCCTATCACCGGCTCACTTTGGGTGGCTTCATTTCTGGGTCAGAAATCATTCCTGGAAGGGCTTTCCCGTCTCCGCCCCCACTGCACCCTTGTCAGGACTGCAGAAGCCACAGTGGCTTGTGTTCGGATCTTCACAAAGCAGAGGCCACTGCCTATGCTTCCTCTGGGGCTCCACTTGCAATGCTGCCTCTGTGTCTTGTGGGGGGATCAGAGACTGCGGCTCTGCTCTGGGGTGCCCTAACCAAGATGTCTCAGGATACCGCCCCCCCCCTTCCAGCCTCCGCAACCCCATGGCCTCGCCTTCACACTTCCAAATCTAGCATCCTCCTTTCCTGCAGAGTGAAGATTTATAACACCCTGGGCAAGCTCATGGGTGCCACCAGCAAGTCTGGAGTTTAGGGCTTAAGTGTGAGAGAAACCGTCAGCCCTGGAGACCCCAGGGCCTCCTGTGCACACAAACATCAACCAAGGAACTCCATGGACACAAAGAGAAGTGGAAAACGCAGATCCTGAGGCCAAGCTACAGGAACAGGGCCCAAACCAAGAGCACTAAGAAAGGCCTAATGATGTTGGAATCAGGGTGTTCTTTGGAGGTTCTTGGTCCCCAGCAGAATTCTAAAGTAGAACTCTATAGAAGATGGGAGAGTACATAAAAATTCTCTCTGTCGTCTCTCTCATTCACCATGACCTCCAGACGTCTCTCTGAGCTTACAGGCAGCTGCCTCAGGTGTATCAAGCAAACTCCATGGCATGGAAGGCAGTTCCAGAGTTTGGATTCCGATGCCGGGTGCCATCCACCCTGGCTCCTTCTGCAGACACTCATTTTGTTCCCTGCTACTGAGGACTCCATGATATCATTTGCAGCCCATAACCAAGGTGAAGGGGTATTAAAGCATCCCAGCCTCGCTGCCTATCACCACAGGAAACTGCTCTTTCCAGACCCAAATTTATGAATATCCTCCACGAACTTTATGCTGCACCATGCTGCTGTTCAATGTGATTTATTTGTGAGGTGTCAGCTCACAGGATGAAGAGCTGAGGAGGTCTGAGCTGACCCCATGGTGTCATACCAAGGACCCCCTGAGAGGCTGAGCACCTCTCCAGGGGCCTCAGGTCACAGAGGTTGGGATGATAGCTTCCCTGACTGAGGTCTTGAAGGGGTCTCTGGGTCCACTCAAAACCTGACAGCCATAACAATCAGAGGAGCCAGTGGGGGTTTCCTTGCATAGTTTTGCAGACAGAGAAACACTGCATGCAGTGTGTTTCCTTTCCACCCAAAAGAGTCCATAGTGGGAGGTTTATCTTCTGAAGGGGAAATGTGTGTGTTTAAAACACGTATTTAATGTAGATGTACATATTTAAATAAGGAAAAAATGCACTTTTCCTAAACACTGTAGCAGGCAACCTCTGTGTCATCACCTCAGTGAGGGCGGAGTGCGTACTGGATCGCAGACCGAAGGCTCTTCCAGCCAACACGTGCGGCTCCCCAGGGCTCTGGCCTGCTCTTCCTTCTCCAGGTTAGCTCTCTCGCAGGTTCAGTTGTGTACCTTCACGTCCAGCCTACTTGTGACAATGAACAACTCCCAGAAAGGAGAGAAAACCAAGACACCCTGATGTTCATTTAGCTTCATGGAGTCTTTGTTCCAGAGATGGATTTTTGTCATTAATCACCATGACAAAAAAATACTTGATAGGCCCAGCAAGATAGTTCAGTGGGTTAGACCTCTGCTGTGAAGCCCGACAATCTGAGTTTGATCCCAGGAGCCCATGGAAATGTGGAAGGAGAGGAACAACTCCATGAGGTTGTCCTTTGACCTCCTCCACATGTGGACCATAGCATGCATGTGACGCTGCCCCCAATAATAAATTAAATATTTGAAATACCTGATTAAAACAACTTCAAAGAGGAAAGCATTTCTTTGACTCACAGTTTTCAGAGATTTTAGTCCATGGTTTGTAGGCTCCATTGTTTCATTGTGGAGAAGTCATGCTTACCACATAGCAGCCAGAAAGGTGAGAGAGTGAGAGAGGAAGGTCCGGGCCAAGGCATACCCTTCAATGGCCTCCCAGTACCGAGTTCTTCCAAGCAAGCTCCCGATCCGAACAGCCCATTCAGCTATAGACTCATCAATGAATCCACCAATGAGGTTAGCACCCTCATTATCCAATTGCCTCTCTATAGTGTCACTAACCGGGGACCTACCCTTCAGCATGAGCCTATAGGAGAGTATTTAATATCTGAAGTATAACAGCAGAAAAACCAAATTGCCATCCATGCTTTGCCTTTTTCCCTGGTCCATAGGAACTCTGATAAATCATGTTGAGACACACAACTAAAGGATATATGGCTTAGCATTCTTTCTTCCTTTCTTCCTTTCTTCCTTTCTTCCTTCCTTCCTTCCTTCCTTCCTTCCTTCCTTCCTTTCTTTCTTTCTTTCTTTCTTTCTTTCTTTCTTTCTTTCTTTCTTTCTTTCTTTCTTTCTTTCTTTCTTTCTTTCTTTTTTTTTTTGAGACAGGGTCTCCCTGTAGCCCCAGCTGGCCTGGAACATACTATATAGACCGGGATGCATTGAACTCAGAGATTACCTCCTATGCCTCCCGAGGCTGGGATTAAAAGGTTGTGGTTCCACCACGCCTGTCAGCTTCTTCTACTTTCTTTCACTTCTTAATGTTTTTCTTATTTTTTTATTTATTTGTTATAATATTTTCTGCATATGCAGTGTAACCACATATGCAGTGCCTGTGGAAGCCACAAGAGCCCCTGGAATTAGAGTTATTGATGATTGTTGGCTACCATGTGGGTGCAGGGGACCCAGGTCCTCTGCAAGAACAGTCAGTGCTCTTAACTGTTGAGTCATCTCTCCAGCCCAGTTTCTTCATCTTTAAAAAGATTTATTTTTGTTTGTGTATTTTTATTTTTTATTTTGTGTATTAGTATTTGCCTGTGTGTACGTGTGTCTACCACTTGGGTGCATGCCTGTGTAGACAAAAAAAGGTGTTGGGTGGGATGGGGGAAGGGAAAGAGGAATATGCCTGAACCGAATTGGAAAAAATGAAATGTATTTCCTGGTAGGGTGGCAACACGCCTTTAACTCCTAGCAAACAACACTTGGGATGGCTAGAGGCAGGTGGATCTGTGTGAGTTTAAGGCCAGCCTGATCTTACAGACATGAGTTCCAGGCAGCTGGGGCTATTGGGGAGACCCTTGTTCTGAAAAGAAAAAAAAAAAAGGAAAATGATGTATGAAATACACAAAACATCCATAAAAAAAAAAAAAAATAAATAAATGTATCACACAGGCAAAAAAAAAAAAAAAAAGGTGTTGGATCCCTTAGAACTGGAGTTACAGGTGGTTGTAAGCCTCCATGTCAGGGGTAGGAATTGAACCCAGGTCCTAACCACTGAGCAATCTCTCCAGCCCCTGGTTTCTTCTTCTCAATGAGGTCAAGCCCCTATCTTTTAAAAGATGTGCTACTCAGGAGGCAGAGGCAGGCGGATCTCTGTGAGTTCAAGGCCAGCCTGGTCTACAGAGTGAGCTCCAGGCCAGGTTGGACTAAAGGGAGACCCTGTCTCAATAAATAAATAAATAAAAGATGTACTAATTATCAATGAATTGTGTCTCAGCTCCATACCTACCCATCACTGAGTACTCTTCACAAATGGAGGTGTGCCTTTTGAATGTCTTTCCTCTGCAACGAATACTGTGTTAGGCTTCTCAGTCAAGGCACTAGAGAGACAGTAGGTGAAGTAGGGTTTTCCGTCCTGGCATCCTCCAAGGGGAAAAGAAATATACCCATGCATTTAATGTCACTGGTGTGTGTGTCTAACTGGTTTATGACTGATTTTTATACTTTAGGACATATTAGGACACTACAGGGGCTTTATGAATGCTTACTAAAATATGTGTTGAAAAAGGAATCAAAACTATGTTGGAGAATGCTATTCTTGAGGAATGAATACCATAGTTATCTAGTAGAACATCTGTTTGGAACCACCTCACTTGCTGAGGCCTCTGCAATAAACGAGGTTAAAGAACACCTTAACACCTTACCTAACTATCCACGTCTGCAAACATGTCTGCAGAAAGAATTTCCCCTCGGTGGTCTTCGAGCACGTAAGCTTCTGTGCTGGTAATCCCATAGACTGTAACTCAAACCCACCAATGTTGTTACAATTAAAGAATAACTTAGAGGGAACTGTACAAGCTGAAGGAACTAAACTCGGGGCTCAAGCTCTTTGGGAGGAAACTCCTCTTGGTCTGCCAGGATGAGTAAACATTCCCGACTTCTCCACATGCGGGCGGGTCCCATGCTTCAGTTTTCTGCCACACCCTTTTACTTCTTTGGTGCACATCTGCAGCTCCTGTATGTAACACAGGGTGCATCTCCAGCACTGGCTCCTAGAATAGGTGGTGGCCGGCAGCACTCAAGGCCAGTGGTCCCCTGGCAATGTCTACCCCAAGTTGTTGTGTAGCAGAGTGCCTGTGGTGAGTTAGCTTTTGCTGACACCCTGGAGACCAGAGTCTTGGTGTGTTTCTCCACTGTGGCGCCCAGAGTCTTCTCCGCCATCAGATGCCAAGGCTGTGCCTTGAGGTCAGAAGCTTAGCCCTGGAGCATCCACCTCAACCCCAGGGGTCGTTCCTCACATCTGCCACCTCCATATCCTTATTCTATTTTTTATTTGCTGATTCTTTGTTGCCTTAGTCCCCTGTTATAATGAATAATTCTTTCAAATTACAGTGTAGTTTGTCCTTCTTGATTAAATCCAGACTGACATTGTATGCAAATGTCCTTGGGGTGGAATTCACAGGGAATCATTGACACTTTAGTATAAAGTAGTTTATTTTGTTTTCTGGCATTTGGAGAACAGTAAATACCTTGGGACTTAGTGGGGAACAGGAAGATGAAAAGGCTAACAAGAGAGGGCAGGAAAATTTTAATAGCAAACTGCCTATTTTCCATTTTGCCATGGGCTAACTAGGACTGTTGACTGTTATTCTTTATTTCTCTGCAGAATGTCTTTGGTTCCCCAGAGTCATCCTTAACAGCACCAGCAATAGAACAAAAGTGTGGGTTTCTCCAGTGAAGCGGCAGCTATTGGGCCTTGATAAGCTCAGCACATTCCCCTCTTTGTTGTCTTCTTAATCACACGTGAAGCGTGCTGTCATATAAGACTTCTCCCCACTGCAGGGGCTTCTCCCCAGGTACAAATTAGCTTCTCTACACAGGGTACCATCCATGTCGGGCCACAAAGAACCCAAAGCAGACCTGGACCTTCGGTTAAGGGGAGACTAGTGTGGCTTTCTCAGGGGCTTTTGAACACAGGTAGGACCTCTCTCTCTTCAGGAGGTCTCTGTGTGTCCCTGATGGACAGCCCCAGTAGGCACAAGAAGACAAAAAAATGTTTCTTCTGACTTCAAATCTGGTGATCAGAGTAATATATCTGCATGATTCAGAACAGTGTGAATGGAGGGACTCAACTTCCTTCCCCCTCAGCCGCTGCTTCTTGTTCCCCAGTCCTCTTCACGCTGTGGGGTTCACCTACATAGCCTGCCTTATCCCTGGCTAGTCCCTGGGGAGTAGTGTGCCCAGTCCACCACGCTGGGACCTTACCTTCTCTCTCAGTGTTTTTCCCCTAGGAAAGAACATAGGAAATAGAGCTCAGCATTCTGAAGCTAAGAAGTTTACCAAGTCAAAAGCATGCACTGTACCACATAAACCCACGACAGAGCATGCCTCCTCCACCTCGTTCAGTCCTTGAACCTACAGGGTATTTCTCTGTCCCGCTAGCCACTTGGGGGTCAGAACACAGGCTTCTTGTCCTCATCTATATGGTCGCTTTGGGCAAGTATTACTTTGAACTCTTCAATTGCCATATTTAATTGCCAACTTTGAAATAAGCCATTTGTGATACTGTAGATACTGTAATGGTTACAACCTCAAAGTGTGGGTTCCTGCCAAGGCAGACACAGACCAAAGCTTCCGGAGGCCAGGCCTAATGGTGAGATTGTCACAAAAGGCCCCCCACCCCCTGAGGGGTATCACCCCGCTCCCCTCCCACTCTCCGGGGTTTCTACTGCACACTCCCCCTCCACCTACCCCCACCAAAACAGAGGGCTGGGGAGCACATGAAGAGAGGAACCAGGCTAAATTGATTTTATCCGTTCTTCTGACAGTTTATGCTACACTGCACCCCAAATTCCATTTCTCTCCAGTGCTGTAACCCCACACAAGGTCCTGCCCAACAGGCCCAAGTGAGCTAAAGCTGTGTTTTAGTCACTGGCACTTCACTTAGGCTCATATAATCTTACAGTCATTCATTCATCATCTTTGTTATTGAAAACTGCATGAAAGAGCTGGGTAGGAAATAGAGACTACACCGTTATCTAGGCTGGCATTAGTCACAGGAAAAAAGCTGGGACATCTACTCTTCAAAAAACGGAGGGGGGTGCCATCAAAGCTCCTTAGCACATAATACATCTTAGCAATCAGAGCCAGAATCCAAACTCATAATAACGAAAAGCAACTGAAAACGCTTATAATCGGCATATTTTAAATGCCTTCTTTCCTGCCAATCTTATATCCGTTCCCAGAGAAGCAAAAGCTGCCCACTCTGCCAGCCCCCTCGTCAGCTGCCAGCTGTTTCTTCCCTGGAAAAAGGGTCAGAAGGCTGCTGATAGCTCATAGCCAGCTAGAAGCTGGAAGTGGGAACTCTCCCTCATGGGTTTTAGCTGCTGGCTGATTGTCAGCAGAGAGCTACAAGTCCTGGTTTGATAAAAGCCAGCTATAGATTTCAAGCCTTCTTTCTTTCCTTTTTTTTTTTTTTTTTTTCCATTTGTGCTCTGAAATTGTCATGCACTCCAAATGGAACTCTGTGAGCACATGGGCCTTTGTTCTGCCTTGTTAGGCGCCAGGAGTTGAGTCCTCTCCAGACAGTCACTGGCAGGGTGAGGAGGAGGGTGAGGCGAACTGGGGTGAGGTGGGAGGACCCACACGATGCCCCTGGCACCTGTGCGGTCCTGGAGAGGATACCCCCCATGGAGAATGTTTCCTATTCTGGTGGGCTCTGTGACAGCAGGGGAGTGAGGTGGGCTATGCTTGTAAATTAGTCAGAATTTATTGACTGAACCCTCGAAATGAATTGAGTCACCAGCAACATACACCAAATCCTCCTTTCTCCCAATTGTTTCTATCAGCCCCCAATCAAGAACTCCCTTCTCTGAGTTGTATGGATTTCAAGGGGTCAGGCCAGGGGAAGGGGGGCGGCACGGACGCCTGAGCTCTAAATGCACATGCTCCGGGCTGCCGAGTGTAATGCATCAATGGTGAAAAATAAACACCCAGCAGAAGCTGGCTTTGACTTGAGGAGAGTGCACAATAAATTTCAACTGCTGAAATTAATCCCTCACTGCTTGTTTTGAATATTAATCCCAGGGAGGGAGCTGGCTCCCACTCCATCAAAAGACAGGTAAAAACAGCACAACATCTGGAGTCTTTGAGGGGGGGTTACCTGTGAGGCAAAGGTTGCTACTGCATCCCAAGGAGAAGCAGACTCTGATAAACAGCCCGGCACACTTCCCAGCACAGCTGAGCCACACTCACGGCCACAGTGCTGGCCTTCCCCTGGCTCTCCCCTGCTCTCTTCTAAGGGTCTCCAGAGATGGGCGTGCGGAGGCACCTTGCCTGAGGGTAAGAGCTCAAACTCCTAGTGTGTGCTGGGGGGGAGGGTTATGTTGTGATGAAAGTACATATAACATAAGCCTTACCGCTTTACCCATTTCCAAGCGTACAGTGCACTGGCATGAAGTACATTTACACTGCTGCGCGGCCACCAGCATCATCCATCTCCAGAGCTCTCCCACCATCTCGC
The DNA here is from genome assembly GCA_009823505.1 of Rhizomys pruinosus. Classification (NCBI taxonomy): domain Eukaryota; kingdom Metazoa; phylum Chordata; class Mammalia; order Rodentia; family Spalacidae; genus Rhizomys; species Rhizomys pruinosus. The sequence continues at coordinate 616,937 of VZQC01005525.1, forward strand.
TCTGAAATGGAGAATCCATTATCAGTAAATCTGCATCATCCCCTTCTCTTCAACCCTGGCAACCATTTCCCCTTCTGTTTCTGTGAAGTTGACTACTCCAGGTCCCTCAAAGAACTAGACTCAACAATACTTGTCCTTTTGTGTATGGTTTATTTTACTTAGCATAAGTTTTTGTTTCAATCTTTATTATTGTTACTTTTGTTGTTATTGGTGTGTGTGTGTGTGTGTGTGTGTGTGAGTGCATGCATGCCACGATGTGTGTGTAGAGGTCAGAAGACAACTTTCAGGACTCCCTTCTGTCCCTCCACTGTGGGATCCAGAGATCAAACCAGGTGGGCAGGCTTACACAGTAAGCGCCCTTACCTACTGAGCCACCTCCCGACCTCAGCATCACACTGTTACTCCCTTTAAAGGCTCAGTTATAGTCCATTGTAAGCATACATTTTATTTTGTTTATCCATTCATCTGCTGATGGACATTTCAGTTTTTTGCACCTTTGAGCTATTGTAAACAATGCTGCTTTGAACAAAGAAGCACAAAATAATTGTTCAATGCTCTGCTTTCAACTCCTTGGGGTTAGGGGCTAGAGAGATGGCTCAGAGGTTAAGAGTACTGGCTGCTTTTGCAGGGGACTTGAGTCTGGCTGCCAGCACCTACATGATGGCTAACTGTCCATAACACCAATTCCAATTACATCTTCTTCTGGCCTTTATAAATAAATAAATAAATACATTAATTAATTAATTCTTTGGGCCTAAACTCAGAAGTGGAGCTGTTGGACCACATGGTAATTCTGTACCTGATGTCAGACTATTCCCTGGCTTTTTTTTTCTATACTTTAATGCAAGAAAAAGAAAAAACGTCTATGGTGATCACTCCTGTTTGGTTGTGGGAAATAGTATTAGCCTCAGTGGTGAGGGGCTGCTTGTGGAGTTACTGTATCTTGTAGTGAAAGATGAGATCATCACTAATGGTCACCAACAGAAAGGATTAGATGACACAGGTGATCAAAGCTTCCCTGGCATGGTGTTGAGATGTGGGTCTGAGGCCCTGAAAGGAAGAGAAAAGGTCCTTGGAGGAAGCCAGCACCCAGAGGAGAAAGCTGCCCAGTGGGACACTTGTCTAGCTAAAGATGGCAGTGAGACTTGAAGAACCCAAAGTCCATTGTAAATCATTTACTTGGTCTTCCATGGACTGAAATTCCCCTCTGTTGCCCCTCAAAGCCTTCAGCTATAATCTGTTTGCTGGGACAGAATTGCGATCATGAACTTTTGGCAGATAGGAAGAATGAATAGGAAGAATGAAAGGGACAATGAGGTGCTTAGCATCGCTCTAAACGTGGCAGCACAAGCTACACCCAGATTCAGTGCCATCAGGAATTCAGAGTGGGAAGTGGCTGTGAGACACTTCAAACTCTTACAGGAAATGAGGTGGGGGCCTGCATCCAGCCACATGGAGACTCCAGACTCCGCAGACCACAGGGGACTCAGCTTTCTAGGTGTTCCGAAAATGCCAGACCCCTCACAGTGAAGCCCGAGCCAGGGGGCTGCAGCAGCTGACCTAAGGTAACATGCAGAGTCATGCACTGGGCAGAAAACTCCACTTGTGAATGTTCCAGCAGTCCTCAGCCAAGACTCTGAAAAAAGCTTGGCAAACATACATAGCCAAACAGATCCTTGAGGGTTTTAGGTCACTGGCAGCCTCCCAGACAACTTGGGTTAGATCTAGCTAACTGTAAGTGAGAGCTACATCCCCAAAGCCTTTCCTGGGGGAGGACAGTCTTGAATGATGCAGGGGATGTGGAAACAGAGAACTACCCTCACCGTGGCATAATGAGGTAATGTGCTGCTAGCCTCAGTAAGCACCTTTGATTTGAAAACCCTCAGCCAGGGTGCCTCTGTCCATCCAGGTCTCCCTCTACACAAGTAGAAGCTTCTTTTTTTTTTTTAATTGTTAATTACTATTGGATTTTAAATTTTTTTTATTTTTTTATTTATTTTTGTATGTGTATGAATGTACTGTCTGCATGCAGGTCTGTGCACCCGTGTCATGCAATGCCGAGGAGGTCAGAAGAGGGCGTCGGATTCCCCTGGAACTGGAGTGAAAGATGGTTCTCAGCTGCCATGTGGGTGCTGGGGATCGAACCCAGGTCCTCTGCAAGAGCAGACAGCACTCTTAACCGCTAGACCATCTCTCCAGCCCACAAGTAGAAGCTTCTTACACAACACTTCAAGCAACAGAAGACTCTGAGGAACAGCTGAGTGGGCTTCATTGGTTTGTGTATGCTCTCACACAACTCTGATTCAGTGTTGGTAGTCCTGAGATGAGTCCTGTGTTTCTCTGTGCTCAAGGTCTGGGGTCTCAGCTTCTGTGAAGGAAGGATTACGCACACTGGCTTAGCTCTTCTGCCTGTCCTGCCTTGTTCTTATCCCAAACCAGCATTCCAGGCAGGTGCCTCACACATCAAGGCCCTCATCACTAGGCCTCAGTCTTTTGCCAAAATAACAAGAAAGGACAAGGATCAGTGGAGAAAAATAAGTTACTGCATTTGTAGACCTGAATTCTTGGGGTGTAAGGTGGGCGGGCAGGGAAAACAGAAGGAAAATGCTTTTTTTTTGGTCTTTTGGAGACAGGGTCTCCCTGTAGCCCCAGCTGTCCTGGAACTCCCTCTGTAGACCAGGCTGGCCTTGAACTCACAAAGATCCGCCTGCTTCTGCCTCCCAAGTGCCAGGATCAAAAGCATGCGCCACCATGCCCGGCCTGGAAAACGTATGTTTAAGGAATACCTGCTTGGTTATGAAGAGAGCTTCCTTTTACTCTACCCACAGGCTTTGGGAGAAATTGCAGTGAAATGGCCGGTGGGGGATTTTCACCAGGCTTCAAAGGAGGCTGATGTCATATGACCTACAATAGACTAAAAAGAATCAGAATAGACTGGTTAGCTTTAGTGTCAACTTGACACACCTGGGTTGAGGAAACCTCAACTGGGGAATTTCCTCCATCGGACTGGCCTGTAGTCATGTCTGTGGGGTGTTTTCTTAATTGATTGGGTGATGTGGGAGGGCCTAGCCCACTGTGGGCAGTGCTACCCCTGGGCAGATTGTTGTGTATTGTATAAGAAAGCAGGCTGAGCATGGGCCAGGGAAGCAAGCCAGTAAGCAGCATTCCTTCATGGCCTGTGGCTTCAGCTCCCGCCTCCAGATTCCTGCCCTGAGTTCCTACCTTGGGCTCCCTGAGTGATGAACTGTGACCTGGGAGATGTATGATGAATAAACCCTTTCTTCCCCAAGTTGGTACTGGTCAGAGTGTTTTGTCACAGCAATGGAAGACAAACTAGAACATCCAAAAATGACTTAGGCCAGAGCTTGAGGATAAAGATAATTCCAGTTAGAAATCCTGATGACTGACAAAGCCGAGAGTCCTTAGATCCCCGTGGGACCTATATTTTGGACAGGACTATTCAGACTGCGGTCCATAGACTAGCAGCCTCAGTAGTGATGGAGACTGTGTTAGGAATCCAGAGTTCCATGTGGGATGTAGCTCAGTGGTAGAGTGCTTGCACAGCATGCGCTAGACCATGAAAGGAACCACATAGACATTTAAAAAGTAGGAAAAGGAGGAAAGAGAGGAGGAAGAGAAGGAGGTGGAGAAAGAGGAGAACGAGGAGGAAGAGGAGGAGGAGGACGAGGAGGAGGAGAAGGAGGAAGAGGGGTAGGAGGAAGAGGAGGAGAAAAGGAAAGAGAATCTGGGTTGGCAAGGTGACTCAGCAGGTGAAGGTGCTTGCCATCAATGCTGAGGAGTGGAGTTCAATCCCTGGGACCCACATGGTGGAAGGAGGGAACCAAATCCCACAAGTTGTCTTCTGACCTCCACTGTGTGCTATGTCGTGTGTGTGTGTGTGTGTGTGTGTGTGTGTGTGTGTGTGTGTGTGTTTCAGATCCCATCCAGATTTTTTTTTTTTTTTTGGTCTTTTCGAGACAGGGTCTCTCTGTAGCCCCAGCTGTCCTGGAACTCACTCTGTAGACCAGGCTGGCCTTGAACTCACAAAGATCCGCCTGCCTCTGCCTCCCGAGTGCTAGGATTAAAGGCGTGCGCCACCACGCCCGGCCAAGATTTAATGAACTATAATCTGTCATTAGGCTATTTATAGATACATACATTAAAAGAAAATATTTTGGCACTTCTGGAGATCAGACCCAGGAGTATACCCAGACTACTTAAGGCTCACCCGCAGAACTCCAGCCTTAGCCCACACTAGCCTTGACTTGGGGCAATTGAAGGAGTGAGAGAAGACAGAGAAGCACCCTTGAATGGGGTGAAGGAAAAAGAGAGGATAGCAGAAATTTGATTTTATTGGAAAAATCTTAACCAAATCACAGTCAAGTAGGAGTTTCTTTATCATTACAAAAGAATACCAGTTCTTGCTGGGCGTGGTAGTGTAGGCCTTTAATCTCAGAGGCAGGCAGATCTCTGTGAGTTCCAGGCCAGCCTGGTCTATATAGTAAGTTCCAGGGCAGCTGGAGCTACACAGGGAGACCCTGTCTCAAAAAGACCAAAAAACAAATAAACAAAGAAACAAATGGTTCTTGTATTTTCAGGGATCCAGATACCTTCTATCTTGTTCCATCATTCTTGAGATGTTGCTGTCAGCCACACACATGGTCTCTAACAGTTCACCACCACTATTACATCCATGTTCTAGACTGTAAAGGAGGAAGGAGAAGACATGGTCATGGCTCTAGAATCACACACATCACTTCTCAAGTCTCATTGATCAGAACTTGGCCATGTGACCATACCTTGCCACAGGGATGGATGGGGAACACAGTCTTTGGTATGGGTGGACATATACTCAAATTAAAAACTCCTTTACTGTAGCGGAAGAAAAGAATGGTTATTGGGGTCCAGCTCTCAGCCTCTTGTAAAGAACTAGTCAGCTTACTTCCTAGAAGGACCCAGGTGAGCATCAGAAGGGGGGCCTTGGCACACAGCGGCACATCTTCAGAGACATGGTGCCATGAAGGTTTTTCCCACGGAGGTCAGAAAAGCCTAGTGTGGACCAGAGGGTCTTTTCTCAGCAACAGGAAAGAACACCATAGAAGCTTCCCTCATGTGTAGACCAGAAGAAAAGGAGAGACAAATGCAGGGGAAACTTAATAAGGCCTGATGGGGCTGAACCTGGACTTAATGAAAAGAGCCTGAGTTAGTGTGTGTGTGTGTGTGTATGTGTGTGTGTGTGCGCGCATATACATGAATGTGCAAGTACACATTGTGTGCAGATGCATATGGAGACCTGAGGACAACCTCAGGTGGCGTTCCTAGGTGTTGTCCGTCTGTTTCTGAGCCATTCTCCCACTGACCTGGGACTTGCCAACAAGGCTAGGCTTGCAGGAATTTCCCAGGAAGCTGCCTGTCTCTACCTCCCCAGCTCTAGAATTGCAGGAATTGCAAACATGAGCCACCATGCCTGGCTTTTTCTTTTTATTTTTTTTAATTTTATTTTATTTATTTCTGTATGTGTATGAATGTACTACTGCCTGCATGCAAGTTTGTGCACCCGTGTCGTGCAATGCCGCGGAGGTCAGAAGAGGGTATCAGATTCCCCTGGAACTGGAGTTCTCCTGGAATTGGAGTTTCAGACGGTTCTTGGCCGCCATGTGGGTGCTGGGGATCGAACCTGGGTCCTCTGTAAGAGCGGTCGGCGCTCTTAACCGCTAGGCCATCTCTCCAGCCCTGCCTGGCTTTTTCTTAAAACATGTATTCTGTGTATCAAACTCAGGTCTCATGCTCGCAAAGTACCACCTGACTATCTCCATGGCTCCTCAGTTAACGCTTACAGGGAGTACAAGGCCTTGCCTCTTAATCCACTTTTGGGGGAAAACAAACGTTGTGGAGTCTCTGGCTTTGTTTCGGAGGAGTCCATAATGTAAATGTGCAACCCTCCCCTCTCTCTGGTTTTCCCAGCTGTGGTGGTTTGGATGCATGTCCCCCATAGCTCTAGGTATTCAGACATTTGTCTCCAGTTGGTGGCCTTGTTTTTGGAGATCTTGGAGGGTGTGGCCATGCTAGAGGAAGTGCGTTGTTGGGGGCAGGCTTAGTGAGTTTTAACAAGCCTTGTGGTCTACAGTTGCTCTTTCTCTGCTTCCTGTGCTCTTTTCGAGATGTGACCCTCGGTTTGCTGCTCCAGATCCAGCCGCCACGCCTCCTGCCACAATGGACTCTGATTCCCTGGAACCGCCAATCGTAAGCTCAAATAAACGGTTCCTTTTATAAGTTCCTTGGTCATGGTGCTTTATCACAGCAACAGAAAAGTGACTAATACACCGGCCTTCCATTTATAAGCAGCAATTCTAAGAGTCTCTCTTTCATGGATAGCAGGAGTAGCTCTGTTCACTCTTCTCGATGCAGTCTGCCAAATAGGCAGAGCTGAGGGGAAATCTCTTAAGTTAATGAAATACACAATTTGTCTTCTTCCAGGAAATTGTCAGTCTCAAAGCAACAAGCTTAGGGTGAGGACAATTCTGTGGAAACTTGAGTTTTCATGTGTCATGATCCCTGAGATCAGTTTGTCCCCAGAACAGAGGGACAGCCAGGCAGGACAGGGCACAGCAGGGCAAAGGCCCTTAGTAGGCTCAGCTTCTGTTACAGGGAAACAGGGATTCCCTTGTGTGGCTCTTAGTCTCATTAATAAAAGGATTTTAGAAATGGGCTCAGAAGGAAGCTCAAGGGCAATTTTATTAGAGTTTAAGGGAAAAACCACAGGGCAGGCAAGCTATAAATCTTGGAAGTTGCTGGAAAGAGGAAGATGGAGAAGAGGAAGAGAGATAACCATGCCTTTTGAATTAAGGTCAAGAGAGCAGGAAGGTTCAGCAGGTTCAGCTTGGTAGGCAGCTGCATGGGGTTGGGGAGCATTCAGAGAAATCGTGAGAACATCCAGAGTTGGGGCAAGCATGCTTAGGATTTTGGGTAGTATCTAAAGAAGAGACAGAGGAGGAGGGGAAAAAATTATGCCTTTTAAGTTAGAACTCAGAAGACAGACTTAGCAGTGGGGATCTATAAGCAACTGAACTGAGGGAAGGGCTCGTGGGATTATGAGTGCCTTATCTCACTACGCACCATCTCCTTCCATGTCTTCAGGTGTGTCAGCTTTCTTGAGGAGTGGTCTCCTGTCCAGGTGATAGACAGCCCAATTGGATTAGCACTTAAATGAGGAGACAATAGTTTGTAATGTGGGGCTGGAGAGATGGCTCAGTGTTTGACCCAGGTTCAGTTGGCAGCACACATGGAGGCTAACAACCATTTGAAATTCCAGTTCTGTGGGATCTGACAGGCTCTCTGGTCTCCAAAGCCATTGTATGCATGGGTTCACTTACATTCAGGAAAAACATTCACATATACTCATAAAATAAAAACAAAACTATTTTAAATAACAAAAGCAATGTTTGGGCAGTTTAGAATGTCAGTTCTCACTGGGTGTGGTGGCACACACCTTTTATCCCAGCACTCTAGAGGCAGAAGATCTCTGTGAGTTCAAGGCCAGCCTGGTTTGCATAGCAAACTCTAGGTCAGGTCAGCTGTGACTAAAGGGAGACCCTGTCTTAAAAGACCAAAAAAAGCTGGGCGTGGTGGTGCACACCTGTAATTCCAGCACTTGGGAGGCAGAAGTAGGTGGATCTCTGTGAGTTTAAGGCCAGCCTGGTCTACATACTGAATTCCAGGCCAGCTGGGGCTACTGGGAGACCCTTTTGCCTCAAAATGACAAACAAAAAAAGAATGTCTCTTCCTAGAGCCAGAGGTAGAATTCAGGTTCTATTGTTTTGACCAGGAGGAAGAAGTCTTCTCTTAACTGGCCTCAACAAAGCTGTGAGGATTCCACCTGCCAATTCCACCATTGGCTTCTGCTCAACTGTATCTTCCTCTGTAAGAGAGGCCCACACTGACTCCATTTTGAGTATAGCCATCATTTTAAGCAGTTACTGGAATTTGCCTAATTCAGGGAAATGGTCAGTTGCTCAAAGTTTATTGGCAGCTGACATTTTCGGTGACAAGGTCAGTTGCTCAAGTCCTCAAGAATAGCTAATAAAATTTAAACTTGTTTAATATAACTGTTGGGAGGCTGGAGAGATGGCCTAGTGGTTAAGAGCACCGACCGCTCTTACAGAGGACCCGGGTTCGATCCCCAGCACCCACATGGCGGCTGAGAACCGTCTGAAGCTCCAATTCCAGGAGAACTCCAGTTCCAGGGGAATCCGAGACCCTCTTCTGAACTCCGTGGCGTTGCACGACACGGGTGCACAGACTTGCAGGCAGACAGTACATTCATATACATACAGAAATAAATAAAATAAAAAAAAATAATAATATAACTGTTGGTATGTGAGGGCAGGTGGACTGACTCAACATTTCCTGGTTCCAGTCACAGGATTGTTTCTAAAGATAACCTTTGGTATGTGGGGGCAGGTGGACTGACCTATCCATGAGCTGTAACCCTGCTGTTAGCCAATAAGTCTAGAAGTTACCCAAACCCCACTAAAATTCCCCCAGACCCTGTATAAAAGGCCTGTGAGCCAAGTTATGGGGTTGGAGCTTTTTTTCCTCCCACCCCAGCATGCTGGTTTACTTTTTCCCGAAATAAAGTCTTGGTTTTCCATCCTTTGGTGTGTCTGGTGTGGATTCTCAGACCCTAAACATCTTGGAGGTCCCACTGAGATCCCCCCAAAGACCACCAGAAGGACTAAAGACATCTCTTTGAGCCAGTCGTGTCTTTTGGGTGAGAGCGAGCTCAATTCTTTTTTCTTTTTACTTTACTTTGGTTTTGGTTATTTTGGTTAAACTCAAGTCTCTGGTTTGGGGCGCTCAGTTCTGAGAAACTGGACACAGTACAGCTCCGTGAGTGTGGAGATGGAGGATGCCCCAACTCTCCACTGGTAGAGTGCAAACAGTTGGTTCGCCTCAGGATTTAGAGTACAAATAGTTGGTTCACCTCAGTGATTTGGAATTCGGGCAAGGGGTCTGGATTTTTGGTTCCAGGGCCAATAGGGGGTCAGCTCTGTGTGTGCTGCATTTCTTCTCTTTGTGTCTGCATAATCTTTGTTGTTGGGCCCTTATTCTGTTGTCTGTTGCTTTCACCTTGATTCTCTGAGATTGCTTTCATTCTCATTCTCTGGGATCTCAGGATGAGAAATTCTAAATCCACCCAGATTTAAAGGAGGTACCTATGTCTTATGTTTATGGTAACCATGTGTCTAAGATTCATGTAGCTTGCTATGGTCTAAGATTTTATGTGTGTTTGTAATTCAGTTATTGTATTTGTCTCATGTTGGTTCTGTCAAACAAGGTGGCCACTTCAAGTTTCAATCCTTTATGTTCACAAAATCATTCATTTTGGCATGCCAGACTAGATATGCACATGCAAACTTTAAAAATTGATATTTAAAAATGCATTTAAAGGCCTAAAATTTGGATACTGTAGACATCTCTAAATTTATTGTCTCTAAGTCTATATCAAATGCTTCACAACAGGTGGTAATTTTTTATAGGAATTAGCCACTGAGTTAACTTTTTAAGGATCCTATTTTCTAAGATGACATTTTGGTTTGTGTCTGCTTTCAAAAGGATTGTGTGGGTAACTTGCTTGCTTTGAGAGTTCAGTAGGCCAGATTCTCTGGGTGGATGTATCCCTGATTTAACATATTAACTAGCCTTCAGGACTGGGAATGAATTCTTGGACCGGGTGTGGTGGCACACACCTTTAATCCCAGTCCTTGGAAGGCTGAGGCAGGCAGTTCTTTGTGAGCTCAAGGTCAGCGAATCTGGTCTGCTTTGTTGAGTTTTCACCCAGCTGCTACAAGGAAACTCTATCTCAAAGGACCAGAGATAAACTGCCTCTTACCAGCTAGAAAAATTTTCATCAGCAATTAGTCAGGAATCCTGGTCTGGCTTGGGAGGAGGTCTTTAGAGCTTGGGGAATTCCTGAGCTCTCTGGAGTGCCCATGTGGCAATCTTTCAGTCTGCTAGAGACCCATTTTGGGGATTTGGCACCTCGATCAGTCAGGGTGCCGCATGGCTTCTGGGGGTGCGTTATAGGAGCTGATCTCCAGTATGGTCTGTGTCTGGGAGGCAAAGGGACTTCCCTGGGTCTGTGCCCTCCTTGCTGATCTGGCTGGCAGTCCCTCCTGTGTGCTGTATGTTTGTGTTTTGAAAGAGTTGGTCTCAGAGAACTGGGTGAATCAAACTCATGAAAACGGTACTTCACTCCATGCTTTTAGTCTCCATTTGGATAAAGGCATTATATAAAATTATTGTGATTACTTTAAGATGTTAGAGCAGCCCTCTCACCCCAGGCTCCTGATGTTTCAGATGTGTGTTTGAGTCTTTCTAAAACTATGGAGCCTTATTTCAGCTTATGGGTAAGAACCTATTTGGAGGGTGTAGGTGCCTTAAGCCCTCATACCCAGTGAGGTCCAGTTCCTATAGGCCTGCAGAAGGTCTGGGACTGTGCTTGGGCCACCTTGTCCACCTTGTACTTGGTCCTGAGACATGAGCCCTGCCTCTGCAGACAGAAACCCCATGACAGGTACATACTGGCCTGCTTTCTTATGAAGCAAGGAAAGAGGAAAGTCTCTTCATGCTTCAAAAAGGGAAGCCTGGTCTACCAAGACCTGACTTTGTCCTTGTGCAGATGGAACTGGTAAATGAAAAGCCAAGAGGAGTCAGAGGCCTCTCCCCCCAAAATCCGAGTGGCCCCTGAGGACAGGATCCTCAACAGACCTTGAGAAAACAAAAGTTGGTTAATCTGGGCTAACTGTATGGACTTACACAAGAGGAAAGTAAAACCAAAAGATAAGTAATCATTATATTTCCTTTAAAGTCTGAAAGATTGTGCCTCCAAACACTAGATTTTAAGTCATTTAAAGTCATATGAGATCTGTTGTTATCAAATAATAAGGTGTCTTCTTTCTGTTTAAGCAACTACCTAAGGGAAAAATCACACCTTGACTATCAAAATTTCCTGGAAAGCAGATCCTGAGTCCAGACACCATGGCCAAATGAACAAAAGGAGAAGTCCAATAATGGATGCTTCAGAACTCCCCCTTGAGAAATTCTAATGGACTTTTTAAGTTGGACATTTAATTCACCCTGTTCCTCTCCTGGTTCCCTGCCTAGAAAATGCACCTAGCTACTCTCGCCTTCACAGGCACCAGTCAAGGATTTTGTACTCCCTGTAACTATACTTTTGGGGGTCTTTTAGATAGATCCACTGAGCAGGGGTACCCTAGTCACCACCTCCTGTGCCCCTTTTCAGCATGGAAGAAGTCAGAGCAGTCAGTGCCCTGATTCCCTCTTGGCAATTGGGGTAACCTCCTCAGAGGGTAATGTGATAAAAGTAGGAGCTAAAAATTGGCTAGGCAGTTTAGGGTCAAGCCCCCCCCCTCCACCCCCAGAGAGACAGTTTCTTTCTCAGCTGAAAGCTGAAGACTTCCTGGATCTGACAGTAAACTTATCCTTCTGGTTGCTCTGACTTGTGGCCCGTGCATCCTTAATTCACTTGTCAGATTTATTAACCAGTGGGTAAATTCCATTAAAATCATGGTACTCAGGACCAGATATGTCCCCATATATGACGCCCCTGAGGAGGAAAATAATGGAGTCTAAGATTATCCTCCCAGTATACAACTCGAGGGGGGAATGTAAGAGAGGCCCACAGTGACTCCATTTTGAGTATAGCCACCATTTTAAGCAATTACTGGAACCTGCCCAATTCAGGGAAAAGGTCAATTGCTCAAAGTTTATTGGCAACTGACCTTTTCAGGGACAAGGTCAGTTGCTCGAGGGCTTAAGAACAGCTAATAAAATTTAAACTTGTTTAAGATAACTGTTGGTGTGTGAGGGCAGGTGGACTGACTCAACATTTCCTGGTTCCAGTCACAGGATTGTGTCTAAAGATAACCTTTGGTATGTGGGGGCAGGTGGGCTGACCTATCCATGAGCTGTAACCCTGCTGTTAGCCAATAAGGCTAGAAGTTACCCAAACCCCACTAAAATTCCCCTAGACCCTGTATAAAAGGCCTGTGAGCCAAGTTATGGGGTCGGAGCCTTTTTCCTCCACCCCAGCATGCTGGTTTACTTTTTCCCGAAATAAAGTCTTGGTTTTCCATCCTTCAGTGTGTCTGGTGTGGATTCTTGGACCCTAACACCTCCACATGGGTGTCTGATTGGTATTAAATTCTCTGACAGTCAAGAAACCTTCGGCCAATGATGTAGCATAAGAGTTCATATCATTGCTACATATAAATATTTTAATATCCTATAATATTTTATTAACCAATATCTAATATCTAAGAATGTTTGAGCTCTCTTACAGTATTGACTGAGACCTGATTCTGGTATATTTGTTTAATTGTATACTTATTCACTATTTATTATGATGATAGTTGGTAATCTTTATTGAGTACAATGCCATACAGAACAAGCACACAAAGCATTTCATCTCCATTCATAATAGCTCCAAGGGCTGCTGGGTACATGTGTGCAGTCCGTGTTCATGAGAAGGGTATGGGAGATTTGGTGGACTACAAGCTGTGCTCCCTTCACTCAGCAAGCTAGGAGCTAGGAAGAGGCGTCAGGGCCCACAAAGGCAGCTGCCAGTTGGTACATTTGGAAACTTGGTTACTTACAGTAGAGACACATCACTTCTTTTCTTTTTTTTTTTTTTTTTTTTTTTTCTTTTCGAGACAGGGTCTCCCTGTAGCCCCAGCTGTCCTGGAACTTACTCTGTAGACCAGGCTGGCCTTGAACTCAAAGATCTGCCTGCATCTGCCTCCTGAGTGCTAGGATTAAAGGCGTGTGCCACCACACCTGGCTATGAGACACATCACTTCTTACCCATTATGCAGAGAAAGAAACAGAGGTATGAACATATTAAACTGTCCTAAGGTCAGAGGCTGGCAGGAGGTGGTGTAGGTTCTCAAATCAGGAAGCCTATGTCAGACCCCAGCTCTTAACCTGGATCCTGTTAGCACACTCCCTTTTCTACTCTCTGCGACTGCTGTCTTAGGTCAAAAGCACCCAAAAGATTTGCATGAGTATCCCCATGATCTGCCTTAGGTGTCATACAAATCGTATTCTGTGCCAAGCCAGCGCACGTTTTAAAAGTCATTGTTCCGGCTCCACAGAGATCTACAGCTGCCAAGCCCAGCTGCTTGGGATTTTACAATGCAACAAACAGAACAGGAATTGAGAGCTGTCAGAGAAATGATGCCCTAAAGAAATCAGTCCCCTGGATTCTTTTTCCAGAGTGTGAATAGTTCTGATGACAATCCAGAGTCTGGAGTGTGGAGATTGGGAGCCGAGGATGGCTCAAAAGGGAAGGGTTAGCACAAATGCCTGGGCACTTAGCTCCCTTGGCTTACACTTCACAGCTTTGTGGGAGCCCTGCAGATCTACCTATTTATAAGTAGTTCTCTCTCTAACTCTGTGCCTAAAGCTTCCACTATTCATACGTTTCTGGGGTTGTGGTTGCTCTACCTGTTACTGCCCCTCCTCTGATCCCTCGCTCTTTTTCCCTGATGCCCGAAAATCCTTCAAAATGAAACAAAACCTTTCATTTCATAGAGGGTGATAAAGCTTAAATTGCAAGCACCCCATAGAGAGGGCCTACAGTGATTCATTCACACGCCAGGAACTTGAGGTATAAATGAGTGATCAGGTGTTTACCAAGTCCCCCTAGCACATTCGGATGAGGGAAGCACAGTGGATGGAATGAAGTACTAGGAAAAGCAAGTATTGGAGGAGGGGTGTCAATTTGGAGGCAGAGAAGGGCACAGAAAAGAAACGCCAGGGATGCCCCAAATCAATCTCTGTGGCACTGGCATATGCTTGGTGCCCCAAATTTCTCCCTGAGTGGGTACTGTGCATCAGGGTGCAGGAGACTATGGGACACAGGGAGTAGGGTCAGGATTTGAAGCTGTGTAGCTCCAGCAAGCTACCAAACTGTCCTGCACCTGTGGAGGGTAAACAGACTCTACCTTGCAGGGCTGCTTTGGGATCTCTTTTTAATTGTAGTGAAGTCCACACGAGGGGATTCACCATCTTAGCCATGTTTAGGTTTATAGTTCAGCAGCATTAATTTTATTTTATAATTCCATGTCCATCACCATCACCATGTCTCCAAAACTCTTTTCATCTTCTGTAGCTGAAAGTCTTAACTCACTAAGAGCTCCCCATGTCCCCCACCCCATGTTCCTGACCACCCATCATGATACCTCCAATCCATATAAATTCGACTATTCTAGGCACTTCATATAAGTGGTTTATACAGTATTTGTCCTTTTGTGACTGGCTTATTTCACCATATAGATGTCTGCAGATTCATGCATGTTGTAGCATGTATCAGAACTTCATTCTTTGTTAAGGCTCAACAATATTCTAGTCCACGTACATATCACATTTTGTTGTTATCCATTTATCTGCTGATGGACACGTGCATTGTTTCTATCTCTTGGCTATTGTGAATAGTGCAGCTAGGAATCTGAGGGTAAGCTACCTTTCAATTCCTTTGGGAAGACAGACAGAATTTCTGGGTCATCTGGTAATTTGATTTAATTTTTTTAGGCATAAGTGTGCTGTAGTCCCTAGTACTATGCCATCTTACATCCCTACAAACAGTGTACAAGAGTTCCAATCTTTCTACATCTCTGTCAATAACTATTTTCTTTTTCCAGAACTTAGACTGCTCCCCTTTAATTATGCAAATGTTCCATGAAAGGCACCCATTGCCCTGGGTAATGGTTTAATAGGATATTTTGTAGCTTGACAAATCTGCTGTTTCCAATACCATCTTAGTAAGAGAAGGAGATGAATACGTATGAAGTTAGTCAGAAGCTTATCTTCATCTGTACCTGCATCTGTAACAAATTACAGCAGTCTCTCTTATCTGGGTTTCAGTCACTAGTTATGTGTGTCAAATATAGTCTGAAAATATGAAATGGAAAATTCCAGAAATAAACAATTCTTAAGTTTTAAACTGTACATCAGTTTAAAGCCTGATGACCTGAATTTGATCCCCAAGACCAACATGGTGGAAGAGGAGAACCAACTCCCAAAGGTTATCCTCCGACCTCAGCAGATAGGCCATGGCACACGTGTGTCCCTCCCCCTGCACATTAAATACATAAATGCAATTTAAAATTACTTCTTGACCCTGTGACAAAACACCTGAAAGGAACAAACTGAAAGAAGAGAGGCTCATTCAGGGTACAGACCGGCATGGCCGCTGGAGAGCTCAGACTGGAGCTTTCAGCAGCTGCGTACATCCTGGCGATTAGGAAATAGAGAGGTAGGATCAGAAGTGGGGAAGGCTGGAACCCTCTAAAGCCTGGCCCCAGTGGACCATCCCTGAAAGCCATGCTTTTCAACCCAGAGATCCCATAGCCTTCCAAAACAGCATCATTAGCTGGATAGGTGTTCAAATATAGAGAGGTAAGGCCTTTGAGGGGTGATTAGGCCATAGCAGGAAGCCAACATGAATGGGATTAGCACCTTGTAAAAAGGACCCTAGAGAGCATCCCTACATTTCTCTGCCACACGAGAGCACAGCAAGAAGGCCAGCTATGGGGGCTGGAGAGATGGCTCAGTGGTTAAGAGCACTTGACTCCTCTTGGAGAGGACCAGGTTTGAATCTCAGCTCCCACAAGGTAGCCAACTACAGCTCTAGGGGATCTGACAATGCTCCTCTGACCTTGGAGGGCATGGCAGGACACTGGTACATATATTCAGGCAATGCACTCATGCATATAAAAATTAAAATAATTAATAAAACATTTAAAAAAGGTCATCTGTGATCCAGGAACTGGACTTTCAACTCTTACAAAATCTGCTACACTTAGTTTCTTAGTCTTAAGTCTCTTAGACTTCCTAGGCTGCTAAACCCTAAGAAATAGAAGATTATTGTTTAAGCTACCCATCTCTTTTTATTGTTACAGCAGCCCCTAACTAAAGAAGACACAGAAATTCTGGAACTTTGCAAATATAAATCCTTCCCTTTTGGACTTTGACTAGGACAGGTTGGGTTGGCCCACATCTTGACTATTCTACCTGCTTCTTCTACAACAGCAGTCTATGCCTCTTTTATTTATTTATTTCTTTTTTTGAGACGGGGTCTCCCTGTAGCCCCAGCTAGCCTGGAACTCGCTATGTAGACCAGGCAGGACTTGAACTCACGGAGATCCTCCTGGCTCTGCCTCCCAAGTGCTGGGATTAAAGGCGTGCACCACCATGCCCGCTAGCAGTCTATGTGTAAACACAGGACCAGAGTGGCTAGCACAGTCACAGCTGGCCCTTTAATAATGGGCTTACCTCCTTCCCCTCTTGAGCACTGTCAAAGAGTTGGAAGCAAACTACTTGAGCTCTACTCAAACACGTAAGAAACACAGGCTGTAGCTGAGCAGCAAGGGAGGAGAAATACCGCTGGGAGACAGCTCCCAGTTTGACTCCTCCACAAACTGGCTCTACCTTTTGGGAAGTAACTGGATGTCTCTCTATGAGCCTTGGGACACTGGAAGGTAAAATGGGATGACAGCCACTGACTTGACAGGACTGCAAGGAGGATTAACGTGTGAACAGGTCCTCAGGGAAGAAATAGCTGTTCTTTGGGAGGCTGAGTGTGATCCTAGGCACAGCAGTGGGACGCTCCTGGTGGCAGGAGGTGTTTCCGACCCTAGACTTCCGGAAGTGGTGCACTCCGCCACCCATATCTCACTCTAACCCCCTCAGACATGCTCAGACAGAAGTTTCTCCAGTCCAGGAGGCTTTCTATAAACAGTTTACATCCTGAGGCTGCTTTCCAGTTGGGGCCCAGCAGAGGCCTTTCTGTTCAGGACAGATCTGAGGGAGGGGAGGCCCATCTCACTGTAACTACAAGCAGCACCTCAGCACTTGGTGCCTTTCCCATAGGCCCTCAGGGCAAACATCTCCCAGTTGAGGAACTGGAAGAAAAGGCTGCCCCATCCGCCTCTCATGATGGTTCCAAAGGCTGAAGTGCTCCCGCCCATTTAAGGAGACCTATGAGAAATGAGACCTACCCGCACTGCTCCCCTCCCCTGACATTCTTCTGTCCTTTTCTGTTCTCATCCCTAAACATGTGTGTGTGTGTGTGTGTGTGTGTGTGTGTGTGTATCATCATGCCTGTTGGAAAAAATATTTTTCCCTAATCTCTCAAAGCTACTTTTCCATGTCAATTTGTACAAATAACAAATACAAATATGTATGAATTTAGCATCTACATAGTATTCCATTATACTCATGTACCAAATGTGTGTACCACCTGCTTCAAGGGCAGTGCTTGCTTGGGCAGATGTGGTGTAATCTAGCTGGTGTTCTAGGACCTGTCCCCTACACAAGGGTTGAGAGACAGCCCGCTAAGAGGGCTGGCTCAGTCTGGGACATCTTCAACAGGTGGGCAAGTCCAGCAAGTGGGGTACGCAGGACAGGCATGGTGGCCGGTGACATGGGTGAGATCACACCCCGTTTCTGACTTCACAGCTCCACAGGCAGGGCTCCCGTCACCCTCCCCTGTCTAGGAAGTCACCTGCACTTACACTGTCCACACACATTGCTGTGGAATCCTCCTGTCTCCAGCATTTCCTTTGTGCAATAAATTCTGTAGGCTGCTGAATAAACAAGGGAAAGGACAGCGATAATTCTAAGATCATGAAATGGGAAGGCAGAGATCAGTGTGCATGCGAGCATGTGTGTGTGTGTGTGTGTGTGTGTGTGTGTGTATGTGTGTGTGTGTGTGTATGTGTGTACACATGCCTGTGTAGGGCTTTTGTGAATCCTTGCTCCATTGTTACGTGTAGCAAATGTTGTCAGCAGTTAGAGGACATGGTGAGACCCTCTGGCTTCAGATTCCTCCCATTATCTGGCCCTTAACACTCAAAGTTCAGTTTCCTCGGACACCTCGGACACTGCAGTAGCCTCGGGGATGGGGCAGTCCTCACAGTTTCTTATCTGGTTGGTGAAATAAAAATGCAGTTTAATTGGTCACTGGCTCTTTCTGGTGAATGAAGGAGGTTTCTGTTTTGAGAAACAGAGTTGATTCACTGCCCACAGGGAGATTGCTAAACCGAGGCTTCCTCGCCTCTGTAGAGATTTGCATACAACTTCCACTTCCTGCTTAGGAGCCTGTTCTACTACTTACCTGGGCCTGGAGAGGGCGAGGGAGGTCGGGAGTGACCCAAGGTGGACCGGGGAGCCCGGAGCACTTGACCACCCTGATTGTCTGTCCGTGGTGATCTCGGGTAAGCGATCTTAGTGATGTCTGCCTCCTCTGACTTCTTAACCACTGACCTATTTTCCAGTCTACTGCTCTCTCCTTTGCCGGAATGTTCTGTTCCTCCTCTCCTCTGCTGTCATCTGCCACCTTTACTGTATTCATCTAGAGACCAGGCTGAGCCGGGAAAACGACAGCAAGTTTCTCCAGCAAGATGTGATACTGTTCTAGTGTTTCAGACAGGCCAAGTTGAGATTAACTCTTTAAGGAAAGGAGGCACACACCGTCACGTTTCTGAGCTGCCTGGTTTGAGTTTGAGTTCTTAAGTGTCTCCCCATCCAGTAAGAATTCAGGCTCTGAGTACCTAGTGAGTTGAAGGCCAGCCTGGGTTACATAGTAAAACCCTGTCTTTTAAACAAATCAAAAACTGCTTCTCTAAGCCTGTGGTAGCAAGGATTAAGTCATGGGCTTCCAGCCCACACGTACGCTGCCGACTGGGAAGAAGAACTCCCAGTTTTTCTCTATCCTGGTTTTATGTTTGAAAAAAAAAATTAACACCACATTCTTGGATCAGGAAGTCCTGCTCAACCCCCTTCACAGCCTCCATTCTGTTGTTCAGTCAGGCATTTATTTACCAGGGCTGGATGGGACCTTAGGGGATGCAGGGAGAAGGGGGGTTATTTGAAACTGACTAAGCTTCTTGTGACTTCCTAATTCAAGGTGGTCTCAGAATAAAGAGATTTTTTTTTAAGAGTGGATGAAAAGAGACTAAATAGATAATTTTTTAAGAACAGGACAGGAAATTTGGTTCCAAGTTCTCCCTCGACTTCGCGTGGGTCCATTTCTTAGGCAACATCTTCAGCTTCCCAGGCCTGGGTTTCTTCATCTACAGAGTGAGCGTGTGTGTGTGTGTGTGTGTGTGTGTGTGTGTGTGTGTGTGTGTGTGATTATGTCTAAATTCCTTTCTTAATAACCAAGACTAGGGTAGTCCAAGAAGGGTATGTAATGGGTGGTCTCAGAACACTTGGCTGCTTTACTGATTATTACATATATAAACTTTACCTCTTACTGCTAGCTGGTTAGGAGAGGATCAGTTTCTTAACACTGCTCCTGCTCCAAGAACCCCACATTTTATCAAACACCTTAGCGTGCTCAGACTCCTTGCACATAAACTTGTTTTGTTTTCCTCGTCTGCTTTCCAGGGCAAAGGGAAAGCAGCCGTCATGGGAAGCAGAGGGGAGGACTGGGCAGCTGCAGCTCTACAGAGCAGCTGCCGAGAACCACGCATTCGCTTTTGGCTTTAATCACATAAAGAGAAACAGAGATTTCTTGAATTTAGTTCATGTCCCATTTAGGTTACTGAGGAAGCATGGTCCCAAGTGTTTGCTGAGCGTCAAGGCAGGCTGGAGAGCTGGCAGGCCAGCCTCCTCCAGAGGCCAGGAGCCAGAGCGAGAAGCTCCTTGCTGCAGCAGTGTGTGTGCCTTTAATGGGAGGGGAAAGGGCGCAGTGAAAGACACCCTAGCACCATGTAAGGCTGGCGACTGTGATTAGTCTCATTATTAGCTGGTGCATAGACTGAGTCCTTAACCTTTTCCAAACCACTGTTTAAAAAAAAAAACAAAAACCATTATTGTTTCTTTGGAGCAATTATTCAATGTCAACACAGCTCCAACAGGCTGTGGTTGCCGGGCTGGGCTGATCTGGGGTTTTGGGTACTGCTAAACTTTCTGTGGGGTAGCGAGGCCCTGGCATAGAACTCACGGTGATTTAGGTGTTTTCCTGTATGTACTTCTCCGGGGTAGGAGCAGCAGACTTTGTGGTAAGTTCCTGATTCCATTTTCCAATCACAGTGTGTTATTATCTGCAACCAGGTAGGGTTGTTCAGTTGCCAGCCTCGCTTTGGTTGGTAAAGGCTCCGTTCTTAATCTGGTGCTGCTGCTCCAAGTCACTCCTCACACAGCAAGCGTGAGGAGATGGATGATGCAGCCAGTCTGCTGTCTCTACTGCTTGGGACCTCACAGGAGTGAGGTCAGGATAATGTGACAGCATGTTGGAGAGGAAGCTTCTTAGCTCAGGCATTCTCACAGGGCTCGGAGAGGGCTAAAGCCTGCACCTCCCAGGATTGAAGAGTTAGTGACTTTCAAATGCACTGAAAATTAAAAGAGGAGAAAGCTGCATTTGTAGGCATCCTTGAACAGGCATTCACCAAGATAGATTATGGTGGAGTAGTTTGTCTAAATTAAATCAATGTTTTACACGTTGTGGAATGGAAATCTCAGATATATCCTGAATTCAAATCATTTTTCTGCTGCAGGCAATTTTAGATTATCCTTTAAAAATGTACGTGTATGAATTGTAGGTAACTGCAGTAGTGGAAGAGCCCAGATGGGGCACATTCAACTTCCAGTTCCTTTTAGAGCCAACCAAATGACCCCTAATGTTTGATCATATTTCCTTATCAAAATAATCCAGCTGGCCTTCCAAGAGAAGCATCTGATGATTGGAATCTAGAATCTGTCCTCCAGGCCTCTCTCGTTTCTTCCCAATACACTGTCACCAAGATATTTTTAGTCTGCAAAATGCAGGCTTTCCTCCCCCTCCTCCCAACATTCCTGTCTCCTGCCCAGCAGGCCTCCTAGAGCTCACGTGTGCTCTGGCCTAGCTGCTCTGCTCACTTTGATCATGTGTGTGCATGTGTGCACAGGTGTGCATGCAGACCTTCCTGGAGACCATAGGCTACAACTTGTCTGAGAAAGGGTAGCCTTCCATCCATGTGGTGGCCCTTGGCATGGTGCCAGTTTGGTCTGGTTCCCTAGTGAGGCTGCTGAACTCAAGCTATTTGGATGGATGGGGCTGACTGAAACCCCACCACACACACAGTGCCTATCCCCTGCCAGCACCCCACAGACCTAGTCTGCATGGGGTCTTGGCAGCTCCTTCAGTGATGAGGGAAACTTGGCTCTCCTCTGCCCTATTGTTTTCCTGCTCCATGTTCTTCCCTTTGCCTCGCCCAGGGTTTACAGGTCTCACCCCCATCCCTTTGCCTAGCCTGGGGTTCACAGGTCTCACCCCCATCCCTTTGCCTCGCCCGGGGTTCACAGGTCTCACTCCCATCTCTGAACTCTCTTCCTACTGAGTTGTCTGCCCAGATGTCCTGGCCTCTGGCCTGCCCTCTACATTCTTGTTTTTTCTCTGTGACCTTCCATTGGCCCTCTCCTATCTGTCCTGCAGCGAGTCTCTGCTTTCCTTCTCTCGTCTTCCATTACCTTTCTTGTCCTTTCTGTTCCTTCACTCTGTGGCCTAGACTGCATTGGGAATCACAAATAGGTGCTTTAAGAGACCATCTTATCTGAAGCAAGCAAGCAAGCAAGCAAGCAAGCAAGCAAGCGCAACAAAAGCAGCTGGGCTG
The DNA here is from genome assembly GCA_009823505.1 of Rhizomys pruinosus. Taxonomy (NCBI): domain Eukaryota; kingdom Metazoa; phylum Chordata; class Mammalia; order Rodentia; family Spalacidae; genus Rhizomys; species Rhizomys pruinosus. The sequence goes on from VZQC01005525.1 coordinate 638,617, forward strand.
GCGTGGGATTGTTTCTGCGTGTTCATCAGCAGCTTCCAGTGTGGCAGGCAGTCTGTTCTCATTAGTCTGTCTCCTCCTCCCTCAACAGCTCAGCACTGGAGTCCCAAGGCCACTTCCTCCAGTCAGAGCAGTCTGTGCTGAGAGCACTCAGCCTGATGTGAGTCTTCTGCACAGGGTGCAAGTAAATGGCCCCTGTCCCCAGGGCCCCTTGTCTCCCAGGGCTCATACTGCTTCAAATCCTCTGGCAAACTTAATGGAACAACTTCTCTCTCAGGGAAATTCTGCAAGTAAACTTGGAAGCATTTGTTCACCGGAGCTTGAATCTGAGCCAAACCGTTCAGTCCAAACCAAACTTCCACTAAGCAAACCAGTGTTATAACATTTTACGTGCATTTGAGCAGTAGACAAATGCACTTTTTAAAAATCTATGACTTTAGACATCAAAAATTACTCTTTGGGGGCCCAGTGAAATGACTGAGCTGGAAAAGTTGCTTGTTACCAAGCCTGACAACCCGAGTTTCATCTTAGAAACCACATGTTGGAAGGAAAGAACTCTCTTGAAAGTGGCATTTATCCCTTCACATGCGCAATAAATATTTTTTTTTAAAATACTCCATGGGGAAATAAATAAGACCTTGAGAATCTGTCATTGAAAGTATCTGATCTGAACTGAATTTTAGGATCCCCCCAGCTATATATTTATATATTTATTGTGTCTACTTGAAATATTTATACCGTATGTTTCTAGGACTCTTCAACCCTACCAATGACTGAAACAGTGCTTTAAAAAAAAATCCAGGGTTAGGGAGAGTTCTTGCTACACAAATAGGAGGGCTAGGATTCAGATCCAGAAACCACATAAAGGCCAGGTGGATGTGGCAGGCAGCCTAGAATCCCAGAGTAAGCTGGCTAGCCAGGCCAAGCACAAAGCTGAGCTCTGGGTGCAAGGAGATACTCTGGCTGAATATATAAGGTGCAGAATAATCAAAGACAGTGAATGTCAACCTTGGGCCTCTACACATAAGCACATGTGTATCTGCCATCGAGGAAGAAACCTCACCTTGACCTCAGACCTCCACATGCATGGGTGCACATGCACATGAGCCCACACAAAAGCAAACACACTTATACTACATAAACAAACAAAAGTCCAGCCTGATGTACTGGTACATACCTGTAATCCCAACATTTAGGAGGTGGAGGCTAGAGAATTAGGAGTTCAAGGCCAGCCTCTAGTATTTACTAAGTTCAGGGCCAACCTGAGACCCTGCCCCCCAAACCAAATCCAAGCAGTTGGTGACCATGGTGCCTTGATTAGTTAGGAGCCGTTAATGCGATTTATTAATTACTCAGGCTCCTCACTCCTGCCCTTCCTCTGTTCCTTGCTGTGTTATTTGTCTTCTTCCAGGGACACAACACCTTCATTAAATCCCATCCGTCCTTGCCTGAGCAGCGTCCCCTGGAAGCTGTCCCCTCTCAAGCTGCATTGCCATTCATCATCACCCTTTGTTTGTGCTCTGTCAGCCAGGTTTCAATTTATTTTGAATTCAGTTTATGATTAAAATTTAATGAGATCCAATCAAGTGCTTTTTTCAAATCAAGATGCTGTTGAAGTCTCATCCACACCCTCCATTGTAATGGTGTGAAGGAAAGCCACAGACTTCAAGCCTGGCAGTGATTTACAGAACACTGGCAGTGCCTGTTCACACCCCTTCATGGCAAGGTGAACTGCCTGAGACACACTTATCCCAGAGCTCCTAGTGGATCCAGCCCCCTCCCTGTTTTTTTTCCCATCTCAAATAATCAGAGCAGCCAGTGAAACTGTTGAGTGCACTGGCTCTGGTGCTCAATTGACTGTGTGACCTTGAGAAAGTTCCTTAACTGTCCTGTGCCTCAGTTTCTCTGTTATAAAATAGGACCAACAACAGTAACTAATAACTCAGGTCACTGTGAGATCTAAATAAGTTAAATATGCATAAAAATACTTGGCAGTATTTCCAATACACACAATAACCAATAAGTATTAACAAAAGACAGCTAATAAAGACCAAAGTGTCTGAACTAGATCCACTTCATTTGGTTCACATTTGACACATCAGCACAGTATTTGTCAACTGTTGGTAAACTCCAGCCCTTGGGTCGAAGGTAGGCCATGAGTGCTTTCCGTACCAGCCTATTGCTACAAATCATTTCTGCATTAAAATTTTTTAGTTAATTTTTATTATTCTTTCTATTTCTCTCCGCCCCCACCCCCGTGTGTGTGTGTGTGTGTGTGTGTGTGTGTGTGTGTGTGTGTGTATGCAAGTGAGTCCAGGTACCTTGCAGAGGCCAGAGGCATCAGACACCCCTGGAGCTGGAGATACCAATAGTTGTTGGCCACCCTGTATGGTTGCTGGGAACCATAGCTATTGATTAAGAGCAGTATGTACTCTTTACCACTAAGCCATCTCTCTAGCCTCCAGTTTTACACTTTTAAGGAGTAAAGGACTGGGGAGATGGCTCAGTGGGTAAGAGCACTTACATAATGCCCTAAGTTCAAGCCCCCAGCACCCATGTGAAAAAGCTGAGCTTGGCCATGTGTACCAGTAACCCTGGCTTTGGGAAGTGGAGATAGGTGGATCCTAAAAGCATCCTAGGTTCAGTGAGAAATGCATCTCAAGGGAATAAAGTGGGCATGACTTCTCTGGATTCCATGTGCACAAACCTGCAACCACATACACACACATCATATCACATATCACACATAGATATCACATCACGTCTTTTTTTTATTTTTTTATTAATTTTATTTATTTCTGCCTGTGTATGAATGTACTGCCTGCATGCAAGTTTGTGCACCCGTGTTGTGCAATGCCGTGGAGGTCAGAAGAGGGTGTCGGATTCCCCTGGAACTGAAGTTCTCCTGGAATTGGAGTTTCAGACGGTTCTCGGCCGCCATGTGGGTGCTGGGGCTCCAACCTGGGTCCTCTGTAAAAGCGGTCGGCGCTCTTAACCACTAGGCCATCTCTCCAGCCCCACATCACGTCTTACACCACACACACACACACACACACACACACACACACTCTTGATCTTTAAGGTGGAAATTGCTAGGAGAACCATAGGCTAGATTTGCCTTCACCAGTCACTTGTGGACTTTGGAAAAGCTACTTAATGTGTCTTATTGTCTTTGTAAAGTAGAAAGAACAAAATGGTACCCCTCACTCTGCCTGTGGCCCAGGACCAAATTAGATGATATGATTCAAATGTGGTGGGAATTCCCTTCACAAACACACATTGATTAAATAGATAAGTCTCTATACACTAGGGACAAATGATACTGTTAGTACCTTGTGTACCCAAAGGGGACAGTCTAGAAAAACAGCTCTAAAGCCATCGTTTACTGAAGCAAAAACAGATTGCTTTCAGAGTGGGCCAAGTTCTCCGTTCAGCATTTATGACCTTTCAGCCCCATAACGCCCACACAGGACAAGTGTTGCTACTTCCTCTCCTTTGTAGATGACAGTATGAGGCCTGGAGAAGTTAATTACTTAACATTCATTTAATTATGCAGCTGGCAGAGAAAGAATCTAAATCTAGAGTCTGAATCCATAGCCTGTGAATTTAAGTTCTGCTTGTGCTCTCATATCCTAGAACTATGTATCCATTCAGGGTAAGAACTAGAATGGACCTAGGATGATTGGCCAGGGAGCTTCTAGAATCCACCTGTAAGTCAGAGCCACAGTGAACTGTGGACATGGCATTTGGTCAGTTAGTGTGTGACTGAGAGAGACTTGTTTCTCAAACAGGTAGGGGAGGAAGGTATCTCATGGACTTGAAGAAAGGGAGGCAGGCATGATGGGAGAGAAGGCAGCACTGGGATGGTTAGAAGGTATTGCGACGAAGCAGTTCCTTCCTGAGGTATTAGTAAGTTAATGTAGAACATACCACAGGAGGTAAAGGATGTTGGGCAAAGATCTGAGCCACCCAAGGAAGGTGACTGAGCTGTGTACAGAAAAGGGTGAAGGAGAAGCATGAGAAGTCCTGCAAATGGGATGCCAGGGACATGGTTGTCACAGGACTGTAACAGATGCTGACATCTGGATAAGATCTTATTTGAGAACCAGTGAGATGGCTCAGCATATAAAGTTGCTTGCCACCAAGCCTGATGATTGAAGATCTTGGGACCTATATGCTGAAAGGAAACACCAACTCCAGAAAGTTGTCCTTGGAATTGGACCTACACATGAGCGCTGTGACACACACACACACACACACACACACAGACACACAGATGCGCACACACACGCACAGTTAAAAAAAAAAAAGACCTTATCAACAAAGTCCTGCAGGTGAGGTCAAAGCTAGAGGATTGGAAAGAGATGGGTAAAATGTGAGGGGCATAAAGAAAGGAGAAGGAGGTCAGAGGGAGAACAGGGATTGCAAACCAGGCCTTGTGCACAGCTGTAGCAGTCTTGTGTCCCTGGGGTTAGCTTCTGTTGGCAGCTCATGCCCAGTCCCAGCGGGCACCCTTACCTTGGGTGAATAGTTTTTCTTTTTTTTATTCTCTTATATTTACTTTCTCCTGGGGGCGGGGGTCAGTGGTTCACATTGATTCTTGGATATTAGACTCAATAGTGGCGTCTTTCCTTTCCATCTCTAATATGGACAGACATGCCCCTGGGACAGAATACAGAGGCTTACATGGAAGTGGCGATCCCCTTGCTCCCTTCCCAGAGGTGACCACTGTTCGTCTCTAGGAGATGACACACCCACTCTTGGCACTGTTCTGCCCTTTCATCTTTGACTTAGCACACATCTTGGAGCTGCTTCCATCTCAATTCAAACAGCACTCCCCCATTCATTTTTAAAAGATGAGTATTCATTGACCAGATATGACTGTTTTTATTTTTTTTTAATTTTTATTATTTTTTAATTTTTATTTATTTCTGTATATGTATGAATGTACTGTCTGCATGCAAGTCTGTGCACCCGTGTCGTGCAATGCCGCGGAGGTCAGAAGAGGGTGTCGGATTCCCCTGGAACTGGAGTTCTCCTGGAATTGGAGTTTCAGACGGTTCTCAGCGGCCATGTGGGTGCTGGGGATCGAACCGGGTCCTCTGCAAGCCAGTTGCGCTCCCAACGCTAGGCCATCTCTCCAGCCCATACGAACTGTTTTTTTTTTTTTTTTTTTTTCAACTCAGACTGTGCTCCCTCCCTCTGACTCTCCCAAAATAAAAGAGCAGAACGATCATCAAAGGCAAATAGCAGTTGCAAAAGAGCAACACTAAGAGCCGATTTCACGCTCAGGAAGGAGCACTACAAATCCTCCTCGTGGTTTCTGGTACTCTACACAGTTAGAGAAACTTCTCTCGTAAAACTATGAAAAATGATCCCTGAAAGTGTATAGTCTTATTACGGACTGTTTTTAAAAGAACCATTTTGGAGATGGGTTTGTATCTAGACATTGTCGAACTGTTTATTTTCACACAATGTGCACATATCTTTGCAGAAGGAACTCCTAGAAGTGAATTTATTTGGTCAATAGGGCATGGACTTTTACAATTCTGATAGTTATTTCACTCCTCTTGGTACAAACAGGAGAGAATCTATTTCCTTGAGAGAGTTAAGCAAAAATACATGGAAGCGCTGGCACCACTTGTGGCCTCTAAGCCCGGGCCGAGGCATCTACCCTGGGAACTCCAAAGAAGACTCCTAGGTCTCCACATAGCCTCCCTGTTTCTGCAGAGCTGGGCACGGTGTGATAGGCTTGGCTCTTGTCCTCCAAGCTGGACAGTCCATGGCTTTTCACAGGCTTTCTCTGAGTTGTCCCAGCAATGTAGGCCCTGGGGATCCTGGTGCTGCTGGCAAGTCTTCTGTCGTCTCAGGAGTCAGGAGCTTTCTCCCCAGGACAGGTTAGAAAGGGCAGCTTTTCTACTTTAGACCAGAGTTACCCTGTGTCAGTACTTCACTACAGGGCATGCCAGGGTCATAGCCATATGGATATGGAGACAGCCTGGAAGAAAACAGAAGAAATGGAAATGGTTAGCAGTGTGAGATGTTGAGTGACTTTTTAAAGATCACGCACTTTAATCCTAGACTTGGGAGGCAGAGAAGGCAACTTCTTTGTGAGTTCAAGGCAGCTGGTCTACAGAGTGAGCTCCAGAGCCAGCTGAGGTCTAATGGAGACCTCTGTCCTCGAAAAGACAAAAAAAAAAAAAAAAAAAAAAAAAAAGATTAGGATTTTTATAATATTTTATTAGTGATAAAGCAGATAAAACTGCATCTTTGATAAAAACCCACTAATCTGTTCATATGTAGTTAGTTGCTCTCTGTGACTGCCAAGGAGGGCAGGGATGGCTATGTTCTGCCAGTTTTGCTAGGGGCTAGAGCCAGGAGGAGCCCATGTCTGTGGGCAAACAAGTAAGGGCTGTGCCAACCCTGTTCACAGGCAGCTTTCTTAGAGATTGGGCAGGCATACTTTAGGGGGTTAGCACTTAGTGGAACTTAATGAATATTCCTAAGAAGTGAAGGGTCACCCATGTGACATCATTTTAAGGACCCTGAGGACCTGGCCTATCAGATATTCTTCCCTAGTCCCCTGGAGCCTGACATTCTGCCAGCAATCCTTTCAGCTACACAGTCTGCTGTACAGTAGACATCAATCATCTATTCATTCAGTAAGTCTTTACTGGACAGCTACTAGGTGTTGAGACTAGGAGAGACTAGGACTGCAAACAGAAGAGTCAAATCATGCTGTCATGAAGACTGTATTTTGGAAAGAAGAGGCAACAATGAGAATTAAATATTTATATTTATTACATACATTTTGGGAGTATATAAGATGGTAATAATTGCTAGAGGAAGGCAAAACAGATCAGGCGAGGGTGAGCAGAGAGTATAAAAACTTTATCAAGGGTTCCCAGGGAGACCTCGCTGAGAAGCTGACAGTTGAGGCAAGGAAAGTAAGTGAGCCATGCAGATATGTGGAGGGGAGAGAATTCCAAGACAGCAACAGATGCGAAGGCACAGAGGCAGGCCTGTATGTTTTATTTCTGGAGCTGGGATCACAAGTGACTTGAGGTGTGAACAGTGTTTTGGATGTTTTCAGAAATAGTTGGACTAGCTTTCAATGTACAGTCTTTTCATTTTGTATCACTTGTAGATATTTAAAAAGCAAAACAATCTTAATTGAGCTTATGCTTAAGAAGGGGGAGGCACTCAACAAGGAGTTGGACATCTAATTACCTAGAGTTTGTGTATTTGATAGAGACTATTTTTTTTATTTATTTTTGTATGTGTATGAATGTACTGTCTGCATGTAGGTTTGTGCACCCGTGTGGATTCCCCTGGAACTGGAGTTCTCCTGGAATTGGAGTTACAGATGGTTCTTAGCCACCATGTGGATGCTGGGGATCGAACCCGGTCCTCTGAAAGAGCAGTCGGTGCTCTTAACCGCTAGGCCATCTCTCCAGCCCCGATAGAGACTATTTAAAACCCCATAAGCCCTTGGGAGGCAGAGGCAGGTAGATCTCTATGAGTTCAAGGCCAGCCTGGTCTACATAGCGAATTCCAGGCTAGTTGGGACTAGAGGGAGACCCTATCTCAAAAAGACCAAAAACAAAACAAAACAAAACAAACAAAACCCCCCAAACCCAGAGTCCATTTGGTTTTTGTTCTGATTACTAATCCCTCGGTTTTACTGACAGGTCTCTCATTGGTGTGCCAGGTTATTTACTATCACCTGAGGGGCCATGTGCCCCATTACAGACCAGTTTTAAGTAGCTGTAGGGTCTCCAGCTATATAAGAAGTCATCTTGTCACCTATTATATTAGCTTTTTGAAGCTCCTGGAAGGTCCCTGTACTAGAAGTGTCAAATCTGTGACTTTTTCTTGGTAGAAACTATTTCTTAGGTATTCACATTTGAAAACTCAGGGAGAATATAAGTATTTGTACCTGAAGTGCCTGAAGTCTAAGCAATGGACATGACAAGAGCTGGCAGAATGTTGTCCTCTTGTTAGTTGGCTCACTGTCCGTCTCTCCTCACCCACCCTCTTAGCTGTGGGCTCAATGATATGTGTAGACTGCATAACACTCAGCCACCCCTGAGGGAATACTTTTAGTTTCCTGATCAGCTGAAGCTTATGCTATACAAAATATCCACACCTGTAGATAAGATATAAAGAAAAAAAGAGAATGATGGTGAGGATTTTAAATGCTGAAATATTTTATGGGTATTGGTAGGTTCTTACTCATTTTTTTTTTTAACAAGGTCTAACCAATTGATGGGGTGAGATCTCTTCCCTGCAGAGTTGAGGCTGAGGGATACACAATAGCCGAGGAAGGAAGGAAAGACTTGCTAGTGCTGAACTTCAGCAACTTGAAGCTAAAGATGTGTTCTGTGGGAGCGCATAAGGGTTGTTGGGGAGCAAGTAGGTTGGCTTGATAACAGTGGGTGAGAGGAGTGTTTAGGAGTGTTCCCTGAAGGAACACTGAGGTTGTTTGTTTTTGATATATCTTGGTGTACTGACCAGGCTGGTCTCCAACTCCTAGGATCAAGTGATCTTTCTGCCTCAGCCTCCTAAATAGTTGGGACTATAGGTATGTGTCATCATGCCCAACTTTCTATAGGGAGTTAAGAAGTCTGAGAAGGGGTTAAAGATGTCGCTCAATGGTTGACGCTTGCCTACCATGTGTCAGGTCCTGGGTTCTACCTCAGTACTGCAGAAAAAAATAAAAATAAAAAAAGATATACCTGGAAGCAAACTGCTGGTCTACTTCTGTGAAGGAGAAACATTTGAAAATGTGTGCTTTCTTTCAATTGGTATAGGGGATAGGTGAAAGTGAATTCCTGTTTTTCAAAAGCTGTCTTAGAACAGAAACTTATGTACTCTGTGACTTTAGGTACGGTAGGCTCCCAGTAAACATTCACAGTGGAAATGCTGTATGGATCCAAAGTTGGAATATAAAACACCCCTCCACCAGTCTTTTTGTCTCTAGTGTTTGCAGTATGCTGTATATAAGGGCTCTGTGTAGAGTAAAGCTCTGGGATTTTTCCCTCCACATACTTTTACTACACTTGCTCTGAAGTCTCCTTTGAACATGAAGCACCCCTGCTGCACCCATTTTGCCCTAGAGCCAGTCATAACTGTAACCAATTAATGATTTTAATGATTGGACAGGAAGTGAAGCTTTTTTTTTCATTGTGTTAAGTTGGTTAATCGTCCATTTTTAGATTGGACTGTGGACTCTGCTCTGGGAACCAAGGGTTGTTTAGCAAGCCTTTGGTCATGGCCACCTTCACTATAGGCACAGTGCCCAGAGGTAAGTCTTCCAAATGACCCCAAGTTGTTCAGTGGAAAATGTCACTATGACCTGTTTCAGTGAGCTTTAAACTTGTGCTTTCTTTTTCTAAGGAACTTTTATTTATTTTTCAATTAATCAATAGTTAAATGGAGCAAAGGAATTAAATGTTCAAAAGGGAAAACTCCCTCTTACTCCTCTCCCCTGGCCTACTGCAATGTCTGCACCCCTCACATGTTCTACACACATTAGTCAGAGATACGCGTACACAAGCATCTGCAAAAATCTCCTCCCTTTACTTTTTGTACAAAAAAATAGCAACTTCAAACACATATTGTTCTGTTCCTCACTTTTTAACTAACAGTATGTCTTATAGATTGCTCCATATCAGTTACTGAGATTTATTTCCTCATGTATTCCAAACACACACAAAGCAGCCCACATTATGATAAACTCTCTCTCCTCAATACTTGAGTTTCACTCATATTTTCCTATTGCTGGTGAGTGACTTCTATCTATCACAGGGTGACTTCTGGTCACATTCCTTCCATTGCCTTCCAGATAACACATCTTAATAAGCCTTAGTGCCTTTGCTTGGAAGATAAAACTAAACTTTATGTGATTGGGGTTCTGTAAGCACAGTGGTGTCACACTACTATTAATTTAAACCACATTCTGAACTAGTTCCTTTGAGGTCATAAATAGGGACTCCAAGCACGGATCTGTCTTCTGAGACTGTGGCATGTTTTCTCTTGTTTCAGAACTAGAATGAACCGAAGCATTCCTGTGGAGGTTGATGAATCAGAACCATTCCCAAATCAGTTGCTGAAACCAATCCCAGAATATTCTCTGGAAGAGGAATTGGAACCACCTGCTCCAAATCTAAGGGACATGGCACCCAACAGCTTGTCTGCACTCCAGGCCCCTCACTGTGTTTCAGTAGACTTTCCTCGGGCTTCCCGCCCCCGGGAACTTGCAAATCAGCAGCATCCTGTGTCCCAGCAGGTCACCTGCCTGCGAAATAAAGTTCTGGAGGGGAGTGAAGACAGTTTATTGAGAAGGTGTCCTAATCCAGGCAAAGGATTCTCCTTAGGCTCCTCCGAAGCCAGCCAGCCTAAGTCTGAGTCTGTGGTTGGAGCCCTTGCTCCACAGCATCAGTTTTCATTTATGGAAAAACACAATAGAAGGCTGGGATCTCAGCTTTCAACAGCTTCTCCTGACACTGGCCGTGACTCAGACAAATCGGACCCAAGTTTACTTAATGCTTTGGAAGACTCCTTGAGTGGTGTCCAAAAGCTGGTGCCACAGTTCCAGGCCCACAGGAACCGAGCAGCCCCAGATCTGCCCACGATAGACACGGGGTATGATTCCCAGCCCCAGGATGTCCTGGGCATCAGGCAGCTGGAAAGGCCACTGCCGCTCACCTCTGCATGTTACCTACAGGACCTCCCTGGCCCTCTAAGGTCCAGGGAGTTCCCTCATTTTGAACCTCGGAGGCATCAAGCAGATGCACAGAGGCTGCCTCTCAATCCTTCCCCACAGGTTCTATGGAACTATAGGTACCACTGTCCTGGAGCACCTCAACACCAGGTGCCATGTAAGTGATCTTTACTGCTTCAGGACATTCTGGGCCAGGGACTGAGGAAACAAAGCCTGTTATCACTGAGCCAGCTGAAAGGCCAGCTGTGAGGTCAGAACTCAGGACAGTGTTCACTACTAGAAGCTCTTTACATATGTGGTTGGTTTTCAGAAGGGTCTTAAAAGAATGCATGAGGGACTGGAGAGATGGACTAGCGGATAAGAGCGCCGACTGCTCTTGCAGAGGACTCGGGTTCGATCCCCAGTACCCACATGGCGGCTGAGAACCGTCTTTAACTCCAGTTCGAGGGGAATCCGACACCCTCTTCTGACCTCTGCGGCACTGCATGACACAGGTACACAAACCTACATGTAGACAGTACACTCACATACATAAAATGTAAATAAAATAAAAATAAATTTAAAAGAATAGAAAAATGTCTTTTAAAAAAAGAATGCATGAATGTCTCACCATAGTCTCCTTTTCTAGGAAACTTTTAGGACAAAATAGATTCCCTTGTTGGGTTTAACTGAAACCTTCCTGGGGCAGGGAGGTGATCTGGATGATTTCTAGAAAACTGACTTATTGTTCTAGTACTTTGGCTTCTTTCTGTGCTCTTCCTTTTTTTTTTTTTGGTCTTTTTTGAGACAGGGTCTCCCTGTAGCCCCAGCTGACCTGGAACTCACTCTGTAGACCAGGCTGGCCTTGAACTCACAGAGACCCGCCTGCCTCTGCCTCCCGAGTGCTAGGGCTAAAGGCTGCGCCACCACGCTTGGCTGTGCTCTTCCTTTTCTTCATGTTCCTTCACCATCAGACTTGGAAGAGAAAGTGAGTGGGCAAAAATGCCTCTGCCTGCTCTGAGTGCCAATCAGGATAGGTGTGGTAGATTCCCTTTAAGTATGAATCACTGAGAACTGAACTTTGGTAAGGCTGGAGCTGTGTTTATTTCTCAGAAACTTCCAAGTTAAAAAGGTTTTTAAAATTTTACTAATCTACACTTAAAGATAACAGTAATATGTGGTCACTTTCTAACTGAAATAGGCCCAAAAGTTCAAAAAGGAAACAAAAAAAAGTTCAGTTTCCTCACCCAAATAGAATTACTTATTAGGATTAATTTTTTTTTCTTAATATTTTTTATGTATATGAGTGTTTTGGCTGAATGTGTGTAAGCGCACCCATGTTGCACAGTGCTGGTGGAGATCTGAAGAACTGTGTTGGATCCACTGGAACTGGAGTTAGGGACAGTTGTCAGCTGTCATGTGGGTGCTGGGAATTGAACCCAGATCCTCTGCAAGAGCAGTCACTGCTCTTAACTGCTGAGCCATCTCTCCAGCTCCCCTTATTAGGATTTTGATAGATTTACTTCTAGTATTTTTTTATCCTTTCATATATACTTAATATAAAATAATTTCCGGGGCCTGGAGGGATGGCCTAGCAGTTAAGAGCGCCGACCGCTCTTACAGAGGACCCGGTTCGATCCCCAACACCCAACATTGGTGGCCAAGAACCATCCAAAAATTCCAATTCTAGGAGACTCCAGTTCCAGAGGAATCCGACACCTCTTCTGACCTCCGCGGCATTGCACAACACGGGTGCACAAACTTGCGTGCAGCAGTACATTTATACACACAAAATAAATAAATAAATAAATTAATATAAAAAAAAGGAATACTTCCTACTAGGTAATTGGCCAGCATCCCCAGATGAGGAATACCATTCGTTGTTTAAAAAAAAAAAAAAAAAAAAATTTCCATGACATGGAGTGTACTTCTTCCAGAACAAATTAAAATCCTGAATTATATTTACTAAATACATATGAAAAGTTGTCATTAACCTGTCCTCTATTGCTGACATTTAAAAATTTTTCAGTTTTCTGTTCTAATAAGCAATGCTATGACAAATGTTATTTTAAATCTGCATTTCTGAATTAACTCTTAATGTACAGAAGTATAAATACTTAAGCCAAAGGCCTTGTGAGTCCCAAGTAGTTGCTTTTATCTGCTAACAGGAAATATCTTCAACATGATAGCAAATAGCATTGAGTCAATGTAATAATGAAAGTTCAGGAAGATCTTCCCACTGGAAAGTGTTTTCCCTGTTGAAGCCTGTCGAGGTGCACCGTTAAGCACTGCAGCCTTCGGAGGTAAGCACCGCCCCACTGGGCGGCGCCTTTTAAAGTAGACACTTCCTGGGCTGGAGAGATGGCCTAGCGGTTAAGAGCGCCGACCTGCTCTTGACAGCGGACCCAGGGTTCGATCCCCAGCCCCACATGGCGGCTGAGAACCGTCTGAAACTCCAATTCCAGGAGAAACTCCAGTTCCAGGGGAATCCGACACCCTCTTCTGCCTCCGCGGCATTGCACGGACACAGGTGCACAAAACTTGCATGCAGACAGTACCTTCATACACATACAGAATAAATAAAATACAAATAAAAAAAATTTATTAACAGTAGACACTTCCTAATGGGAACTCTCTTTACCTCTAGCACCTCAGAACAGACTTTCTTTTCTCTATTCCGTTTTCCCTTGCTCTCTGTATTGTTTCCTCTTCTGAAGGAGGTTGAAATGAAGGATATATTTAGGATCTTGGGAGTGCAGAGAGGTGAGGAAAGACAAATAGGTGAGAACTTGGGCAGGACATGAGAATAATTCACAGACTGTATACAAATATCCAAAATACAAAGAAAACCTAGTTTAACATCACTTGCTTAAGAGATACAAATAACTAAACAAACCTTTTTTGTAATTATGTGTGCAAAATAAACACCTTGGACAACACCTGGTGTTAGTGGGTACAGGACAGTGAATAGATGCTTTCATACATGCTTGGCAGGAGTGTAAATTGGTGCAATTTTGGAAGGCAGTTTCAATATCAAACTTTTGGGAGTGCTCCCCTTTGGCTAGCAGTCTTACTTTTAGTAACATAGCTGATAGAAGACTTAAATAAGCATAAAATATATGTATATTATGTTTATTAAATCACTTTGGTAACTAGAGAGATGGCTCAGGAGTTAAGAGCATTTGCTACACAATCAAGACTACTGGGATTTGGGTCCCAGTACCCACATAACAAGTGGGCATCATCCATGCACCTGTAACTACAGGTCCAAGGGACCTGATACCTTCTTCTGGCCTCTGTGCCACACATATATAAAAATATCTTTAAAAACTTGTATCAAAGTAAAAACAAAACAAGTACTGCCTATCAATAAGGGGCCAAAACACTAGAGATGATTTTTGACTTAAGAGTTTGACTTTACAGAGCTGGAGAAATGGCTCAGCAGTTAAGAACACCTACAACTCTTCCAGAGCACTTGAGTTTGGTTCAGAGGATCACAACTACCTGTAACTCTAGCTTTACAAGCTATAGTATGTATCCCATACATGTTTACTTAAAAAAAAATCCTACATATGTTTATATATACATTAAAAAGTCCAGAAGGTTGCACCAACTATATTCACAGAGGGCCGAGAGAAGGCAGTAAGGAAGAGGGGACAGGGATATTTTCTTTGTAACTTTACATACTTTTGTTAATTTTTTATAGCAAACATTATTTCATAATTAAAAATATTGAAAAGAACAAAAAGAATGCTTAAAAGGTGAGCTTGCCTTAGTTCAGGCTGCATGTACCTTGACCCTAGCTCCTGAGAGCACCAAACCACAGGAAATTGTCAGGGTGGTCTGGTGCATATGGTTTTCTGCAGTGCACTGCAACCCCAGAATATTAATGAGGCACCTAACAGCAAGGACTCAGGGAAGGCTGCTGTGAGAACTAAATGAGATAATGTACTAAAGGCTCTTGGAAAGTGGCTGACTTCTAGTAAGCCCTCAATACCAGCAGCTTAGTTATTATTGTTATTTTAAATGGATCCTGCAGCCCAGCCCTGCAGAGTAAGCCTCCACTTTCAGATCCTTGTTGCTGGCTCAGATTTTAAACATTCAGGGCAGATATACAAATGCTTAGTTTCATGGCAGGGCTATAACTGCACTTAATTGCCAACAAAACCACTTCAAAAGAGCTGTTCACCTGAGGGAGGCTGTGTAGTTGGAAACCATGGCTACATGGTTCTACTAAGCTTTAGAAGAGCATTACTTCCTTACCCGTTAATGAATACATAAATAAATAATGATCACCATGCAAATGGCATATCTTTGCTTTTTTGCAAGTTAATACAAAAATGGTTGCTGGCCACCTCTTTCATGTAAAAAAAAAAAGATTCAAAGCAGATGAAATGAGGAGAGGAATAGCCTACATTTTCTTACTCCAACTCCAAGAGAAGATGGCCTCTGCTGCTTGAGAACCCTTCTGCTGAAGGTCACCAGAACGAAGCTCATGCCCACAAAATCAAATCAAGCCCATGATACAAATAAATTGGAGCAAAGAAGGAATTAGGTCTAGTGACCCTTTATTATAAAATTCTTGTTTTCTCTATGAAGTATATAGAATAAAATAAAGCCATGGATACATGCCTACAGTTGCTTCCATGGACAAAAAGCATTGATTATTTGTATGCTAGAATGCATGCACAACTAAGGCAAGGAAAAAATAAACCAGATGGAAGAAATGATAAAGAAAGGAGTTGCTTGTAGAAGCCCCAGCTGCCTACGCTTGCAACAGTTTACGTTGGCCATTTTGTTTCCTGGCTAAACCGATTGCATTTTATCTTGATGCCTTTTGACAACTTGAAAATCAGATTTTATTTTCTCTCATAAGTTCTTTTTAATACCATTCTTAATAAGGAAGAAAAATGTTGAATGTTGTAAACCTCACTTAGGATTTGGTTTACAAATTCCAAGTGGTAAAAGACTAGTAACATGAAGAGTGTGCGTACTCAGGCCAAGTGAATCACAGGACTGACAAATAACATGCAGTGCTGGGTACTCATTTGGGATTGTGCAAGATTTTCATTTTCCTTGTTTTTGTCTATGTTTAACACAGCCTCAGAGCTGAGTTACTAAGCTAGCAAATCATTTGTCTCTCACATCACCCACCTTCTGTCTCCCATAGAGGAAACCCTCTTGATAGAATTTAGGCACAGGGGACAAGTCTGTGGGAAGCTATTTTGAGCCACGATTCTTAAGTAGGTGGCTGCTGATTTGTATGCTTCCCCTTCACGCACACTGACTAGTGTGGGCTTCTGTTGAAAAACAGACACCTACAGACACGTAGATTTTCCTCTTTATCTATCTTAAGCTGTGTAACAGAACTGTGTCTTATTTATCTCTGTTCACTCCGTGCCTAGGAGTAGAGGTTCTATAAATATTTGCTGAATGAATAAAAAGGGAACTGTTTTCTAACTTCCTAGGGAGAGAAGAGACCTGTAGCTCAGGAGTTTTTGTGACTTAAAGTTTAGAAAGGACATCTTTAATTGTCTGGTAGGGGAAAAGGGAATGGGGATGAATTTATAAACAAAATCTGTCCATTCATCAATTTATTTAATAAAATCTGCCATGCTGTCTGGTAGGCACTGCATAGATATTGAATATAGCATGCAAAGTTCTTTTCTTTGTGGAGTTTACTAGAGAGATAGAAAATAAGTAGAAATCAGTATATGACTTGATAAAACATACATGCTATAAAGGAAAAAAACAGGGATGGGAGAAAATTAATAGCCAGGTAGCCACAGAGAGTCTCACTGAAGAGATAGTTGAGCTGAACCTGAAGAATGAGAAGGTCAAGGAAGCATGGAGCTTGACATTGTTGTTAAGTACCGAGTGCAAGACAATGGGGCTGCAAGAAGTGAGCAAGGATGGGGTGATATGCTAGAGGACGTGCGGCCTTGTTGAGGAATCTGGAGTCTATTCTGAGCTAAACTACTTTTTTAGGGAAACAGAAAATCGAACCCTTATAATCCTGAATAAAGAACCTAGAACAGGGGGCTGGAGAGATGGCCTAGCGGTTAAGAGCGCCGACCACTAGGCCATCTCTCCAGCCCCCTGTTCTTACAGAGGACCCGGGTTCGATCCCCAGCACCCACATGGTGGCTGAAACTCCAATTCCAGGAGAACTCCAGTTCAAGGGGAATCCGACACCCTCTTCTGACCTCTGTGGCATTGCACGACACAGGTGCACAGACCTACATGCAGACAGTACATTCATACACATACAAAAATAAAAAAAAAAAGAAAAAAGAAAAGAACCTAGAACAGTACTCAGCATATAGCACGCAGCTGGTAAGCCTTGCTCATGATAATGGAACATAATG
Source organism: Rhizomys pruinosus (assembly GCA_009823505.1). Classification (NCBI taxonomy): domain Eukaryota; kingdom Metazoa; phylum Chordata; class Mammalia; order Rodentia; family Spalacidae; genus Rhizomys; species Rhizomys pruinosus. The sequence continues at coordinate 655,687 of VZQC01005525.1, forward strand.
ATTAAGCTCCACTGAAGGCCAGTGAGATGGCTCAGCAGATAGGGCACCTGTCACCAAGCCCAACAACCTGAATTCAGTTCCTGGGATCTACAGGGTGGAAGGAGAGAACCAACTTCTGCAACTTGTCCTCTGACAAGACCCACAATAATTTTTTTAAAAAACTTGAGCACCAAAAAGATGATTATTCACCTAACAAACATATTTTTTTATTTAACAATTTTCCTATGCAACCAGCCAAATTTCCAAGCAAAACCAGCTCAAGTTCTACGTACAGAAGGAAAGGCTTATTTTTGGTTGATTCTCTGGAATTTAGTATTTTAAACAACAAGAGGATGACACAGTATTATGTTGTTAGTATACTATATTTTTTTATGTGTATGAGTATACTGTTTGCATGTAGGTTGGTGCACCTGTGTCATGCAACGCCGCAGAGGTCAGAAGAGGGCGTTGAATTCCCCTGGAACTGGAGTTAAAGACGGTTCTTAGCCGCCATGTGGGTGCTGGGAATCGAACCCAGGTCCTCTGCAAGAGCAGTCGGTGCTCTTAACCACTGAGCCATCTCTCCAGACCTGTAGTATACTAACTTTAAAAACCAATGAAGTAGATAATTTTCACTTGCTTGTGTAAATTGCTGTAACTTTTTTACCACAGGTGGCCATTTCAGAAATGAAAGTTACAGCTAATCAAACACAGCCCAAACGCTTAGTGATTTTAATGATATGACTTGTTGCTATGAGACAAAACATGTTGTGCGGGAAATAATCTGTTGGAAATCATATGACCTTGATTCAAAAGCTTTTGATTAATAGCACTAACATCCACTTTCTAGAAAAGAAACAAACCCTATGATTAGAACTTGCTAGTCCTTTTAAAGGAAATAAAATGTAACTAGCCACTCATTAATGGGTTTTGGAGCAAAATGCCTCCAAAATATTAAAAACTTCACTTGAGTTTACTTTTAGCATCTCCCTTGGAAAGTCTTTCAAGGTCACTAGTAGTTTCTCCTCTTTGACCTTGTCTTTCTCCTTATTTCTGGAGGGGAAAACTGACTTAAAAAAAACAAACAGCCGGGCGTGGTGGTGCATGCCTTTAATCTTAGCACTTGGGAGGCAGAGGCAGGCGGATCTTTGTGAGTTCAAGGCCAGCCTGCTCTACAGAGTGAGTTCCAGGATCAGAGCTGGGACTACAGGGAGACCGTCTTTGAAAAGACCAAAAAAAATAAAAAAAAAAACCCCATACAACACAAAAACACACACAAATAAAACCAGCAGACAAGGAGTAGGCAGTTTAGGAGACCAAGACTTACTAAGCAAGCAGGTTGTTCAGGTTGTAGTCCAAAATGGCTTCTCTTCCATGCATAACCTGGCTTTGCAACTGTTCACTCATTCATTTATTGAGCATTTCCTGTGGTAGCAAAAACCAGTAAATAGTCCCCTGTTTGCACAAACCCATCAAAGTGATGAGGAAAATAAGAGAGGGGACAGGAGAAGATAACTGGGTGAAGGGTTAGGCCTCCTTGAATGGGTGATATCTGGAATGAGCTATGAAGTTGATCTGTGAAAAATCTAAGGCAGAAACTTTCTAGACAGAATAGATGGCAATCTCTGGTCCCAGGAGCTGGGATTACCTCTGGTGTTCAGGATGACGCCATGCCATGGGGGGCCAGTGACAGTCATGGAGATGAAATCAATGGCAAGGACATGGTCATGAAGGGTGAATCTTAGGTAGAGGTCTGGAAGATTGTAGCTCCATGGCTATTTCTAAACCCATGCCAGGATAATCTAAAGGAAAGCTTGGCCCTGTCCTGCTTGGGGACACAATGGCTTTTTTGAGCTGGAGCAGCTGTAGTGACCTGCCATGGTGCCCTGACTGCCACTGGCAATCTAGACCCTAGACTCCATCAGTCTGCTCTAAAAAGGCTGAAAGCAAAGCCTTCGTGGTGGACCTTGTCCTAAACCACAGAAGTCTCTGTAGTCCTGAATCCCCAGTCTCAGAGCTTCCTTTGGAGTCCTGGTTTCCTTTGTCAGCCTAGTGTTGGAATAAGCCTGGGAAGATCCTTCCCTTTCCTTAAACCCCTATTACTTGTAACAGCAGGGCTGAGGTCATGGTTCAAAGGCAGTAGACAACCTAGGTTGGAGTGGTCTGTTCACTTTTGACAGAGGAAGAATGGCAGGAAGGCTACAACTGATATCAGGGTGAAAGCAAACAATGGATTGACTCCAGGGAGTCTGAGCTACCATGAGAATCTGGCTTCAGTGGACTGCCAGGGTCACCCAACCAAATCTAGACAGCGGAGACCTGGAGGCAGCCACATTAGTGAACACATTATTTGTTTGCTCTTCTGTACTTCATACCATCATTTCTCTGAATGATCCCTTAAATATGTCAAAGATCCTGACTGCTTGCAATCTAGGGATAATCATTCCATTCTGGCACTTCATCTGGGAGATGAGGTCAAGAGCAAGGACCTGATCTTAAGTGTGATAGAACTGCCCATCACTTTCTTGCTTATTTGCCACTGAACATGCCCTTATGTATTTTACCTATGTAGCAAGCAAACATACTATTTTTTTTTAATATGGTCTCTCTAGTCCCAGCCCATCTAGAAGTCACCGTGTGGACTAGGCTGGCCTCAATCTCACAGAGATCTGCCTGCCCCTACCTCCTGAGGGCTGGGATTAAAGGCACATAGAACCATGCCCACCAGAAATTATTACTTTTATAAATCAGAATTAAGACCAGTAATTGTTTTTTAAACAAAAATGCTTCTTGTTCTAACTGTTAGGTTCATATCGAGGATAGACCTTAGCCCAAAAGTATACAGGGTTTTGATAAAGAAAACTTGGGTTTTAGTAAGAGGGGGGCAGGCCTGGTGTCTCTGTCTTGAGAGCAGGATGGCCAGCAACCACATGGCGGCTTTGGCAGACTTAAGGGGGAAGTCGGCAGTAGGGTGTGGGCCCTCTAGAGAAGTCGGCAATAGGGCATGGGTAATTTGGTTGGTATCGGGACAAATAGCTTGAGAAAAACAGCCTACCCCCGCAGCTGCCAAGTAACGTTACAACAAAGTTTTCTCCAGAGTGTAGGATGGTGGTCAAGGGTGAACACTTCTCTGAGTTTCTAGGCCTAAGTGGCCTGTGGTCTTACACTAACTATTACGCCTTCTGGATCACCCTATCCTTGATCTGAGCCGAGGCAACAGCTTGGGTCATGAGGAGATTTGTGGCTTCTCTCACAGGGCTATCCACCTGCTTTTCTGCAGTCCATGTGTATCTCTCAGGTTTGCTAACTCCAGCCCTCTGGGCCCGTGTAGGTCCCTCAGGTCCTCCCCTCTCACCCTCATTGGTTCCTCCTATCTCTTTTCTGCATCTCTCCTTTAAATTTTTTTTTTAATTTTTGGTCTTTTTGAGACAGTGTTTCCCTGTAGCCCCAGATGTCCTGGAACTCACTATATAGACCAGGCTGGCTTTGAGCTCATAGAGATCCACCTGCCTCTGCCTCCTGAGTGCTGGGATTAAAGGCATACCTGGCTAAAGGTTTTTAAATTGTCACTGTGAGTGTATGCCATGTGTGTGCGCAGGTGCCCATGGAGGCCAAAGGAGAGTGCCAGATCCCCAGGAGCTAGAGTTACCGGCAGCTGTGAGCACCTAACGTAATGCTGAGAACTGAACTCAGGATCTTTGGAAAAGCAGCAAGCACTCTTAACCACCTAGCCATCTCTTCAGTCTCTTGCTTATCATCAAATCTCTTGCTTACTAATTCAGTTAGACTACCTAACCAGTGAGCCCCAGGGCTTCTCCTGCTTCTGTCTCCCCAGCACTGGGATTCCAGGCATGTGCTGCCCCATGCCTGACTTTTTTGATGAGGATGCTAGGGATATGAACTCAAGTCCTCATACTTACACAGCAACACTTTATCCGTTGAGCCACCCCACTCCCACTCTCATCAGTTGGCCTGTACAGTAAGAGAGAGCATGAAGCTGGAGGATATTGCAAACTGGTTGGCTACTTCCTAGAGGATGAGCCAAGTATTCACTCATTTACTTCTTCCTATGAGGGAGTTGTAATTTCTATCATAGGGATAGTTTCTCATAGCCTTGGGCTCTAGAGATTGGGGAATTATGGTAGGAATGGTGGTATGAGAGTGGCTCTTCATGGATGGATTATCCTAAGTATCTACTTAAAACACAAGCCTATGTAGAGTTTGTTTTAAGTTCTTCGAGCTTTCTAATTAGAATATCAAACTAGTGATTTCACAGATGTTTTTAGAAAAGTGATCAGTTTTATGAATACTATAAAGTAATAGTACAGAAATATGACAGGTATCATGGAGGTGGGCTGATGATGTGGACTCCTCAGTTGATATCAACAGAAAAATCTGCAGTGAGCTTCCCTGTCTTTTCACATGTCCTCTGCAATTCTTTTGTTTACCTACAGATGGCCATGATTACCCTCAAGCAGCCTATCAGCAAGTGATCCAGGCTGCTGTGCCTGGGCAGGCCTTTCCTGGAACAGTTGTGAGAGGCCTGTACCCTGTGCAGAAGGTCATCCCAAATTACCCCAGCCCCCAGGACCAAGAAGAGAGGCCTGCACAGAGAGACTGCTCTTTCCCAAGGCTGCCAGGGTATCAGTAAGTATGCCAGGACCACCCTCTAAATACTCTTGACATGAAAAGGATTATGCCAGTGCAACCAGGTCGTATCAAACTTCCGTGTAGGCTTACCACCCAGGTCGTGGCAGTCACACTGTGGAACTCCCAATATGAACTTTTCAGGTCAGACTGAAATGGAAATTAGTTGTCAAGGATTTCTTTATTAGAGATGTTAAAGCCACTAGTGGCTACTCGGAATTTTCTTCAAGAAAAAGCTCTTAGCGTTCACTAGTTACACCTCTTAGTGTTCTCTAGTTATACCTCCTTCTTTTACTTTCTGATCACCTGAAGTTTCAGTCCAGAAAGCAGATTTTTATTTTTATAATGAGTAACTTCTATTGTTAGGAAGTTCTTTTTATTCCAAGTTTCTGTTCCTATTTAAACTGATTTAGTATTTTAAGCTTTTAAACTCAATTCATTCCCAACAGTAATTTATATTAACTTATTATTTTCCTCTATAATAAGAACATCCATTCATGTTGAATACCATTATTGGATCTCTTCTACACTTCTTCTGGGAAAAAAGTTCTGTTTTTGTTATAACTTTGTCCAGCCCTTTGCCTAAGCTTGTTTTCCATTGCTATAACAAGGTATCTGAAGCTGGTACTTGATAAGGGACAGATGCTTGTTGAGCTAAAAATACTGAGCTAGTCAGAGCATCTACTCAGCATATGACGAGGGCTCCTCAGCTACTTCACCATCATGGTGGATAGCATCAGGGCAGAGTAAAAGATGGCATGGTGCGACAAGAAAGAAGCCAATGAGGGCCAGGATTCCCTTTTATTTTTAAATTAATTTTTTACAAATACAGGATATAACTATATAATCCAAACTGGCTTCACACTCACTATGTCACCTCACTGTTTTCAAACTTGTGATCCCCCTGATTCAACTTCATGGAATTACATGCATGTGCCACTGTGCTGAACTTCTCACTTGCTTGTTTATTACAACTTTCACCAGAATCAGCCAGGGTCTCATGAGAACTACATCAGTTCCTTCTGAGGGTAGCACCCTGAATGACCTAATCATTACCTGTGAAGCCCCACCTCAGAGGTCCTAGAGCTCCTTCCAACACACTGCCACATTGGGGACCAAGCTCCCAGTAAACCAACCCTTGGAGGGCACTATACCCAGACCATATGTTAGTTATTTTTCTCCTTATTGCTTTTTTTTGGGTCTTTTTGAGACAGGGTCTCCCTTAAGTCCCAGCTGTCCTGGAGCTCGCTATGTAAATCAGGCTGGCCTTGAACTCACAGAGATGCTGCCTCTGCCTCCTGAGTGCTGGGATTAAAGGTGTGTGCCACCACGCCTGGCTCCTTGTTGCTTTTTAAAAAACTCCTTTTCAAGTTTATCTTTGTTTTTAAATTTATGGAATATACAGGACTCATGTAAATGGAGTTTGCAAGTTTAGAACAAAATTGAAAAGAAAGTAAATGAAATGCTTGTTCCAGGCTACAGTACAGGGACTATAAGAAGACCCTGTCTCAAAAAAAAAAAAAATGCTGATTAACTCATTTTATTAACAGTGGCAAATAAGGCCAGGCCTGCTTTCCTCTTTTTTTTTTTTTTTTTTTTTTTTTTTTTTT